>OX442336.1:19082500-19317500 GCA_949358125.1 Idaea dimidiata
GTTCGATATAATTTTACGAGAGTTTGGTCTGAGCTCGCAAGAGTCGCACCATCGCACCCTGCTTGTTACTTTATTACCGTTCATTGAGAATACTGCCTATTGAACCTAAACTTCGATGAAACTTCAACACATTGTTATCGATATGTTCTTACGTTTTAGTACTGACAAATTGCTCTTTTCCTAAAGTTTGTGAATAAAGCGCATGACCAATATCTCAATGGATCTCCAGAATACCAAGCGTCTTATGAACGCTTCCTTTCAAGTACTACTTGGTTAGGAATTGAATTAATTAATTATTTAGAGCTGATGGTAGTACTATCAGCTCTCGGCAATCGTGTGTTAGAACCCGGGAAGCATTGACTTTTAAAAAATAGATATCCCTAATTTCAGATTTATTGTGTATTTCGGGAAGTAATTAGGTATCTCCCGAATTCCACTATACAAAAGAAAATATAGTTTTTTCCTGAATTTATCCTATTAATATTTAGGTACAGTCATACAGGAAACTTATTATTGAATTCTACACTAAATTAACAATTTACGTGGTACAAGCAACGCCTTTAAGTTTTAATACCTACAATTCAACTAAGTACCTACTTCCTTTTGAATTAAATTACTAAGTCTCATATATTTCTATTTGATGTTGTGTCTTTTGTCTGCAACAAAGAACTGACTTCTAATCTCGTTTACAGAACATGAGTATTTTTTTATTTGCTACAAAATCTGAGGTCACTCAATACCCCAGTGTCTAGTAAATAAAATGACATAATTATCACTTTATAACGAGTATCTCTAATACGAGTACTATAAATCGCTCTTTAGCATTAGGTTCAAAATTACTTGCAAGAATTCCACTACCATCAATTTAAGTCCGAAATCCATTTTGTAGAATGTTATCGCTTATATTAATAATAATACGGCCGGCTCGGGCACAGCTTAACCCTTTTTAACCCTAAACAAGGCAGTTCAAGACCATTCCAACCCGAGGTCCAAGTCATAGGAAACTAGCGTTGACATAAAAGCTATACAATATCCAGGTAAACCTCGGGTAAGACATAAGTATTGAAACAATGTTATTAAAATATTTAGTACCTATAAACAGTTTTTTTTTGAGTAAAGAAATATATTAATATATTTAAAGGGCAATTAATAGTTGGAATAGGATTTGGTCAGTTGAGTTTCATGTGTTTTCGCATTCCGAAACCAAACTAAATCATATTTTTAAGTTTCGACATTTCGAAACGTTCATATCAGCTGTACATTGTTGCTCATATCAGCTTTGTTAAAATTTGAAGCTGCATTTTTGCCGACAAGACGGAGACCGTTGAAGAACAACCTTTAGAGTCTTCAAGTCAAAAGTGAATAAAGTTTTTTAAGGGAACTATGTTACACTAGCAATCTCATCGTTGCTTTCCACCTGCACGTAAGATGCACTAAGTCAATTCAAAATCAAATCAAATTTTTTATTTTTTATTTTTTTTAATATTGCCTATTAGGTACTTAATGTTATAGAAACGTTAAGTAAATTACCGTGTCTTCGAAACGTGACCTCCAATGAGAAGAAGACACAAAAAACTCAAAGGGTTTATTTTTTGTTTGCTAGTCTATCCCATGTCAAAACAAAATATAAATCGCTACCCACTTATCCCTTGCACTACTTGTTGTGTAACGTTGATACGCCAATATGCATGCACGACATAACCTTAGACTCAAATTGAAATTCGCTAAGGGTCTATGCGTACCGTCTCTGTAAGAGCAATAAAGGACGACATCATTTCTTTGATAGTTGTTATGGACCTGTTTCGTTTACTTCCAAATTGGATTTAAATTGTTAATCAAAAGGTTTTATGTCCTAGGCCACTTGGCGCAAAGAGCGAAGCGGCTTTGTTTAATTAGCTAAGTAGGTAGTTTTATATGTATTTGGTAATATTGTTATGTTAACAATATTACCAATTACTTAAGGTTAAGTATAAAACATAAACAAAACAAATAATAAAATTACGTCAATCATTCTAATCTATAACGGTACTGTAATTAACAAATTGACAATGACATAAAACCTCAATACCACATAACAGTAGTAAATATCATACATAATGCACTCAGACTCAGACATAATAGCGGAAACAATCTATATTAGCGCAGATCTCATTAAGTCGTCATTAACACATATAAAAGTACAAAGTTTCTGTTATAAATTGCCTAACAACAATGTTAACAAGAAGCAATTGGTTTGTTTTAACCATCGCAATATTGATAAATATACTTGAATATGTAACCACTTCTAACACAATAGATACAATCATTATTAGTGAAACGGATAACGCTATCTTGAGATTTGTCGACGAAAATGTTCCTACGGTCATCCGCGGAGAATCTAAAAACGACAGATTTCTCAATACATCACAGTTGCTGAGGAAATATGGTTACCCAGTTGAAGAGTACTTCGTCATAAGTGAAGATGGATACAACTTGACTTTGATTCGAATCCCGAGATCAGGTCCACCTGTTTTACTAATGCATGGAATTTTAAGCAGTTCTGACGACTTCGTCACTAGTGGCTGTGACAGAGCACTGGCGTATCTACTCGCAGACGCTGGATATGACGTGTGGCTGGGGAACGTACGAGGATCCGTCTACTCGAGGAGGCACATCAAACTCTCTCCAGAAGAAAGGCCTTACTGGCTGTTTTCTTGGCACGAGATCGGTTACTACGACCTGCCAGCGATGATCGACCTTATTTTACAGATTACAAACCAACCCCACTTGGTATATATAGGTCATTCACAAGGCACCACGGTCTTCTACGTTATGTGTTCTCTCAGACCGGAGTACAACAAGAAAATATTTCTGAACTTTTCACTGGCACCGGTAACATGGCTATGGCATTTAAAACCACTGTTTCTCAGAGCTATTGTTCCTTTGAGAAGACTTGAGCACTTTTTATCGTTCAATATAGGGTTATATGAAGTACTTCCCAGGACTCCTTTTACCATATTTGTGACGGCGATATTGTGTTCTCAAAACAAATTTACATTGTTGGTGTGTATAACGGTAATATTCACAATCTTTGGTTTTGACTACGGCGGAATAGATTACGAAGCCTTACCAGTGCAGCTAAGCCATATTCCTTCAGGAGCCTCTTTGAGACAGTTGGCACATTTTGCTCAGCAGATAGAAACAAGGCGGTTCGAGCAATATGACTACGGCACTCAAGAAAATTTAAAACGATATGGAACAGAGCAACCACCTTCGTATCCTGTACAGAATGTAACAGCTCCAACGATCATCTTCTACGGTCTCAATGACTTCATATCGGTTGCAGACGATATTCAAATATTGCTTAATAGATTACCCAATGTAATAGGCGTATACAAGATACCAAATCCTAAATTTAACCATTTCGATTTCGTTTGGTCTAAAGATGGAGAACTACTATTGTATTGGAGATTATTGTATTTATTGAATGAAAAAACTAGAAATTGGTAAACCATTCTTTACACTTTAAATAAATAAAAATATTTATTGTAATTAAATACCTTTTAAAACTTATTGACAACAACTGACTATGATTTTGATTGCGCTTTTTATATTTGTCTCTATTGGTAATTAATGGAATGATTTGTTCACTATTTAGAGCAATTAGGTAAGTAGATACTCATAGGTCATTGGGTTCAATTAGTAAGTACTTAGCTCATTTGGGTATATCGCCATCACAAATCGTCGGACCCGATAAGTACAGCGTCATATTATTCATGTGTTTTGAATGTGTTCGAAACGAAGATCAGCGATTTTCTATGTTACATAATTTTAATTACAATATGTATTTGCTTGGAGGGGTAACAGGCGCTCTGGCGTGTCCTCTTTCAGAGGAAGCTATAGCGCTTTATAAACTTGTTTTCGTAGGGTTGAATAGAAGATAAGGTGAAGTGATGTCCTAACAGAGCGACATTACCGTTTGTTCGGTAAAGCTCTTTATTAAATAGATTAAAAAAAAAGTATATAGTAATATAAGTAGTATAGTAGACAAATGTCTCTAGTTGTCTACACTTTATTTAGATATTTAGTTCTAAGACGGCGATAGATGATAATTATCGGTCCTTGTTCGAATGCTTAGAAATGAGCGAGATGGAATTGCATGAAAAAATTTATAATTTCTCGTAAAACCAATCATTAACGATGATTAAAACAATTTATTTTTAAATACGATGAGGAGGCCTTAGGTATTGTATTTTCTAATATTATGATGCCTGTAAGTAAATATAGCGGTTAAGGATTTAGAAGGAAAATTGTTTTTTGTAAAACAGAGGGAACTTTGCCTTAATAATAGTGGTATTTAAATTTAGTTTTTAATGTTTTTGAAATGAAGGGTACACTTCTTGTATCATGTACAATAACATAATATATTGTTTAAAGATGTATTTGATACCGGTTATGAAGAAAAATATTCAATCGGAAACGATTTTAGCTCGATTCACATTAGTCGCGTCCTTATAAAATGTATTTTATGTAAAAAAAAACATATCATTTTTGTCATGTCAATTGCACTTTATTGGTTATAGATATCCACAATATTGATTGTAGGATTAAGGTTAATACGTAATTAATTGAGAATAACATTAGATTTAACATAGGTTTAACTTAAAAACAGATACATCATTTCAACAAAGCTATTTGGTCGACAGATACCAACAAGTAATAGTGGTTATAATGAAAACAAATCTCAAAGATTTGATAATAATTTCTGCAATATACGTGATCATAGACATTACAAAAATTAACTGTATTAAAAATGAAAATGATAAACTTATAGAAAAAGTTTTTGGCAAAAATGATTCTTATTGGTTTAAAAAAGCAGAAGATGCGGATGCAGCAGTGTGCAACTTCCGCCAAAGTCGACGTCTTTTTCCAGAACTCAATGAAGACGTATTTCTCAACACGTCACAGCTTATAACCAAACATGGATACGAGGCCCAAGAACATTCACTTCTAACCGAAGACGGTTACAACTTAACTCTCTTCCAGATAGTTGGGGAAGGACCTCCAGTGTTTCTAATGCATGGTTTATTTGGAAGTTCTGATGACTTTATCGTCTCTGAAAAAGAGGAATTGGAAAATGGAGAAAAAAGCAATGCCCTGGCTTACATACTTGCTGACTTGGGTTACGATGTGTGGTTAGGAAATGCTCGAGGCAATGTATACTCTAGAAATCACGTGTTATTGGACCCTGAGTTGGGACCTTTCTGGGATTTTTCTTTTCACGAGATTGGAGTCATCGACGTACCTACGATGGTAGACCATGCATTATTAGTGAGCGGACATAAACATCTAACATACATTGGGCACGGTCTTGGAACTACAGTATTTTTCGTTCTGAACTCAGAAAGACCTGAATATAATGAAAAGTTTAACTTGATGATTTCATTGGCAACTATTGCTTGGAATTGGCATTCGAGAAGTCCAGTGTTAAAAGCACAGGCTTTGATTCCAGACTCACAATATGCATTGCTGGAAAATCTCGGATACTTCGAGTTATTCCCAAGAAGTCCCGCTAGTCAATTTTTCACTACAAGGGGTTGTTGCTCATCCACTGTAGCTCTATTTACCTGTGTCACAGCTCTCTTCAATATCGTTGGGTTCGATTATAAACAGGTCGATTACGACACCGCGTGTACTATACTAGGTCATTTTCCCTCTGGATCCTCAATACGTCAGCTTCGTCATTTTTGGCAAAATTATCGATCCAAGGGCTTTGCTCAGTTTGATTTTGGAAGAGAAGAAAACTTGGCTATGTACGGAACAGCCACACCTCCGTCTTACGACGTGGAGAGTATTACTGTACCAATCGCTATATTCTACGGCGAGAACGACTGGATATCGAGCTTAGATGATACGGATATTCTAGCACATCGTCTGCCGAACCTCTTGGAAGTCATTAGAGTACCGCATTCAAAATTTAACTACTTTGGTTTTGTATATGCGAAAGACGCGGATTTACTTTTGTATCATAAAATAACTCTTCTTATTGAAGAAAACGTTCCAGGACATGGAATTGAAAATATTGAAACTGAGATTGAAACCAATACCGAAACAAACTAGAGGGTACCATACGTATGTTAAAAGAAATTACTGAAACAATGTATTTACTCGTAAAAATCCTGTTTACCATTTAATAATATCTTTCGGTTATAATGGTAGTACAGGAATTTTAAATTTGATAGCATTGTGAAACTAACATGTACGTTATTGATTATATTAAACTAACAACATGTACTTTTGTTCGAATTTTTTTATGTCCCAAGTAAATAAAATTCCATCAATTACTGCAACTAATAAAAGTGATTATATTTATAAAGGTATTATCTTTTATATATTCTATGTATCTATTATTACTTATCTATCTATACTTATAATAAAGGAAGGGACAACAAAAAGTCTATACTGGGAAGTAAATTAAAAAAAAGTGGTTTAGGGGACTTAGGATAAGTAGTAGAACAAAACTATATAATTATTAAAATTCAGGTCTGTCTGTCTGTTTCCTTTCCTTTTACAATTAAAAACTACTTATCCGATTGAAAGCTGATGGTTTTCAATATTGGATAGTTCTATTTTCGAGAAAGATCGTGATATACTTTGCATCGAAATCCAATTAGTAGAACCCGAGTAATGAACGAAAAAGTGCAACCTCTCGAGAATCGCTCGGCCGCCCGCGCCCGTGATAACGCGTTTTCACTTTTGCGAGTGAAATCGCGGGGCGCAGCTAGTTATTAATAAAATGCAGACCTCACGGCTACGGACGACTGGGTACCGGGTGGTTTAAACGACATCAGTTTACTCATTTACGGCATGATGTGACTTGACGTGAACGGTTATAATATTGAAACGTTTACTACGAAGCGTCGCGCGACGTCGCGTCGTATCGTCGCTCAAACGAGATCATTAAATTAGTTTATGCCGCAATAATATAAAATACAGTTAACTTAAATAAACTCAGTAAAGCCTCGAACTGGTTGTCGTACATGAGCGGGAACGAAGCTGATACTGGAAATATTAAAATTATTATAAAAATATTTGACTATTGAGTTTTCATATCTTTCAACGATTTCTGTGATGCTGATTTGAAATAAAACATTTTCATCGGTTTAAATTGCATTTTATTTCGATTAGCATTTTCAGAACTTAGAATTATATATTATAATTAAAGTATTTGAATTTGCTATGAATAGTTAGTCAAAAAGCTCGGTTCGTTTGGAACAATGAATAAAAACGCGATTAACCCGGATAAATAAAGTGTTTTTTTTTATGCAAAATCGCGAAAACCATAGAAGAAATTAATAGTAAGTCATCCAACAATACTCTACACTCTAACAGCCGCATAGATAAACGCCCCTTTAAATTTGAGGGGCACTTACATAAATATTTGACCGACTTCTAAATTTAAAATTAGTATAGAAATTATTGAGTCTGAGAACTTAATTGTTTAAGTAGAACTCAAATGTTGAGTAGCGTGTCCGTATTCGACTGTAAGAGCATCTCTGCTATAATACAAGATGTCGCTCACATAGGTAGGACATTTATAACATAATTTACGGTAAAAGACATAACAGAATGACGGAAGGTTAGCCGTTTTTCCACCTGTCTTCCCCAGTTATAAACATAATTTCATTTAATATTAACCTTTTATGGCGCGAGTTAGGTCGGTCGTTACCTCAGATATAGTTTAGTAATTAAGCGAGCTGTTTCTGGGGTCTAAGTCAGATACAGAGATGTTACACCTTTTTACTAAACGGAGATGTTTTTCTATTTATTTTATAAATGTTAGTTTGTCCGTAAGTAATATGGATACAGTAGAGCGCCGATAATTCGAACTTGAGTATTCGGACCGGTACATTTGGATAATCGAATTGTATCCTAATATAGGGAATTAAAACAGTAGTTATATGTACTTAACTGTAGTACTTTGTATCGTTGAGGAGTTTTCTGATGAATAAGTGGTTTCCATCAATCTGTATCTAGTTCTTTAGAAGTCGGTTTTATTCGATTCGATTGTATCCTATCCTATGATTGAATGTTTTTATCAGATCTACTCCAAATTTGAAAGGGATCAGCTAGAAGTTTTCAAAGGAAAAATATTAATCCGAGTTATTAAACTCATGCTTTTTTGGATTTTGGTTCAAATAATTATAATTTCTACCTCAGAAATGCAACAAAATTCTGAATACCATTAGGAAAGGCACGTAGGTACCTATCTACATTATAATATAGTCCATAGATTACAAGGCAGATATACCTATATAGATATAACAGTATACTCGTATAACACACTCCGTACACTGGCTGCAATTACAGTTGCGTAATTACGTCGCGTCCCGGCAGAGGTCGCCCCGCCCGCCACTTCCTGCCGCGACCGGAACTTGCGCCCCGTCCGCGTCGCCCCGTGCAGCGACGCCATATTGTTTCGGCGAGTTTATTGTACGTACAGAGTCAAGTAATTACGGATAATAAGAACTTTCAATTAAATTCAAACAAAAAAATTGTCATAGAAAATACAGTCTGCCTTGAAAAAATAAAGAGAGTTCTGTATTCGACTATTCCTACTTATTTTGTTATTTTTGTAAATATTTTCTAGTATGTTTATAATTAATACGCATCATCGATCATGGAAATAAACAATCTCAACCCTATCGCAACAAACGCCCTTTGTCTTGTTAAAAATATCGTACAAATCCACACGCAGTAACTACCAGTTTGTATTTGACTTTGTAATGAAAGCGTGTGCGTTCACATCAACCGTATACCTATGTAGGGAGCTATAGACAATGTTATGTCTAAGTTAAACTAGTTCACCCAAGTAATGTACCTACTTAGTGAAACTCAAAGTCCAGGCATGTTCGAAGTAGGTACAGAGCTCCACTAATCAAACTAGAAGATCCAGGCTCGGTGTTTAGCGTTAATTTAGATAGGTGTTCGGTATCAAATTGATAGGTAACCTTCCTATAGATAGGGTACTCAAATTTGGTTGAATGACCACAATAAACTGATGAAAATCGATTATGTTTTGAAACTATAACAAAAAAATCGATCGTCTTTATTTTCAAATCAAATGAAGCTTATATATTGCTGTAAAATAAAAGACATTTTATTTTCAAATAGGATATATTAGACGTCGGTTCTACACTAATCATAATATTTATAACAATTTAGCCCATATTAATATCATATTATACCGTTTAAATATTAATGTATGTGTGAACAGGTACAGATAAACGGTCAGTTACACAGTTAGTTAGTCATTTAGTTGTAGTCGTTCAGTAATTAATGTATATGATACAGCTACCAAATTCATTAGAGTCCGACTTGTATAACAAATAAATCACCTGACGCAAAATTAACAAATCGGCGGCTTTCCCACTCAAAGCGATTCCTTCCAAGCATCTATAATATATCTATAACTTAAAAGGCTATACTTTTACGTGCGCTAATAAATTGTAGCGGAGACGTACGACGCGCTTCTGCCACACTTTGACAGAACCCGTAAAGTCATTAGTCGCTTTTAATATAATAACAATTTAGCAATAAATATTTTAAATAATAGACTAAACCACCATAACACGGTTTTTAATCACGAACTACGTCGTCAGAAATGCGGGCGCACTGCACTTACTCCAGCTATCTCATGTGATATGTAACGTGACATTCCAACGTGTGCGCAGTGCAGTAGGCAGGCATGCTGTGGCAACTGGCATCTACACTATACAGATACACGGCAAGCATTCCCAACTAAATGGTCTCGTAGATGTGGACCGCGCGTGACTCGGTGCCAGTGGGTACTCAACTCACACTGACTATATGTAAATCATACATGTTCTTCTACCAGAATGGTTTTGCCAAATGTTATAAGAATATTGTGAGTTCTGAAGCCGCTTTCCGAATGCCAGAAAATTGACGTGTTCACCTCTTTTGCGCTTTAAAACGTACAAAGTTTTTAAAGCGGCTAGAAGTCGTTTTGCTATAAAAACAATCGATGTATACTAAAAAACTCAAAATAGTCATTTTTCTTTAGTTATCGGGACCACAGCTTAAGGCTTTATCTCAGAGCTAGAATAATAACTATTAAGAGCATTATTTTCTTACCTTATATTATAATTAAGAAAAGTTAAATGGTATTTTATATGAATAATACTAGTTAATGGTTAGGTTAGGATAGTTACAAAAAAAAAACTGCGACCAACAAATACCCTATGGTAAGCTAGCTACTAAGCTTGTGTTACTGTGACTAAAGTTAGATCGATAAATAAATTAACAATAACGAAAAACAGTAAGTATTTAGAATTCGAAATCTAATTAATAAATCCAATGAACATTTAACGTTCCTAATGCGAAACTACAGAAGTTGTTGCCATAAAATCGTCCCAAGCAGGTGTCTAATCACAACACAATCGCATCCAGTACAAAAGGCAACTGGCTCGAAGCCGTGCGCCCACAATGTACCCAACCCTATATACGTTTTCTTTATAGTGTCCATTTCTTAGCAATCGAGCGAGTTCTCGGTATAAGTGTACAGTTATCAACACGACTTGAACAACTGTTGTGTATACGACTGCCTTTGACATTTTGATGCTTGAAGTTGGGAAAATACACACACCGTACGTTCAACGTTCGAAATCAAAGGTAGGTATAGAATTTGATGTGTTGTATTATGCTGACATATTTTTCGAATCTTTTGTGAATATAAATAAATCTAAGAAAATGTCCCAATTAGCAGTAAAGAACTAGGTATAGTGTATTCTATTGTTCGTTAATTGCAGCGATATTATAGTGAAAAAATAAAGAATGAAGTTAGTTATTTTAGCTGTCGGTAAACCGGTAGTTTTTACTAGTTTTTGTTGTTTGAGCATTATTTAGAAGTAAAGACCTCAATAGAGTTAGATTTTTCCAATTCAAATATATCACAGCAACATCTGCGCGGCAAATGAGTTCAATTGAATTCGTAACTCCGGAACCAGAACCTTTGTAAAGTTGGATTCCAGTTACAAAAGCCTACGTAAATCGAAACGTAACTTATGAGAGGGAGAGCTGCTAGTCCGCAGTACCGCAGGTTTAGCATACAGCCTCCGTGCTTCGTGCGCCGGCACTTTGCAATGCTAATGCCCCCGACGTCACCCGCTTTATACGTCTTCTGTTTGCGGCCTATTGTCAAGAGCTTTGGAGTTCCGCGACAAATATGCAAATCTAGTATAAAATTTGTGTGTAGGAATACCAATCGAATAGTTTGAAATAACAAACGCTGTGAAGTTGAACTCTTCCATTATCGTTCGCGGAGGTGAGTACAGACAGCTCATGTTCTCGAACGTTTCTATGTAATGTAACATTCTTGCGAATGGTACAATACAGGTAAAAGCTGAGTTTCCAAAGCATTTTCATGTAACGTAACGTTCCTGCGGATACTCGGCGCTCTGTTCTAATGATCACAGTAAGTGTGCATTGAAACTAGGTAACATTTCGTTGTACCTTGCAGTCGCTGTCTTTTTGAAATGTCATGCTCGTGCAAGGGCTAGACAAAATAACTACATCAATAATGCTCGTACGCTTACTTTTATCCGGTTTCGGATTAGTTTTATTAAACTGTAAGTTCTTTAATAAAACACTTTATTTACCGGGTTTAATCGCGTTGGTTAAGGCGTTAGTTTACACTTTTACAGCAACTTTTTAGAATCTTAAAATAGACAAACTACATCACAGTCAACCTTGAAAAAGCCAACTGTAAAGTTGGCGAAAGGTCGGTTCGTTTAAAAATCATGAATAAAATGCGATTAAACCCTGTAAATAAAGTGTTTTATTATGCAAATTCGCGAAAACCATGAAAGTTTTTTAATTTTAAGAGTTACAAAGAGTTATTTAATTTTATAACTAAGTACTATACATTTTAAAAATGGTATTCAAAACACTCTTAACATTTTTTATCTAATAGGAACGACTCTTTTTACGAAAGATTTCTTATGATAAATTCAAATACGTCTGCGAAGCGAAGTTGCGTTGCGTTTCAACAAACGCAACTCTCGTATGAAAATGGCTTCTTTCATACAGTGGTAGCGTTATTACGCGCTCCGGGAAGCAATATGTGTTGTCTGGCTTTAAAAAACAATTGCTGGCGAACAATGTGCCCCATTGTACCTGGGAACGGATTAATTTTGGCCCTTCATTGTGAGATGATTGCGCTCTAAGCTCTGCTCTAGACTTGCCTGTTTGATTTTATACTCGGGCGATGTGTGTATACTGTATCTACTTACATTTTATATGCGTGGAGATCACAGAATGTTTTGCGATATTATAACACAAACAAACAAACATTTATACTTCCGCTATTATAATATTACAATATGATTCAAACTCGATGAGTAGGTATCGAGTAGATTTGAACTTGAACGTTTCACAGAACTTCATCGAGGGAATTCATATTTACTATTTGTAGCGAGCGATCGTGGCCACTATAGTAACTCTATGTACATACTTGCATTCACAAACTTTATTAAAAGTTTTAGTTCCGAACTTCCACGCGGAGAATTTTATTGTTTCTTTGTTTATTGGTAGTTAAGTAGCAATCTTGTTCGTCGCCTGTAGCAAGTTGAGCTGGACGTTGGGTCACGACACGAGCCTAGTCGAATCTAGAAGAGTTGCAGCTACTTACTATAATATTAGGGGTTAAAGTATGAAATTGCCGATTTGTACTGAAAATCTTAATTGTTTATTTTTTAAATTTTTAACAAACTTATTTAATCAAAATAGTTGCCATTATTATCTATACCTTGCTGCAATCTAATGGGAAGGTTATTAATGCCTTTGCGATAGAACTCCGACGATCTAGACTGCACAAACTGTGTGAAAGCATTTTGTTCTGCCTCCTATCACTTCTGATGAAGGGGGGTTCTGAGAAGAAAACTTCTTGTCACGTAGATAATTGTCCAAATCACAAAAAAAATGGTAGTCCGTTGGAGCAAGGTCTGGTGAATACGGAGGATGACGAATGGTTTCTAAGTGCAGTTCCTGAAGGGTCAAAATGGTTTCTCGTGCTGTGTGAGGTCTCGCGTTGTCGTGGAGCAATAATGGTGAAGATCGATTCATGAGTCGTGGCTGTTTTACTGCTAGTTTTGTCAACATGGTTCGGAGTTCGGCACAATAGACATCTGCCGTAATTGCTTGACCAGATCGAAGAAAACTATAGTGAATAACACCATGCTGAGACCACCAAACAGTTACCATTACCTTTTTATTGGTAAGTTTTGCTTTAGGACACTGTTGTGGCATTTGACCTGGGGTCAGCCATTGCATTTTTCTTTTCCGGTTATCATAAAGAATCCACTTTTCATCACATGTTACAATTCGATCCAATATTCCTTCATTTCTGTACCGGTTCAACAAGGCAACACAAGTTTCAACACGCGTTTCTTTCTGCAGATCAGTCAAATCATGAGGCACCTATTTTTCGTATTTTTTTATTTTATTGATTTGACGCAAGTGAGTCAATAAAGTGGGTAAGGTAACGTTAAACCATGCCGCTAATTCCTGGGTAGTTTGACTAGGATCGGCTTCCACTATCTCTCTTAATTCATCGTTATTCACCTGTGTGGGCGGTCTTCCTCGTGGCTCGTTCTTTAAGTCGAAATTTCCATCACGAAAGCGTTTAAACCAAAATCGCACGGTGCGTTCATTAGTAGACCCCTCTCCAAACGCAGCATTGATATTGCGGGCTGTTTCTGCCGCGTTAGTTCCGCGTCGGAACTCGTATTCAAAAATCACTCGAATTTTTGCAGTATCCATCTTTCTTGTCTAAATTGAATAACAAAAACAATTGAAAGTCGATATTCAAATGTTTCACATTAATAATTTTTTTAAAAAAAGAACATCACAGAAACCATTTGAAAAAAGTTTCATTCGAAAACCTCAAACCATGAAGATTCTATGTCAATTCAAAGAACCTATTGCAATAAAACGGCAATTTCATACTTTAACCCCTATTTTTAAAAATAAAGTTGCCAAACAATTATTTATTGTTATTAAATCGAGTCTTGTTCGATTAGCAACGAGGAAAGGTACAAACATAATCATTAATTTACTGTGTCACATATGTTCCCGTGTGATGCAACGGTTAGTGCACTGGCCCAAAAAGCGAGGGGTACATGTTCAAATTCTGTCACGGAAGGATTTTTGATGATGTTTTTCTCCTTGTGAAATATTCCTAGTTCTAGCTTTGAACAGTAAACCAATCTTCTTCTTCTTCGTGTCGATGGCACATAAGTTTTCAGTGGTATGGGGCTAAACTCTCCCACTCCAGTATGTTGCAAGGTTTTTAGCGTTTTCATTGGCTGACATCAGGTCAGCCAGCGTACAGCTATTAGGGCTGCATACACGGAGATGCTGCATAGTTTGCTCGGGAGCTCCACAGTCACACTGAGTCTGGCTCAGTCAGTAAGCCAATAAAAAAATATGAAACAAAGTTGCATTATAATTTACAGTATAATTAACATTTCGCGGCAATCCTGCAAGTGTGATGGGAACCTTTGCACCAGGAACAATCAGAGGCGGGGTATTTGATTAATTTGTTTTTTTATTGTTATTCAAAATTAAATTTACTCTTACCATATTATTAATAAATTTACACCTTAAGCTAATTAGTTAAAATTAACGTAAGTTTTAGATACATTGTATGTTCAGTGTTGTGACTTTTAAGTTCTGCTTCAACCGAGCAACCATTGTATTGCAACTATGTATATTATAGTAAATATGTTGACTTGAGACTTAAAGATCGTCTTTATAATATGATTACCACTAATCAACTTCAGCCTATTTTGGTCGCCCCGGGGCTACCACCTATTATTTACGACTTTCCGTTGAATAACTTAGAGCGCTCAGAGGCGACCGCGAAACAGACGAATTTAAAATATTAATAGATCTAAAAGAATATGGTTACGGTATTTCCTACTCGTCGTAAAAGGCGACAAAAAGGAGTTTCCTGGCAGGAATGACGCTCAGACTTGGAATCTTCGTGGTTTCACATCGTGCTCGGGCGTGGGATTGTCATCTTAGTTGTCCCTATGTGACGTGAGGCTATGCGAGCGGAAATGGTTTGTCACCACCCGCTGAACAAAGCGACTTCAGAAAGTGATCTACACTCTATACTAATATTATAAAGAGATAACGTTGGTAACATGTATATATGTATTTGGAGGTAATCTCAGAAACTACTAGCCCAATTTCAAAAATTCTTTCACTAATTAAAAGCTACATTATTCAGGAGTGACATAAGCTCATTTTGATCTCGATATTCCCTTGGCTCAATGGCCTTAGTGAATCTACGGTACGGCAGCTATGAAAAATAAAATCGTGTATTTCTATTTATAACTCAACAACCCGTAAACCGATATGATAGAAATTTAGTACAGGGTTGGTTTAGAAGTAGAATAAAGGTATAGGGTACTTAAATGATTGGTAGGGTTAAGCAGCGCTTGGTTCGATATACGATTTCAGGAGTGGGTTAATATTGGTAAGCCTAAATCTGGTCCTATTTATCTGCAAATGAAAGAGGCGCGGTCAGAGTTCAAAAAGAAACTAAAATGGTGTAAAAAACATCAAACCCAGATCAAAATGGACATACTTGCAACACAGCATACCGCTAAGCAATTCGGGAAATTTTGGAAGGTGACCAACAAACTGAATTCGGGGCCGAGCCTTCCCATGAGTATTGAGGGCATTAGCGACTCTGACCGGATAGCCAACCGTTTCAGAGAGCATTTTGGAGTTACTTCCCCGCTAGGACATAGTTGTAATGGGCAGGAGACAAACGGTATTCGTGTGGGGGATCCAATCATTGGAATCACTGCGGCACAGGTAAGGCGGGTGGTGAAGAACATGAAGCGAGGGAGATCCCCAGGTCATGACGCATTGAGTATTGAGCATCTACAATATGCGGGGGTTCATCTACCCAGGGTGCTCGCTATGTTCTTTACTTTCTGCATCGGTCATTCCTATATGCCGGAGGCCGTGATGAGAACCGTGGTGGTCCCCATCATTAAAAATAAAACAGGAGATACGTCTAGCTTAAGCAATTATAGACCGATATCGCTCGCAACAGTTATTGCCAAGGTGCTGGACGGTGTGATTGATTTTCAGTTACGAAAACATGTAAACCTACACGATGCTCAGTTTGGTTTTAGATCTGGACTTTCCACTGAGTCAGCAATACTGCATCTCAAGCACACTATCCAGTATTACACTGGTAGAGGCACACCTGTGTACGCCTGCTTTCTAGACCTATCTAAAGCCTTTGACCTGGTGGCGTATGACAGGTTGTGGCATAAGTTATCGAGCGATACTAAACTGCCGGTGGAATTCTTGGCTTTGTTGAGGTTCTGGTACAACAACCAGAACAATGTTGTAAGATGGTCAGGGTCGCTGTCGGATTTGTACAGATTGGAGTGTGGCGTTAGACAGGGTGGGTTATCATCACCGACTCTCTTCAATTTGTACATTGACGGCCTGATTCGTGGGTTGGGTAGCGCCGGTGTCGGCTGCTCGATTGATGGTGTTTTTGTGAACAACATCAGTTATGCGGACGACATGGTGTTGCTGAGCCCATCAATCAGAGGTCTTCGAAAACTCCTGGCTATGTGTGAGCGTTACGCTGAGGCCCACGGACTCGTATACAATGCTGGGAAAAGTGAGATAATGGTGTTCAAAGCAGGCACTAAAACTTATAAAACTATTCCACCTGTGGTTTTGAATGGAAATCCCTTGAACATTGTCTCTAAATTTAAGTATTTGGGTCATTGGGTCACCGACACGCTCACAGATGACCTTGACATAGAGAGGGAGCGCAGGGCGTTGTCTGTGAGAGCCAACATGCTAGCTCGTAGGTTCGCACAATGTACCCCTCAGGTAAAGGCTACGCTCTTTAGAGCATTTTGCCAGTCCCTCTATACGTGCAGCCTTTGGGTCAAGTACACGCAGAAGGCATACATAGCTATGCGCACCCAGTACAATAATGCATATAGGGCGGTAATGAGGTTGCCAACGTGGTGTAGCGCATCGGGGATGTTTGCGGGCGCGCAAATGGATGGTTTCACGACGATTGTGAGGAAGCGCGTGGCGTCCCTTATGCGCCGTGTGCGGGGCAGCACCAATGCCTACCTACAGCTGTTCTCCTGGCGGATGGACTTCGACTGCCCAATAATGCGGCACTGGACTAGGCTGCATGTTGAGCACTCTGGGTCTACTCGCGGATACAGGCTTAGATAACTAAAATTAATTGATTTTTGATCTTACTAATTTATTTTAATTTTTCTTTTTTTTTGGTTTTGACATAAATATGTAATTGATATGGTGTGTAATATGGACTAACTGTCTGAAATAAATGAATTTATTTATTATTATTTATTATTTATACATGTATCGAGTCCCGATCCCGCAGGAATATCGAGATAAAAGTAGCCTCTGTTTTAATCCAGATCTCCAGCTATCTACATACAAAGTTTCATAGCAATCGGTTTAGTAGTTTTAGCGTAATTGTTACACAAACAAACATCTAAACTTTTGCATTTGTAATATTAAATAGTAGGATACTAATATTGCATTCTAAGCGGACACCTTAAAAGATTGCGGACGACGCTCGTTCAATTCGCAGATCATTAGTTTGAAAAGTTCAGGGGTTAATTAAACTTGGCTAACTCCTCACTGGCTAGCCTTACGGGCCGAAGGAATTTGCTTGCGAAATCATTAGGTATACAAACAGGGTAAAACATATGTAGATCAAATCTGTTATTAAACCATAAGGGCTCTACTGTAACTACAAACAAACATAATTCGTAATAAAATGTAGTGCATCTTATGAGAATTTGAGATTTAGTTTTTATAATGTTTTCACTATTTAGCATAAAACATTATATTTACCAGGTTGTACTTGCGTTTTATTTATAAACGGCATTGTTTCAAAGATCGTACCAACGTTTCGCTAACTTTACAGTCAGCCGGTAAATATTGTTTTTTATAATTAGATGTTTGTCATTTTTTGGAGGTTACCACATAAGTTTGGTTCAACATAAAAAAATCGTGTGCATACTATAAAGTAAATACTTAATTTTATTAATTTAAAAAATATTATTTCATAAATTTGCTTTCTTCAATGTCAGATTGTGAAAACCCTGTATAGATAAGTTGTATTCAAATCATTTATCGTTTGTGGATATTTTAAATACCTGTAGGTAGGTATTTAAAAAATATTCACAAACGATAAACGATAAACGACAAACTACATATACTATACCAACTTCAGTGCATGTAACCGCGTTATATTTATCATTAATAATCGAAAACTCAATTTTGATAGTGTATCAAATTCAAATTTCAATTTAAAATTCAAAATAGATTTTATCCTTTACATTCTTGTACAACAATAAATGCACATAATCGTTGGATATGTCTAAGATGTACTGATTTCAATGAATCTTACGAATCTCACAAATATTACAAACGCGAAAGTTTGTACGTATGTATGTGAGTTTGTTACTCTTTCACGCAAAATCTTCTAAACCAATTGCGATGAAACTTGGAATATTGGTAGGTGGATACCGGGAATAACATATAGGCTACTTTTTATCTCGTTATTCCTGCAGGAACCGGACTTACGTGGGTGAAACCGCGGTGCGCAGCCAATACCATTACTTGATTCAGAAACTGTGTCTACTTCTCACTCACAACTGTACTATGTGCCTAGTGCCTGTGGTAGTGTCTACGCACGTGATTCTCAATTCCTCGAGAGAACATTCCTCATACCGTACTCAAGTGTCACTTGGGTGCCTGCCGCCCGCGCCGGCACCGCGCTGACGATAACTACATACTTGCTTTATAGTTATTAACAGAACCTTAACAACACTAATTATAATATTAAAGAGTGGAAGCAATTAGTAATAAAAAATCTCACTAAATATCTTCAGCCGGGAGATTCATTGGGAGCTACGAAACCACAGACAGACACACAATATTCACAGATACCCCAAAGTTTTATTTAACACGTATCCCTCTTTTTCCCTTCAGGGACTAAAAAGTAGCTGCATTTTCTATATTACATATTTTACCACAAATAAAATACAAGAACTCTTTCGAACAGCAACAACATAACAAAAACAAAAATAATATATACAACTTAGTTTAAAATTTCTTATAAATTGAACGAATTTACTTAAAAATGTTATAGTACTAAAATATCTGTAAAATAACTATAAAAAACACATTGATTTGAATATCCGTTTCAGAGTTTTATATACTTATTTAAATCTTTTAATAAACACCTTTTTTCAATATAATTACTTTGTTAACCTCAGAGATTCTCTGTTTAATAACGAAGTTTAATAAACAGAAAAATGAAAATATTTTCATATGCCCAAGGAGATTACCTGTTTGCGCATTTAATGAACATTTCAGATAATCTTTTCGGTTCTTAATAATTATGAAAAACCTTTATTAATTAAGTAAACAGTACTGTGAAGTAAATATTAAATTATTAATTGAATTAATTATTCATTTATGTCTGTATATTATAGTTATGCGATTAATACCAAAAATTTGGTTTCAGACTTAAATAAGTACAAAATATAATATGCAGACTCATTCGGTTGCAATCCAAAAACGTGCAGAGGGTTTCCAAAAGTCGTTGCAGGAATGTTGTTTTCTTTACCCTTGTTTTTGGATTAGAATCAAATTACCGTGTACAACTGGTAAAGTTGGGACCTCACCGCGAGCATTAACTTGTAATGTATCATCTTATCATAATATTATATTATATATATTATAAACGCGAGTTGAGTTTGTGCCAGTAGCGGTTGAGACTTTGGGGGGTTGGGGGGTTGAAGGCCTTGATTTTATAAGGGAGATTGGGCGTCGTCTCCGGGACCGGGGTTTTGACCCACGCTCTGGGTCGTTCCTGGTACAAAGACTGTCAATTGCTATTCAGCGCGGTAACGCGGCTAGTGTTTTGGGCTGCTTCGCTCCGGGGGCGGTGAGGGGTGGGTTGTTTGACTGAGGTTTTGTGAGGTTTTATTGTTATTGTTTATTATGTTTGTGTCGTTTTTTTTTTTTGTTTTTTATCTTTGTAGTATTTGTTTCTTGTGTAGGTATTTTTTTGTAAATTTTTAGTTTAGTTTAGTTTTATTTAATTCAGTTTTAAATTATTGTATGATATTTATTTTTTCATAATTGTATTTTATGTGTTTTAAATAAATGGTAGTCATCTTATAAACGCGAAAGTTTGTATGTATAAATGTAGGTACGTATGTGACTTTGCTACTCTTTTACGCAAAAACTACTGAACATATTGCGATGAAACTTGGAATATAGGTAGGTGAAGACCTTGAATAACTCATAGACAATTTTTTATCCCTACGGGACTTACGCGGGTAAAACCGCGGGGCGCAGCTAGTTCATTATAAATTCGATTTTCAAGGTGAGCGCTATAATATTATGTAATTTTAAACTTGTAACGTTACATTACACGCGAATGCTCGCGGTGATGAGGCACCAATTAGATTTATAATATTTAATAATTTGTTATGTATTGCCCGAGGAATTTCTACTAGAAATATTTTATTGGAAAAATACTTCTTCAGAAACTCACTCGCGGCGAGGTTTGAACTCGCGTCCCTTGGTCTGTAATCCAAGCGTATAAACGAATTAGACCATACGATACCCGAAATTAATTTTTGAAGATGTATTTTTTAAAATATTTCTAGAAGATTTATAATTTTTAGGGCTGATTTTTAAATCCCTATAGACAGAGATATCTGACAAATAAAATGTAACACCACCGAATTAAAAACGTCACTATGATATTTAATAAGAATAAAAATCTAAATGTAGAAGATCAAAATTTAAAGTTTTTAAATTTGGTTGGGTTCGAGCTTATTCGACAGATATCTTTTATCCGTAAAATAAAAATTCAGGCATTAAACTAATAATATTTGAATAAAAAAACTTAAATCATAACCTAGTAAAAAAGGAACAAATAATGTTCCCAGTCACCACCAAAGAGACTTCCGTGAGGTGTCCCGATGTAAGCAAGTCAGGTGTCTGCTGAGGAAACGGAACTCAGTGCAGATCTGATACCGCCAGGAACCAAGATGGCGGAATGGCGGGCCTCTAAGTCTACGAGTAGTCTAGTCTAGACGCGCGGTGCTCAGGCATTGAGGAGAATTGACAACTAATGCTGTGGCAAAGTAGCTAGATTCTTAAGTACCTACTTCGTAATGAGACGACCTCTGTGGTGCGACAGGTGAACACTCGGCTGCTACGCAGAACACTGTTGTTTCGATTCCCGCCGAAAATAAGTATGGTAAAATACACATTTAAAAAAAAATTACAGGATGGATAATTTTTTTTTCGTTTTTCCTGTGCTCCTTTAATGTTGACTGCAATAACGTTGAGCAGTACTTAAATAGTACATTCGCATTCAGTCAAAACAAACAATTACTTAAAAATAATGTATTTATTTATAAATGAAAATATATCTTGTTTTCAAAGCTTGATATTTTTACTACCTTTAATTTAGTACGCCCGTATCCAAACATGAGTAACTTTGAGCAAAATTTAATATCCGACGATTCCATTGTTTAACAAATCGAGAGAGAACTCGAACGATTATCTCGATTATCTATAATGGAATCGAGAGATGAATAAGTTTAATCAGTTCAGCGTCGAGCCGTAAGCGCTTGCAATGCGACGACGACGTGGTACCTAGCAATAGCAGTACAATCCGGTGAACAAGTAAGTTGTGACAAAGTTGGTTCAATTGAAAAGGAGAGACGTGGATAGCATGTTTCTTATTCATTATTATTCCACTTAAGTTTACACTACTAGTACTAACCACGGCCTTGGTTTGTGAAATATCGAACCTAATAAAATTGCTTATGCCGGAAAAGTTCAAAATTACAACCTTAAGTCTATTGTTTTCTAATCATTTAACGTTCACACAAGTATATTAAGCAAGTGAAAAATAAATTTGGATACCTATTAAATTAAATGTAGAAATTTATTCTTGTCATATTTCTAGTGAAATAAATTAAATTCATTTGAAAACAATGCATTTTTTCAAAGTGACAAAAAGGTTTTTGAGTTAATTCTCATGGTCGTATAATTTCATTGAAATTATGATTAATTTCTTATAAAAAGATTATTGCAGTGATTTTTCAACTTGAATGTATACAAAAGATGTTGATCTTTGATGGATGAAGTCGAGCGTACGTGTCGCCGGTTTTGTTCCTTTCCTTACAACTTAGGTAACGTCTACCCCTTTCGCTCCTACATCGTGTTGTATGCATGTGTCCTGCTCTCGCCATGAATGTTATATGAAGCCAACTGAAACTTTTTGATAGCTGATGTAGTCTTCCAGTAACTTTGGGAAATAAACTAAAGATCGCAGTAATCTTAAAATATTTGTACTTGTAGATAAAGAGGAGGATTTTTCGGTTATGTTTTGTATTCATCGTTAGTTGCGTTTACTCAAATATATTTTTTTAATTCCTGATGGAATAAAAGAGGTGTTTAGGTGTAGGACCGTGTGTCTGTGTAACTTTCTTTGACATCGTATCCTCCATACTTTAGAGTAGACTAACAGAGTCCCGTGGTTCCACCCACGTGATTCCTGATCCTGCGGGATATTCCTAAAACTCTTTTTTAGTGGATATCTACCTGCACACCACAAAAAAGAACTCAAAATTTCATGTTTCTAGTACCATCTTGTAGAGGTCCTGCGTTGATAAAATTTATCATCGTTATACGTAGGTATAGATTTGTAATTATTCGTTAAGGAAATACAAACAATAACATCTTCCTAACTTTTGTACGTATATTATTCGTACGTTACGTGTGACAATAGCCAGCCACAATTCTCCGTCCACCTCGACTAGGCCTGCTCCTGACATCTCATTTGAATTGAATTCCGAGCCGTTGGTCGGGAGCCAAGCGAGTGTCCAAGCCGGCCGAGTTATCCAAGACGAATAGGTACGCGCCAAAATCATAGTTTCATCCTAGCGATTGACGAATTTATAGACGTTGGAAGCTGGAAATGTTTTGTTAAGGTTTAGCATGTGCTTAGAATAAGTATTTTTATGTTAGTTCAAGAACTCAAACAATATAGAGTATACTAGGTCTGCCTCCATGTGCATGTACGGCAGTCTGCAAGTTGTATTATTCGAAATGCTTTATTTACAAAATGCCAAAATAATAATTGTGTACACAGATGTACATATATACCCACTTGTGTCATCTCGTCTCGTCATGTAGTCGGTTCGTTACCACGTACGAGGTACGTGGAGCGAAACAATTTAATGAAGCACCTGATATACTGTGGCAACAATCTTAATGAACGGAGGGATGCTGTTACCAAAATCACTAATTCAAATGAAATTTCCCCTATCTAATATAACAGCTTTTACTGCTCCACCTTCACCACGATCCATGTCACACTGTGCTCTGAAACTCCCTCCATTCAATAATGAACTCATCACACTATCGTCCCCGTATGCTCTTGTGTAGGTACCTACATATACTGTGACTGTACATTAATACTTGGTTATAATACGCTACCGAGCGTAAAGCTTAATGAACGCTTCTTATTGGCTAAGAACTTGTCTGAGGCATACTTGAAACGAGTGCAGTGCGTCTACAGATGCTTGTATTTCGCACCAGATAAGGAAAAAATACTGTCTTATTTTTTTTTTAATTCATGATAATAATATGTGATGAATAGGTGGAAACCCATGTTTCACGAAATGAATATGAATTTATAGAAGCCTACTCATCCCGAGTGGCAACGGGTAGCACGCGACTCGCGACTACCTACGCTACGCTACGCCACGCAAGCGAACGACGGCTCCCATCTGCTCGCCAGAGAGAACTCCATGAATTCTTGATCGCGTCACCTCTACTGTACTCGTACTAATACTGTATTCGTACTTCGTATCGTTCCTCGAATAACGTTATTTTATTTGTCGTTTGTTACCGATCGAGATGGGAGATGTCGAACGAATTCCTAACATGTTTAAGGTTCCTACATTTTACACTACTTCGTTATTTTTACGAGAAATTGTTGATAAGGTTAGATTAGGTTGGAAGAAATACAAAGTTAATTGTACTTACTCCAAATATATTAGTAAATAACATTAATTTTCATTGTGCATAAAAATATAATGTTCATCATTATAAATCTTTTGTTTGGCCGCAATTATCTGTAGTAAGTGTCTGTAAATGTTCAAGTATTGGGACATACACCAGCTCGGGTGCATTTTTTGCCCACACAAAATCTTGGTGATTAAATTCTTTGTGAGCTACTTTTTTGATTACACAATTTGCTGAGACTTTACTGCACAACTTTTCCATGTCTTCAAGACTAGAGAGTTTATCATTTTCTCCATAAATGAAAAATTGTGGAGAAGAAATCATTTCCAGTTTATACGAGGGAGGTGTTGTGCTGTTATACATCTCCATGTTCTTGATCGCTCCATGATCGTAGTATCGGAAGTCTCCAGACTGAGCTGACTGGAAGTAGTGGAGAGCTTGTTTAATTGAACTACCAGCTGGAGCGTGAGTTAGTTGGACCTGAACATTTTGATCTATTTGAGGATAATCGAAGCCGATAAGATGATATAAAACAGTAAGACATAACCAACTAACTATAGGTGAAGCTCCGCAAATACTCAGAGAATTATTTATTTGTCCTCGTGGCAAAAATTCATTAACCTTGAGTATATTGAAGAACTTTTCCAAGAGTTTCCAAATTATCCCACAGAACTGAAAAATCTTACTAGCGGAATTCTCCATGTATACGGCGGGTGCCATAGATATGTGCGACTCGACTACTTGGTTCATTTCTGGGACTTCTGACAGCATCACTGCTGTCAAAGTTGCTCCTTGTGAATGAGAAATTATTATTACCTTACAACCGCCCGTTATTTGTAGAATAACATTTATGACCGCTGGAGCATCGTATGTTCCCATTTCATTCCACGAAAAAGCCCAAAATTCCGACTTATTAGGATCCAAATCAGTGTGTTTCCTACTGTAAACAGTACCACGAAAATTGCAAACCCAAACATCATATCCATTATTAACAAGCATTCCAACAAGTGATCTATCTTTCCCAAGTGTCAAAAATTCGTCAATAGTTTGAAACATGCCGGGAAACAACGCAATTACTTTTCCATCACCGATTTTTGTTTTGTAAACTCTAAACAAACTTAGAATATAACCATCTTCAGTAGTCACTTCATACGCGTCATAATCCAGGTTAACCCGAGTCAGCAGCTCCGTACAATTCATTATCTTCTCTTCATCTATTCTTTTTCTTTCCTCATAATTGTAATTTAAAATAGAGTCACTGATTATTTCCGCCAGTTTTAGAACTCCTTCAACGTTCATAAATATATGATTGTTTAATTCTTGCAATGGATCAATTTTCAAAAATCTAAGAAAATTCTCAACATTGTTGCCCAGAATATTTAATTTCGTTACGTTATCAAAAGTTAATGCATAACTATAGTTCAATGAATAGAAATATAATAAAATTAAACTTAACACTTTTACTTTTGCCATGTTTAAATATTTGTGTCTCTTTGGGTGCGACACGTTAATTTATATTAAAATTCTTGAAGGTCACAGATGTCTCGATACATTATTTTGGATACAATTATTATAAAAATATGAAATGCATATAACAGTAGACTGTTTCAATTTTGAAGAGAATTTAGTGTCAGTAGACTGATTTATTTGACTACCTAGGAATCATCTCCTTTTCGTTTTAAGCCCTAAGGGTGAGGCCGGATTGACAGAAGGCTTGCTTAGAGGCTGTATGCTAGCTAGCCGCCTAGCTGGTCGCTTGGATGCACGGTGGCTGCACTGATAGATGGTTTGCTTGGTGGGTTGCTAGGTGAGCAAGGCCCATCCAGACTCATGGCGAGAACATCCGAGAAGTATGAATGTGAGGAGTTTCTCGGGCGAGAAGAGAGAAGACTCCTACACTCACATTTTGTCTCACTACTCATAACGAAAAAATATGAAAAAAGAAATTAATACCCCGGTTCTGTTGCCATGAATTTGCGTTAACTACTATTATCTGTCTTTTGCATTCATTATCTCGCAAAAATCATGCGACAAGGTGGAAAAAATCGAGGATTCCAACTCGAAAAATAATTGAGAATTCAAAAGTACTGATAGAGGGGAAGTACATTTTGATACATTAATATATTTGTACGTCATTCTTACCACCGATGGATCCATGAAAAATAATAATAAAACACGTAGTGCCATGCAAAAATAGTGCTACACAAAGTCGTGTTTTTAACCGACTTCAAAAAAAAGGAGGAGGTTATCAATTCGTCTGTATGTATTTTTTTTTGTATGTTCACCGATTACTCGAAGACGGCTTGACCGATTAAGATGATTCTTTTTTAATGGATAGATGGGAGCTCCAAGATGGTTCCATAAAAATTTGATGTGGAACTGATGAGGGTCTTCTGAGTGATGAACTGAAATGCTCCTCAAAACGCATTAATCAATCCGATTGTTTATCGATTACTCGAAGATGGCTCGACCGATTAAAATGATTCTTTTTTTTATGGAAAGGTGGGAGCTCCGAGATGGTCCCATAAAAGTTTGGTAAGAAACTGATGAGTATCTTCGGAATAATGGACAGGATAGCATCCCAGAATTCAATAAATTACTCATTTTTGGACTTCTACCAAAAAGAATAGACCCCTAAAAAACTAAGTACAGATTGTACTTGATTGGACACCTGAAACCACCTTCTCATCAGCAAACTCCTCAATAATTAAAATTACGGTAACAATATTGTTGATTTTTAGGTAGGTCGGTATACTAAAAAGGGTAAAATAAAAAAATAATTTAAAAATTAAAAAACCGACTTTAAAAAGGAAACAAAAAATAATTTAAAAAACAACCAAAAAAAAGAACTGATAAAAAATACCAAAATAACATCGGGCAGTTTTACTGGTTGGTTCCATATTGTACTTAGTTTGGCTGCCCGACTTCAGATGATAAAACAGATTAATTAGTCGGTGGCACTGTACCTATGTAGAGGTTATTTTGGTATTTTTTATCAGTTCTTTTTTTGTGGTTGTTTTTTAAATTTATTTTGTTTCTTTTTTGAAGTCGGTTTTTTTTTTTTTAATTTTCAGATTATTTTCACGGTTTTTTTTTATCATTTTGATTCAGTACGAGTGACGAGGGGCCAAGCGCTCAATGCGGCCGTTCTTGAACATTTATATAACGTTCGTATTTAGTTAGATACCCATCCAGTCTTAGCCAAGCAAGCCTGCCTTCAGTGCGGCCGTACTCTAGAACTAGTTTACAAAACTACTTAAATAAATAAATAGACTGTTGGGATTTTTTCTGTCTCGAATACTAGATCAAGTTCACGTATAGACGACGCAAAAACCGGTGCTTACTACGTATGTAGCATCATTGTTACAAAAAAGGCGAGCGCTTTAATTTCTCTCTGCATATGAAATAGTCTATAGTTGGAACACAAAATCAATAAGACTTACCTAAAATAAATTACAATGAATTGATAATTTTCTTACAAACAATCGAAACATTTATTCCGTCTTATTATTAACTAGCAGCGCCCCGCGGTTTCACCCGCTAAGTCCCGTTTCAGCGGGAATATCGGGATAAAAAGCCTGTGTTAATCTAGGTCCCCATCTACCTATATTCCAAGTTTAATCGCAATCGGTTCAGTAGTTTTTGCGTGAAAGAGTAACAACCTCACATACATACATACATACAAACTTTCGCATTTATAATATTACGTAAGACGTAAGATATTATTCATTTCATTAAATTTCTTAGTTAAGGATAGTTAAGGATAATTTCAGCCAGTTTTACGTGTTTAAATTACAAGTCGTTTAAAATAATTTTAGCAATGCGTGAAAGTTGTCGTTAATTAGGAGACGGTTTTTATTCCAATCTCATGTTAGCCTTTGTTGGTAACGTGCTAATTTCGTGTTTGGCACTGATTTTTTGATTTCCACTACCCTTGTTGAACTAATAATGTTCACAGATTAAAATTAGGTTTCGCAAAAATGAAAGTTCAGGATCATCTATCGTCTTTCACTATCGTATTGCAAACAAAAGTCCACATAATATTATTCGATTCTAGATCCTGAGCCTATGTCCTTCTCCAAGGTCCCATCTATGTCGTTACCAAAATTCACCAAAATCGGTTCAGTGGTTTAGGCGTGAAAGCGTTACAGACTTTCGCATTTATAATATTAGTAGGGATAAGATTAGGGATAAGATCGGCTAGGCAGTATTTCTACGCAAACAATGTCGTGGCTAGTAAAACATAATAATCATAACAAACCTCATCTAAAATTATTAAGCTATATCACAGAAGGTTTGAAGCAGCCGGCAATAGCTAGTTATATAAATAAATTTAATGACGATGCACCAAAATTATTTTTTAAAACGCTTAACAAGACGTCGTCATTTATTATTTGCTCAGGTGTGTGTTATTTTAATGTCCACGCTCTCTCTTGTATTGTTTACTTTTAAGATGTTTTTACCACAGTTTACCTAGTAGTTGTCTCTTGCAGTGCTCTTCATTTTACTTTTTTAATTTCTTTTCTTTACTAGCGTCGCCCCGCGGTTTCAGCCGCGTAAGTCCCGTTCCCGCGGGAATATCGGGATAAAAAGTAGCCTATGTGTTATTTGAGGTCTCTAGCAATCTACATACCGAGTTTGATGGTAATCGGTTTAGCGGTTTTTACGTGATTGAGTAACAATAACACTATTAGAAAGGGACAGAACGCTACATTGAACCGGATCACTTTTTAGTTCTACTTGAGCATTCTTGTTCTGGTAATGTAACTTCTTTGCAAGATTCGGCGGGCAATACTCGTCGATTTATTTATTTATTTGTTTAATTAAAACGGTATTCACCAATTACATTAACTAATTAAAAACGCTTAAACTATCAGATAAATTGAGTAACTATATCGAGATATAGCTACATGCAGGTACTCTCACGGGTGAAGGTACTTTCACAAAAACGCAAACACACTGACATCAACACCGGCCAGTCATCTGCAAACAGGTCGGTATCAGGACAAGCATCTAGGAGACCATTGAACGTAGTAAGGGTCCATGGAATAGGAGAAATCGATATCATTGTTCCGCATGATGTTAATCTCATGAAGGCTGAAACAGACAAGGAAACTAAGTACTTGGACTTAGCCCACGAGATTACCGCCATGTGGCACGTTTATTCGATGAGTATAGTTCCAATAGTCGTGTCGGCAAATGGGTTAATAGCGAAGTGCCTCGACCAACACCTCAAGAAGCTCTCGCTTGACGGTTGGGTTAAGGATCAGATCCAGATGGCAGTCGTCCTTGATACGGCACGTATCGGCAGAAGATTTCTGTTTCTGCGGCCCTAACCATCGGTAGCCTGAGCCCTGCCCCGCTGCCGACGGACTTCTAGGTTTAGGTTTTTATAGTAATTTACTGTTTTTGTGCAAAATGTGTGCATTATTTATAGGGCCTATAAATTTATTTTTATGTAAAGAATTTTGTTTGTAGGTTTTGTGGTAAGTAATGTTTTGTATTTAGTTTATTTTTATAAAAACTTAAATTTAAGAATGAAAATAAATGAGTGAATAATATAATATTATTTTACTATCCTACTTCCTACTTCCTATCCTACTAATATATTATTATCCGAAAGTCTCTTTGTTTGTTTGTTTGTTCCCTCTTCACGGTCAAACGGCTCGACCGATTTGGATGAAAATTTTCATAGGGATAGTTTAAATGATGGAGAGTAACATAGGATACTTTTGATCCCGAAAATCCCGCGGGATCGGGACTTACGCGGGTGATAACTATTTATTGGATGAAAATTTGCATAGGGATAGTTTAAATGATGGAGAGTAACATAGGATACTATTGATTCCGAAAATCCCGCAGGATCGGGACTTACGCGGGTGATAACTATTCAATGAATGAAAATCGACACAGGGGTAGGGTAAGTGATGTAGAGTGGCATCATGATCATCGTCATCGTCACTTACTAATGAAATACAAACTTTACTTTACTTCACCTACCTACCGCAGTGCAAAAATCCACACTTAAACGGACGACCAGGGAAGTGCTGATGATGATTATTCACTGGATTACTGGATTATTGCATTGCGGTAGGTAGGTGTTCGAAAAACGCGGGTTCGCGACTTGCGCGGGTGAAACCGCGAGGCGCAGCTAGTAGATTATAAACTTTATAATGAACATCGCCTGAGAAATTAAAAATGGCAAGACGCAACTAAGGTAACAATCTAAATAAGGCTAAGGTTTCTTGTTAGCTACGGAACTCCAATAATGTTTAATTTTCAATTAGAGTTAAAGTCGCATAATTGGAAACTAAAACTAATCAATCACTGAGGACAACAGCGATTACAAACAATATTATTAATTATTATTATAAATGCCCTCAGAATAAAATCACTTACATTTTTAATCCATAGATCGCAATACACTAACTATGAAATTAATCATTTTGAGACGTGGTGTACTATAACAACAAATAAAATAAAATTGTGACAAGGATAGCGCCAGCGATTTTCAGATGTGTAGAAGAAGGACGTAAGATGTGACTATGCGAGATTTTAGAGCAATAAATCAAATGTTTGCAAATTACTAGATAACTAGACAGTTTATCAAAAAACTACGCTGAGTATATTCAAGAAATAATTGATACCTACTAATTAATACAAACAAATAATTTTAAAATAATGGCCGGTTTCTAAGTAATTAAACAAAACAAATCTGAAACGCGTGTTCATAATTATTTTCCATCGTATTTATTATTCTTATTAGATACATGCAGAGGAAATAATAGCATTTATATTTTAATTTTAAAATATCCAATTTACCAATTTTTTACTATTTATGTTGTTACATAAAGTAACAAACTTGTTAACAAACTTAAAAGTGATAAACTTGAGGGATGAATGACCTGCAGTGGTGAAGGTAGTTCTTCCTAGGTAGGTAAATAATAGATAGGGTTTCCTCTTCTCTTCACTACAGTTTATTTCCACACTCAAATTATTTGAAGGCACAATAGAAAATTACGGACGTAAACAACATACAAGTACTAAATATTTCGTAGTTAGTAATAAATAAGAATGAGCGAACGCGTATCGTATCACTAGGTGATCGTGACTGTCGAGCGGTAGTAGGTAGGTCAACCGCCGATACTGTCCGGTGGTACCGAGCGGCTCCGAGCGCTTCCGACCGCGCACGATGACGCGCGGTGACGTAGCGCGCTAGTAGTGCGTGCGCGCGTGTGCATTGTACTTTCCTCGACCGGTAGGCACTCGAATATTATTTGTGAGTTGTTTATGTTGTGTTTGATAATTTAAATACATAAGTATAGTTATAAGTAAATAAATAATGTGGAATAAATATTGTAAATAGATAGGATGTAATATATTGTAAATCAGGTATGATGTGTATAGTGAACTTGTGTAGGTATAATATAGTAAATAAATACTATGATATACTTGGTTTAAATACAAGTACATTCAATACATAGATACAATATATTTATATGTAGGTTGCCCACATCACTCCCCTCCAGAGACCGGGTTACGGGCGATAATAATCTGGGAATCTTACTCGACGCCCGGAACGGGTCGTTGTCAAAGGCTTAACATTTGATGATGGAATTCGGGATGATGTAGGTGGCGATGGAGGTGATGAATCGGGTGTCAGGGGGGGTGAACAAGGCTTATAAGGGGGGTCGTCCGGTGTGGGTGACAGTATGTAGGCCGGTTTTAATCGGTCTACCGATACTGTTACGACTCGTCCCTTGACCATTATTTTGAAAACTTTGTCTCCTCTTTCTGTCACCTCGTGGGGACCAGTGTATGCTGGTTGTAGTGCTCCCCTTAATGCATTCTCGCGTAAAAAGACATGGGTACAGTACTTCAGGTCTTTGTATAAGAAAATATTTTTCTTTGAATGGTGAGAGGTTGGCACTGGTTGAAGAGTGTTAGCGAAAGTTCTCATGCGCTCTTTGTATTCTGTGTAGTCGGGGATGCAATTGTCCACTTTATTTTCAAAGAACTCGCCTGGTAAGCGTAAGGGTTCACCGTAGACGAGTTTGGCAGGTGAAGTTTGGAGATCGTCCTTAAACGAATTTCGAATGCCGAGTAGAACAAATGGTAATGCCTCTGACCAACTGCAATCGGGGTGGCACATGATAGCCGCTTTGAGCTGTCGATGAAAACGTTCGATAAGCCCGTTACATTGGGGGTGATACGCAGTAGTTTTACAGTGCCTGAATCCTAAAGTTTTTGACAGTTGTGCGAACAGTGCCGACTCAAATTGCCTACCGCGATCTGTAACTACGTCAGTAGGGCAACCAAATCGAGCAACCCAGCCTAGCAGGAAAGCCTTGGCCACAGATTCCGCTGTGATATCGGCAATAGGGACAGCTTCAGTCCATCGCGTGAAGCGATCGATGGCTGTCAAGCAATACCGATATCCACAAGACGGAGGTAGTGGCCCGATGAGGTCTAAGTGCACATGTTTGAATCGCGCCAAAGGTAAATCGAAAGTGCCAAGAGGCGTCGATACGTGTCGGTTTACCTTTGTGCGCTGGCAGCTCAAACATGCCCTAGACCATTCGCGGCAGTCTTTCCTCATCTGTGGCCAGACGAAGCGTTCCGCTACGAGCTTTGCTGTCGTGTTCGCACCTGGGTGACTAAGTGAATGCAAACTGTCAAAAACTTTCTTGCGCATGGGTTTAGGGACAAGCGGTCTAGCAGCCGTTGTACTGACGTCGCAGTACAGCTCAGAGCGACTACCAGGTATGCTTAACCGTTTTATGTTCAAGGAGGTTTCGGCTTTAACTAATTGTTCCAATTCGGGATCACATTTTTGAGCTTCGGCTAACACATCGAGGTCCACTGGAGCGTGTACTTCGTCGACTCGTGAAAGCGTGTCAGCAACGACGTTATCTCGCCCGGCGATATGCTGGATATCGGTGGAAAATTGGGCGATGAAATCTAGATGTCGAAATTGCCGTGGAGAACATTTAATTTTGCGCTCGTGGAACGCGTAACACAACGGCTTGTGATCCGTGTAGATTGTAAAAATGGTCGCTTCCAACCAATGTCGAAAGTATTTAACACTCTCGTATACGGCCAGGAGCTCCCTATCATACGGCGAGTACTTTTGCTGCGTGGGGTTCAACTTGCGAGAGAAAAAGGCTAGCGGTTGCCAGTGACCATCTTGCAATTGCTGAACGACACCACCTATCGCTAAGTCGGACGCATCCGTGACTAAGCCCAGCTTTGCGCTTGAGTCAGGATGAGCCAACATGGCAGCTGTGCACAAACTCTGCTTGCACTCCTCAAAGGCTCTTAGTGAGTTTCCACTTATGTCAACTGGGTGAGATGCTTTGATGGAACCGGTCAATAAGGCGTTCAAAGGGGCTTGTATTTTTGCCGCGTTTGGTATGAATCTGCGGTAAAAGTTAATCATACCCAAGAATCTGCGGAGTCCTCTTGCAGTTTTAGGTACAGGGAACTCTTTAATGGCTTCCACTTTTGTTTCCAAAGGTTTGGTGCCGTGACGATTGATGCGATAGCCTAGAAACGATACTTCAGAAGCTCCGAAAACGCATTTGGCTGTGTTAATAAGAATGCCGTAATCTTTCATCCGGGTGAATATCTGACGGAGATGCTGTTCGTGCTCGGCTTCAGATGCTGAAAAGACCAAAAAATCGTCCAGATAACAGTAACAGAAGTCTAGGCCACGCGTCATCTCGTCAACAAACCTTTGGAAAGTCTGACCAGCATTTCGTAAACCAAATGTCATAAATGGGAACTCAAAAAGTCCGAAGGGGGTTGTGATCGCAGTTTTTGGCACATCCTGCTCAAAAACAGGGATCTGATTGTAGGCCTTAACGAGGTCAATAGTCGAGAAGACTGTACAACCAGACAGGCTATGGGCGAAGTCATGGATGTGTCTAATTGGGTACTTGTCTGGAATGGTTCTGGCGTTTAACTGGCGATAATCTCCGCAGGGTCGCCAACCGTTGTCCTTTTTCGGAGCCAGGTGCAGTGGTGACGACCAGGAGCTTTCGGAGGGACGCGCAGTTCCATTGGCCAACATCGCTTCAAACTCTGATCGGGCAATCTTGAGTTTGTCAGGTGCGAGGCGCCTAAAAGAACTAGAAACTGGGGGGCCTGATGTGGTACGAATGTGGTGTAGTGTGTTGTGTTTAGGTGTGAGCCGAGTACCTGCTGGTCGAGTTAGTTCTGGGAATTCCGCGAGTATTTTGTGATATTTGGAATCGCCAGTCACGACTACCTTTACACTTAATATGTTAGATACAGATTTATGTATAGAAGCTGTGGTGAAGATATTCGTAGTGCCGTCTATTAGGCGTTTATTACGAACATCGACAGTTAAATTAAAAAACGATAAAAAATCTACACCTATAATGCCTTTCGTAACGTCGGCTACAATAAAACGCCATACAAAGTCGCGACGCAAACCTAAATTTAAATTTAGCTCGATGTAACCGTATGTCGTTATCGGTGTTCCGTTGGCCGCGCATAGTTGATAGTTCGTCTTCTCACGTCGTTGCCGCAGCGCAGATCGGGGGAAGACGCACAAGTCGCTTCCGGTGTCGACCAGAAACCGGAACTTCGACCTGCGGTCTGTGACGAACAGGCGACCGTTGGAGGCGGATGCGTGGCAGTCTTCAGTCGCCATTAACGACTGCCCTGGTCGTTTCCCTGCTGGTAATCGCAGGGCTTCATGCAGTGAGCCGCCTTGTTGCCAAACTTGAAGTGGTACCAACACAGTGGGAACTTCCTATAGCTGGACTGGGACCTACTCCTGTTCCTAGCAGAAGGCGAACGACTACGTCGGCGGGAATCCTGTCGTCCACGATGCCTAGACCTTGAAGGTCCATTGACAACCGCCGTGAGTGCGCTAACCTGTTTGGTCAGCTCGCTGATCTGCCGGGCCATGATGTCCAGCGGGGATGACGACGGTCCTGGCGCCGGTGGAGAATACGTTGTCGCGGCTATCTGAGGCGATTGCGGAGCAATGTCGTGTACCTTGTCAGCCAGGTCCGCGAGAACATCCAGTGAGAGGGTAGGCTGTGACGCGACAATTGTTTGCAAGTTAGATGGCAAACGGCTGGTCCACACGGTGCGAATAAAGCCGTCCGACAAATCGGAGCGGAGGCTACGTAGATGTTGCAAAAACTGGGACGGTTTCCTGTCGCCGAGCTGCTCCCGTTCCAAAAATTGTTTGGTCTTGGATTCCTCGGAAACTGAGAGACGCTTAATCAGCTCAGATTTAAGCTTCTCGTACTTCCCCGTAGCTGGTGGGTCCGTTATTATGTCCTCCACCTCAACTGCATACTCCCGGTCGAGGTGATGGAGCACGTAATGAAACTTGGTAGTGTCATCGGTAATGCGGGACATTAAAAATTGTCCCTCGATTTGGGCAAACCATATTTTTGGTTTTTGGGGCCAAAATGGTGGCATACGTACGCCCACTCTGCAAACTTCCAATGTCGAGTCATCGGCGTCAATGGAAACGCGCTTCGATTTTTTTAGTCTAGGCTTTCTGGTATCACCTGTTGATTCCTTGGCCGTTTCCGCACCGCTACTATCACTGCCTGCGCCGCTCATCTTCGTCCTGGTGAAGGTTTTCCTCTATGTTCAGTTCGGGGTCACCAATGAGGGATGAATGACCTGCAGTGGTGAAGGTAGTTCTTCCTAGGTAGGTAAATAATAGATAGGGTTTCCTCTTCTCTTCACTACAGTTTATTTCCACACTCAAATTATTTGAAGGCACAATAGAAAATTACGGACGTAAACAACATACAAGTACTAAATATTTCGTAGTTAGTAATAAATAAGAATGAGCGAACGCGTATCGTATCACTAGGTGATCGTGACTGTCGAGCGGTAGTAGGTAGGTCAACCGCCGATACTGTCCGGTGGTACCGAGCGGCTCCGAGCGCTTCCGACCGCGCACGATGACGCGCGGTGACGTAGCGCGCTAGTAGTGCGTGCGCGCGTGTGCATTGTACTTTCCTCGACCGGTAGGCACTCGAATATTATTTGTGAGTTGTTTATGTTGTGTTTGATAATTTAAATACATAAGTATAGTTATAAGTAAATAAATAATGTGGAATAAATATTGTAAATAGATAGGATGTAATATATTGTAAATCAGGTATGATGTGTATAGTGAACTTGTGTAGGTATAATATAGTAAATAAATACTATGATATACTTGGTTTAAATACAAGTACATTCAATACATAGATACAATATATTTATATGTAGGTTGCCCACAAACTTGCTAAAAATTCGGAAATCATGGTTGATTGCCGAATTTTTAGCAAGTTTATCAGAGCAAAATTGCAGATAGAGCACTCTTAATATTATGGTTTTACTGCGGTTTCGGAACGCAACTCCAGTGAGGATAAACCACAAGAAACTAATGGAGGCTTATCTATGTATATTTTATAAAGCTTTCATAAATATATTAAGAGAAAACCGTTGAAGTGTTTATCTCTTTAAACTTTTCTTCAAGCGATTCCCAAGGGCCCATTTCTTAGATAGTTCGGACCGCTCTGTTTGCTGATACAGTAAGATTGTTACTGTTTCAGCAGCACACGCCCACAGCAGGATACCATACGACATGAAGCTGTGGAAGTAACTGAAATAGACTTCATATAAATAATAGACATACAAACTGAATTAAAATTTGTCTATATGTATACTAGAAATATTTGAAAGGAAAAATTCATCTTCAAAAATTCACTTGCGGCGAGATTTGAACTCGCGTCCCTGGATGTATACTACTAAATTACTATTAAAGTTTCGTATCTAGTTTTTAAGTTTCCTTAGAAACTAGACCAAACTTTATCAAAATAAGATAATACAAAAGTACGATTTTAAACTTACATGGTGGTTTGGCATGGCTAAACATGGCAAATACCCCGTTATTAAGTATTTTAGTAATGCAAAAGTAGGTATTAAAAAAAATCAGTAGGTAACTAGTTTGGCTTCTATTGCCATTCCTAGTGACAAATAATAAAACAAACTAACTTTTTTAACTGTTTGTCTGGATCCAGTTAGTGAAACTAGACAATCTAGTATAATATGTCTCGAATCCAACTGCCGAGTTGCAAAAAGACTGAACACCGACGAGGCCTTCTTCTGTGCGGAGGGCAGCACCTGATCGGCAAACACCGGTCTCACCGACCGGTGTTTGCCGTTGGCCGCACAGCGTGTTGTCGATGATGCCGCCTTCAAAGTTCATGTCTAGGTTAGATTGGCATAAGGTTTGACCAAGAATCTGGACTCCTTCTTCTTTAAGTCGATACGACGGGTCAGACTGAAACTTTTCAATTTATTAATAATTTATTTAACTTTAAATACTTAATCAATTAATTATTAATTTTAGATTATTACTCGTAATATTAATTAAAACCGCTCCGGGACCATACCTGGCTACAGCAGTGATGCGGTAATCATTCTCGAGTTTTTTTTACCGGGAACGATCAGGAGCGGTATGTTAGATTAACTTTTATATATTATACTAGATGCGCCCCGGGGTTAAAAGTAGTCCTAGTGTTATTGCATGTCTCCAGCTATCTACGATTCGATTAAGTAACAAAATACATATAGTACATCACATAAACAAACATCACTAATCACAAACTTTCAGCTTTATGATATTAGTACGTTGATGATGTTCTTTCTCTAGATTTTGTTTAGTTTTTAATTAAAATTTAGTTTTATATTTAATATGGACATTAAATGTACCTAATACTAATTTAATTTAAATTCATGTTAAATATTTTTTGTTAAATAAAAGAAAATGAAACTATAAAACATTAATACATACTTAAAAACTTTCAATGATTATCTTTTTGTAATAAAAAAAAACTGGGAATCGGTCCCCCTAAGGTTAATAGAGTTTAGTGACCACTAAAAAATCGAAACGCGCGTGCGTTAATATAACGCGCGCGTGCTAGTAAAAGTAAAAGGAATCAAATTATTTATTCCTTTATTTTTAAAAGAAACAAACCTTAAAAAACATACAAACTTAGGTAAAAATAAACAGGTGAAGATACGTCAATAGTCAACAAATGAGACGACAAAACTGTGACGGGCCGACACACCTGGCTTCCAGTTGGTTGTGGAACCGTTGCCGTGTGAGCACGTACACTACCTCACTACTGGCATGTCTCACTGCCTGCTATATTTTAGGTGCCTAAATTATTCAGAATAACAAAGCAAATCGTCGGGAATCATCTATCGCAAAAATACTCAAATAAATCTATAAAATCACTTTTTTTTCTATAATAATAATAATTGGCCTTTTCATCTAATTTTAGATTTATACAGCGCAAGAAATTTTTAACACATGCTATTTAAAGGCGCTGTAGTGCCCGGGACGTTGTTAGGTGGAGTAGGCTTGCCTATAGCACCTATACCATCCTCCCAGCCTAGTCAGCCATGTCCAGAGGAGTGGTCAATACGTCTGGAGCTAACTAAGCTGTGGGTTTTCTCACGATGTTTTCCTTCACCGTTTTTTCTATACACCTTACCCATCTCCTTCCTTAAATCTTTTCAAAGCCGCCCATTGTAGCGCACTAATTTTAAGTTTTTGTCTTTGTAATATTTGTTTAATGAAAGTTTTTGGTTGCAATAAAGTATTTATTCATTCATTCAATCATTTTACCAACAAAAGATTTTAAATCTTTACTAATATTATAAAGGCAACAGTAACTCTATCTACCTGTCTGTTACGCCATCACGTTTAAACTGCTGAACCAATTTTGATGAATTTTGATACAGAGATAGATGAAACCTTGGGGAAGGAAATAGGCTACTTTTGGGCACAATTTACCATTAGTTCCGATTTTGACCACTTGCAAATATGCATATTGCTTGACATTAGGAATGTTTATGTAGGTTGTCATGTATGTAATGTAAGTATTTCTAGCTCATTTATCGAATAGGAAATGTTAGAACGTAACGTATCTTCAATTGTTTACTTTTATCTAAGCATACGAATAAACATACTGACAGACGAGAGCAAATTTTAGAAAACCGGAAGCAGAGACGCTTCGCTTACTCCGTCATGGCGCTGCACTTCTACATCAGAAGTGTTTGTTTGTTTTTTGTTTCTTTCTTTGAATGTTCGACAGTGCTATTAGCTTAGTTAGTAAGATCTTTTTTGTGAAATAAACACATTTTTTTTTAAAGTTTACGACTTACCCTAGTTCGACTAAAACCAGAAGCTACAGCGAATTGATCGAATAGTTGGTTGGTATCAACGCCTACGGAAGAGATAACAACCGGTCGAACTGCGTTTGAGAAACCGAAGTTAGACTTAACACGAACTATGGCGATGTCATTGTTCAAGGTATTCGCATTATATCCAGGGTGATTGATTATGGATGCCGCGTTGTAAACAGTACCTCCACTGGTAGCACTGGAGGAACCAACGCGCAATGCCAATCTGTTGATGTCATTTTTACCTCTAGAAATAGAAATATAATCACTAAATAAATATACAAATATTCAAAATGGTTCTGTTCCAAATAGATAATTTACTTACGAGAATTCGGTTGCTAACGAGTGGTCTATGGGGTTAGCAGCTCTACGACCAAAACTCTATAAGATTAGACAACGTATACGGCTATCTCTATGTACTACTGCGAGGCAATTAAAAAGGCTACAAAAATAAACATTTAATTAACAATTAAATAATAGATACCCTAATAGCATTTTTGGTAGGCATTTGGTAGGGCCACATACATGTCTTTGGTTGGACAACGGTTAGATTTGGCCGCATGTTTTGCTGAAGGCCCAACAACTTAGGGCCTATGTGAAACCTCCTACGGCGGGCTACATATTGTTTTTCTCTGTAGGGCCTTTGTATAGGAATCATACATTCCAGCATCGTCATTGGGGTGTTGGTTTGGTACTTCCCAGAAGGAATAATATGCTTGTATAATACTCTCACTGTAATAATAACAAAATACTGTGATCAATTAATGTGATTACAATCACATTTAATAACAGTATTGATTGCTTTATGTATTGCATTAAGAAATAATAAATGTAAATATTACAGTGACAGAATTATAATTATAAATTGAAAACATTATTTATGTCGCAATCAACATTTATGTCTTGAAACTCAATTACAACGTATTGAACTAAAATTGAACATAAAAACGAGATAAAAACACAATTTTTTCACTGTTATTTCACTGACACACCAAAAACCAAGCGACGCATATCAGCACACACAACAAAATGGCCGACCAACGCGCGCGCGTCTCGGACGAAACCCCACTACCGTTACACCCCCCCCCCCTCAACCCCGCACCCCGGCCCAATGTATGTTGGTAATCAGTTGGCAATAACCGATGTTTGATCACCGTTGGGCCAATGCAAATTACATGTTAGCGATTTAAATAACCAAAATCTAGCTATAATCCTACAGTTGGCCAATTGTCATTTATTTTTGTTGGGCCAACTTTTATTCACTGCCGTTAAACCAACGTTGTTCAGCAAACGGTAGCAAAAAAAGTGTTGGCCCACTGTTGGTTAATGCACTTGGCATAACAACGTTGTTAACCTTCGTAGGGCTAATACAAATTCACTGTGGGCAATTTAAGTAACCATATCCCATCAATCTACCTACCGTTGGCCAATTGTGGCCAATCAAAAATGCTATTAGGGTAGATTGATACTATATACATACTATTTGAAATATTACATTACAACTCTTCATAAATTACATTCATCAATGTTCTATCAAAATGACGGAATCAGGTATCGTCAGGCCTTAGCAGATTATTTTATCAGAAAAAAGTTGGGGCTTTATATATTATAAACTAAAACTTTTTGCCTTACCCTTCAGTTAAGATAATAATAGAAGAAAAAACCAATTTTGCTTTCGAAATTCCTTTTTTTATTGCTCAAAGCATTTCTACAATAAATATTGTAAAAGAAAAGCTTGGGAAAAAGCTAACTGTAAAGTTTGCGAAAGCTCGGTCTTTAATAATAATGACGTTATTAAATGAATCGCGAGTAAAACCCGGTAAATATTGTGATTTACTAAGTATATTTATTTATTTTATTCTTCTTCGATCGATTAACAATAGATCAATAATGTAATGGCCAACTCACGACGGTTTCCTAAGAAAAACAGCGCCCAACCCGTGGTCTACTGTGGTTGTAACACACACACAACTCAATGATTACAATGTACTAGCTGCAACCGCGGTTTTACCCGCGTAAGTTTCGCGCCCGCGAGATTATCGGCATAAAATGTATCCTATGTGTTATTCCAGGTTTCCAGCTACTTATATTCCAAGTTCCATCGCAATCGGTTAAGTAGTTTTGGCGTGATAGAGTATCAAAGTCACATACATACACACATTCAAACTTTCGCATTTATAATATTAGTAAGATAAGATAAGATTTAAACTGTTGTTTTTATAACTATTTTTATTATTCTTCTTCGTATGTGTGTTGTTATAGCAATTCAATGTCTATATAATATGTCTAAATTAAGAATGGTAAGGCACACAACACAAAGTTTCCGTCACTACGAGATCCTAAAAATGAGCAGTTTTTAATTAGAATTGGAGTCGCGTAATTGAGAACGAAAAGTGAATTAGCTAATCAACATGGACAAAAGCGAGTGGCTGTTATTGTTATTTCTCTAAACAAATCCTATAAATCATCACCTACAAACAATATCATAAATTCCCCAAGAAATTCATTAAAAATTCTCAACAAAGAGAATTTCCGTTGTAAATCCCGCTCTAACCCCGTTATAAGGGATCTAACGCCTTCGAGATCTAACGATTAATCAAATCTCTTGAGCTCTTGATAACGGCTGTTTATAATATTAATTAGTCAGCCATCTTTGACGTCATCATCTTGATTACGAGCTGACGGATTGAGCGTTATCTCGAAAGCAAAATATTCTTTATTCGGGCCGCGTAAATATAAAACATGGTTCAGTTTCTCGTGGGCTGAGACGAACATACCCTCTGTTTCCCGAGGATTTTTAAAGACCATTGTACACGTTCTTATGAAATAGTTTCAGTGTTGATAGGTTTAATATATGTAACAATATGTATATAAATTCGGCCGTTGATTTTAATAGTTTAAAAACTAAAAATCAAAAGAAGATCGTAATTCAAAATCGATTTACACTATGCTCTTCTTTCATTCTGTTCAAAAAGTCCTAAATCTACTTCATAAGTAAGTGAAACATTGCCGTGATTTAATTGCAGTTAACGGTTTTTGAACAGATCATAAGTTACGTATTTAATAAGTACTTTTAATAACAAAGAACAAAGTCGATAGGCATAGGTACTTATAGTAATTTGTTCCTAGTACTCGCATTTGTAGGATATCAAAAGATAATTAATCATCATATGGTAGGATTTCGATATTTTTATTAAATTACTTGAACTTTCTAACTATAATAATAATAAGTCCGCGAGCACCTTGAGGCGAGTTGTCAGGGAGTAGCGTCCCACGGCTTTCTAAGTGCTCCAGGGTAAAAATACCGTTCCTCACCTTTGGCTTGCCTTAGTTTTTCTGGCCTGGTATAAAAATAAAAAATAATGGATTTTCTATTGAGATTTATTTTTGTTTTTTAAATTATGTCTCAGTATAATACTCGTAGTAGGCACCCTATTTCAGGTGTGACAGAAATAGGGGCTCAATTCGGTAAGGATATAGCATGCGAAATGCCGGCGGAATGCAGGCGACGTGCAGGAGATGTAAGTTAATTCGTATTCTGTAAATGTTATTTTAATTAATTACTACTTAATTGATTGAGTAGCCTTCAAAATTAAGGGCTACTTCATTATTTAAATAGCTCCCCTTGTTTCTCAGCCAATCAGTATTAAAGGAAGGTATAGAAAAGCTTTTATTTTTACTTATGCAACAAATCGACTTCTGCAATGCTCCTGCATCCCGCCTGCTTGTCGCATGCTTTGTTTTTAGAGAATCAGGCCATATGTAGGTATAAATAATAAATAAATAAAATAGCCTTTATTCAGAATTGAAGCATGCAATACATAAAAAGTAGATTTAATTGTTATAAGTAACGTTTTATCTCTTAGTTGTTTTAGTTTCCAGGTATATTATAATAATTTGTTTGTGTTTGTCTCTTCTGAGGCCATAGGTATAACGTTTCTAAATACGCGGCTCTTGCCGGCTTATCGTAGGTTTGTACTCTATCTACTCCTTCAGCTTTGATTTCGTTTAGATTAGACCTGTTTTGTTTGAAACTGTAAAATGTGAGGATAAATGAGTTTTGTCTAAAGGTATATCTACTTTACTGTTATAATAATCCTAAATGTTTTTTAGAAAACAACGTAGAATTAAGTTAGGTTAGATCTTGCCAAAACGTTCTTTTGAAATTATTCAATGTTAGTTTAAGGTGACGCTAACATTTAGATACATTTTATAGAGTAGGTAAGTTATTGCTGTATATATTATTATGTCACCGCAAAATAACAAGAACCGCTAATTTATACATTTTCTTGGAAATTTATAAACCTTCGTAGGATTCTAAACGAGAAATAAATTGTATTATTTTACGCCCATATCTTTGCATACTGATAAACTTACCGAACTAACGTGTAAAATTATAAATAAGCAATAACCAAACGCCATGTGCGTTCTGATTGAGTTGAATAAGTCATGTGTTCCTTCTCCTTCCTCTTCACTGCAATTTTTCGCCACTAATCGCCACAGAACATATGTTTTTGTAAAGTTATTAATATTTTAACTTTAAAATTTCATAGGAAATTTGTAAACTTGCGGATTTTGTTATCTTCCGGTGACATACATATATATTTAATTATAATAAATTTCTAAAATAGCGATGTGTGTTTTTAAAGGATATCAAAAATATAAATTCTATGTAAATACCAAAATGTATTTTATTTTAGTATTCAATAGAACCAATTTTTATATATTTTTTCTGGTTGTCTGTTTATCTGTGCCTTTGTGTGCCCTAATCTCAGAAACGGCTCAACCAATTTCAACCAAAGTTGGTTCGCAGTTGGTTACAAGCTTTAGGCCCCGATTTTTAGGATTAAGTATTTCATTGCCCAACGTTTAGAGCCCTTTGTACATCTGTTCTTTTATATTTTCTTAGATTTTCTAAAGCTGTAACCGACTGGTCACACATTATTCAAGTTTAATTTTATAACACTAACTGAATGGATAATACAAAGAACAAGGCCAACATCTAAACAACACCGCCTCTACTTGTGTATATAAAATCTTGGTTGGTCTCTTCACAGGAATTTAATTTACCGTCGATATCTCGAGCCTCGAGTTGACAACAATTATTGGGAAATTCTCAAATTCCATAAATAATAAAGAAACGAATTCTTCCACTTTAATACACGAAATAATTGGATTTCACAGTTATATTGTTATCCGATTTGTTGTTCAAATAAATTGATGTTTTTTTCGATCAACTTTTAGGGCTTTTTACATTACGGTATGTACCTACATACATACATACATCTCGTATAGATGATTTTATACAAGGTGTATGTTAGAAATATTTTTAAGGAAAAATTCATCTTCAAAAATTCACTAGCGGCGAGATTTGAACTCGCGTCCCTGGATCAGTACCCCAGTGCCTCAACCGCTCGGCCACGCAAATTCCCATCTCGAGCAGCGAATTTAAGAATTTATGAATGTTTCCCTGTCTACTATTTTTTCGACTGAGGCTCGATTGAGTCGACATCTATAGGATCACTTTCCAGTGATTTACCTGCGCCAATGATCAACTTGGAAGGTGTATGTTGGCAAGTCTAGTACCGATACGTACATTGCCCGGTGCAGCCACTAAGGAAGAACGGGTAGGACCTTGTTGGAACATACACTATTGTTTAATAAACAGTATTTTATAGATTTGCAAAAGTAGGTAACTATGAAATAATGTCAATACTTGTAACTGTATCTGGAATATATTATTTTTAGCTCAAATATTAGTGCAGTAATTGTGCGCGAGCGCGAGCGGTCATACGATACTCGACGAGCAATTAAAACCCTCTGCCTCCCTCGAATAGTTACCTCCCTCCTGCTGCACTACTGAACGTTTTGCTCGTATGTGGTGGTAAGCATAGGAAGTCACAGGAAAACTATCTTATCAGCCTACTGTTTCTTGAAAGTGTGTAACGGTCGCTTAAATATATAACATTTTTTTTTGTTTTTTTTTTACACATAAAGGTGGCAGTATACTAAACCGAGTTTACTGGAACGACTTCACTAGCGTCATGTGCGCGTGAAGTGCGTGTACTCATCCATCACCCAATATACATGTGTGTGTTATATATTGCGGTTGTTGAATTGCTCTAGGACGATCTTCGACGCAAAAAAAGTGGAACGAAACATTAACAAAAGACGATTGAAGTACAATCAAAAGACAACAGAGACTGAAACAAAAGACGAATAGATTCTAGATACTCTGGCATTACAACAAGCGAGCGTTCGAGAGCAAACGGAGCGAAAGGGACAAGAATAATATGCAGATTAAATAGATACAACTTTGTTAATAAATCACATCTTAACTTTACCACTTCCACGATCATTATACTCCTTGATAATTAAATTCATATTGGTTCGTTTGTCACTTTCAAAATATTTATAATTGTAATTAAACGATATACGTCTACCAATACCGAAATAAATAGAAATAAAATTTAAAAAAATTGACAGTTATGTATGACAATGTGGTTATGATTATAACTTGTATCTTAATTATTATTCGAATTTTGGGTATTAATCATATATTTTAAGTTTAATTTATCATCAAAACTACCAAAACGTTTGGGTAAATGGTTTCTACCGGCCGCGGCCATGGACCCGGCAAGATTGGCATTCGTGAAACTGGTAAAATGTAAAAATGAATTTTATTACTCCCAAAAAATACGGCAATTTATTCTATGAATAACAGTTGGATCGATAACAGTTTGACCCAAGTTTGATAGAATCTGCCCTAAGTGATATAATGTTTTTCCCAGATTCGATCTATTGTAGTATGTGTAAAATATGCTTTAGAGAGCTATGTTAATCTAGTGGTAACATTCTGACTTTCATTCTAGGGTCGTGGGTGCAAATCCTAGCCGACCGTCGCTAAAGAATATTTAAAAAAATAAAATAAATGGATGGGTTGATAAAATTAGCTTCATTTTATACCGTTTAAATACTATTAATATTCTACAGGTGATTTGCGTTTATGTTTGTTTATTGCTCTTCCACACAAAAACTGATAAACCAACAACACTCGATATATGCAATATCGGAGCTAAAAATAGCAAAACACATAATGCTATTTTTAATTCCGATCTTACGGTATCGGGACTTATACGGGTGAAACTGCAAGTCGTAGTTAGTACTACAAACACTTTTGTGTGTAAGTGTAAAGATGGAGAACGGAAGAGTCCGTAGCGAGGAACGAAGGAGGGGCGAGGACGAGGGAAGAGAGGGCGAGGAAGTCTCGTGACTATGACGTAATTACAGTCACTTCAAGAACAATAGTGCAGTAATCGCCACCGCTGTTCCCCAAGTGAGCGCTCCGCTTTACGGCGGGTACACTTTGCAGACTTGAAACCAACTTATAGTTTAAACTTTTTAAATTCATACGATTTATTAACATAGATACAGTTGCATAGTAGTATCTCCTCGCAAGACCATTGTCACATTATTATTATTAATGATATTTTACGGTAATGTGGATTTAATTGAATTAACTTAGTTAAATGTATTAAATTATGTAATTTTATTTTTAAATAATTATTTGGACATTTTAATCTTTTCCCTAACTTCGCGCTGACCTATTTTGTAAATGTAAAATATGGATTATGTTATCTGATTGAACAAAAGTATTATTATTTATATTATAATGAAACGTCGCCTTTAAAACGTAACTGTTAGTAGTTTTTTTAACCGACTTCAAAAAAGGAGGAGGTCCTCAATTCTTCTGTATGTATTTTTTAACAGTCTATTTTATAAATATTTTACAAGATAACACTTACATTTGTAGTAATTAAACACACTTATTTGTAACAAATCATAATATTACTTTAGAGTCTTTAGTGCGTCTTCAGTTACACAAATCTTCCGCCGAGGAAGTCGAATCTAGACAGGTGTTTGAAACATTTTATTACAGAAAGCAAACAGTTCGAAGGTAAGGTTTGCACGAGTACTTTACCAAGTTTTCAAGTGTTGTGTACATGTTCCACGCAGCCTAGACCGCCCGCAGTCGGTACCGATTTCAGAACACTTATTCTAAAAGCACACACGAACGCAACACTAAACACAACGATTATAAACATGTTAAACACCTCAACATTTTGTGTTACAGCTGCGAACTTAAAAAGAGATGCTTACTCTATATAAATAAGGTTTAGTTTTGTTTGTAGGCGTGTTGATATTTGAGTTGCAGTACAGCGGCACTCATTACACGTCTGGGTTGCAGTAATTGGTTGCAGGTCGGTCGGTGTGTGCCCTCGAACCTTCATTGGGACCATCTCGCTCGGTTCACTGACCTGTATTTAGTATATTTCAAACAGAACTATTTATTGTAATATATTTGGTCAACTAAATAAAATTAAACTAGTTATTTTGACTAGACTTTTATTTTAAATCAACTTATCAAAAAAATGAAATCATTTGTAGCAGGTGACGCCGCGGTAGACCCAAGAGGAGATGGCGGCATGAATTGGACTCGCACATTAAGGGACTAGACCCAACCAGCACCAGACAAAACAAATATAGATAACTAGCTGCGCCCCGCGGTTTCATCCGCGGGAAATTGCAAAATATTCTCCTGGCAAAAACAAACACAACAAAAAAAGAATTAGCGAAATCGGTTCAGCCGTTAACGTGTGATGCCGTGACCACGCGATATAGAGCCGTCAATGAGCCGGTCAATTAGTTCAATTTTTTATTGTGTCGTGCTGTTGGTGTTCCTTAATAAATAAACAAATAGTGATTTATTTTTAAATATAAGAAGAAAAAGATATAAAGTAAGTACTTAGATTTATATTATTTTTAGAATTGCTTATTATTTTATAATTATTATTTCTTAGACTTATGTATCACACAATCAAATTCCCTGGTCCTAAGTCGGCTACTACTACAGTTCTTGCAAACTGTAAGCGCGTGACCTTTATTTGTAGTGGTAATATGTGTATTTACATACACAGTTTCGTTAGTGCGGGTACCGGACACGGAGCGGTCAAAGAGCTCTATTATACATCCCTCATCTATGGTAACGAGCTAACGAGCGAGCCATCACTCGAGACACTTGTATTTATTGCTTTCATGTTGTACCTACACTGTCGTGTACCTAGTAGACAAACATCTTAATAAGCAAGTATTCAAAATGCAGCCACAAGTTCTGTTAGCGAGTCCCTTGCGGCGATAAAAGAAAAGCCACGTCTCTCGACGGTGGTCAGGAGCCCAGACCTCGGTGTTGTCTGAATTATTCAGGGTACGATTGTCTCAATTATGTTTGTTGTTCCATTGTAAATGCTTTACTTACAATACTTTGAACTTTAACTCAAGAAAACCGACTTTTTGCCAAATAGTTGAAACAACAAGGGGCGCACCGCACTGTGGGAGTAAAAACCTAAATAAAAACTTTCCAATCCCAGTTTTGTCTACTTAACTTTTGCTACTTCTAGCATTAGGACGACTAATTATCGGCCTATACCTTGATTCTCCTATAAATTATAATGTTTGGTGGAACACGGACTGAGCAAACAGACATGGGCTTAACTATAACTCATCTGACCATGATTTTAGACACCTGCATAATGATAATCCTAAACTTTGATTTGGTTTTGAAAACCATTGCTTGTTTCAGTATAGACGAACTAACAAATTAACTGGGTTTATGGTGGGTAACTGGGGTAATGTCAGTATCAATGTAGGCGGGACTGGGCGACACTAGTCGGAGTATAACTGCGAAGCTGGGGTTCAATTGCTAAACTACACATAGTTGTAAATAATGTAAATGACCAAAAGTTCATTATTTTCTATCGGCTGACTGTTTAATCTGTTGTCTGAGTCGAATCTTCCAAACATCTTATCTGACGAACCTTTCGTCGAACGTCATACAATGCAAAATGAACTGTACGACTCCACACTAAGACTGAAATTCCTAGAGTTGTAAAGTAAAGCCACTGAGTCATTATTCCTTCCGTACAAGGTAAGGGAGTAACTCGAGTTGCGGAAGTCTAAATGTGAATTGAATAAAATCATCTAGGTAGAATAAGATACTTTATTGTTTTCTAAACAGATTTATTATTCTCTAAGTACCTGTTATACTTTTAAATTCTTACATTATTTTTGTGTACTTAATAATGTAAAGTCATGGTCGTCCATAAACTTTTAAATTGAAACGATTTGTCATAGTAGGTAACATTTTACCAGGTCTTGATAGCGTATTATTATTTTCTTACCTCGACGTTTCGATCATGTTACAATGATCTTGATCGCGAGGGGACAGTCCCCCAATGATCAAGATAAGTAATAAGAAAGTAAATAATAATACGCTATTAATATACCCGGTAAAAAGTAACTAATAGTCGTTGGTCATTAGGTTTTGTTTCGATCAAATACCTATAAATACAACACTGAAATATTTTATTCTTAAGAAACACATTTCTACTCAATCTCGTGGTGTTGATCTAGTGGTAGACATCTCCGACTGTCATTCTGAGGGTCGTGAGTTCGAATCCAGGCCGACCAATGTATTTTTCTTTAAGAAAAGTTATGTGCGCTAACAAAATCGCTCTGACGGTGAAGGAAAACATCGTGAGGAAACCGACATGAACTAGGACTCACCACGGCCCGGAGGTATGGGATATTCGCCAATCTGGAGTACCCCTCTAATAGGACGCCCGTACCTTGCAGTGGGATAAATTAACCGGCTGATTTTTATTATTTATACTTAATCCGGGAATAACGGTTGAACGAGTTAGTCCACCGGGCGGCGTCTTTACTGTGCTCATCCTCAATTTTTGCTTCTGTATTTACAATCTTCTACAACTTTATAATAATAACTTTATACTTCTTATAAAGTTTTATTACTGATGTAGAAGCTTAGAACTGTTTATAGCGAAATCTTACTATATACCTCCTATTTACCTTACAATTAATTTCAAATACACAAAGCACAAAAGACCGTAACCAACCAACCAATCCTATTCTACTTCGCATAATCCACAAATTGAAATTAGAATCGGATCGAGATCGTTCCGATCGCTTTCAGCAATGAGGTCGATCGTCTATAACAAGGAGTCAAATTAGATCGCAACGGACCCCTAATGCCTTTTAGGAACATCGTCGACGACTTTAACGGCCGGATTTACTCGGTTAATAACCGGCAATGGATGATTGCTGCAATACCTCTTGATTGAGAGGTATTACCCAGTACCGTCACCGGGTTACGGAAATGTGCTTTATGTTAAGTATGCCTAAAAATATCACCCTCGTAATCCGTTACGTATCGTGTATAGTTATAAGATTTTATTCTAATTTGTTATTATCATTTCATAGTGTAAAACAAAGTCGCCTTCCGCTGTCTATGTGTTTGAATGCTTAGATCTTTAAAACTACTTAACAAATTTCGATGCGGTTTTCGTAGTAGATAAGGTTAGGAAGGTTTATATGATTGTGCAACACATCCTGTTATTTCCTAGAGAAAGACAACGAAACGTTCTTTCTTTTCTTTTTCTTAGTTATGGCTTCTATCAGCAATATAGGACAATTTAGCCAATTTTTCGTACGAATAGTGTAATCGCTAACCACTATTGTACTGTAATCGTTTGAAATAATTTTCAATGCGTGAAGGCTGTAGAAAAAAATGGCGACGATTATTCTCCAACCCTATGGAACAATTGTTTGTAAAGTGCTAATTTCGTGTTTGGCACTGGTATTTTTATTTTCACTTAACTCGTTGAACTTCGCGTAACTAAACTGGTAACTTGCCGCCGAAATTAAACAATTTAAACGCAATAAAATAATGTTTAGTACATTAGACATTTCACTAACACGTTAAAAACAAAACAAGAAGAAGACCTAAAGGTAAAGAAACCTTAAAAATCGTTCGACGTTCGGTGGATGCAGTCGGGTGGGACTCCTTTTAAAGGTACAGTATAATAACACCAAATAGTGTTTGAAGTCCCACCCGACTCCATCCACCGAACGTCGAACGATTTTTAAGGTTTCATTACCTTTAGGTATCTTCTATTTAGGTTTAGTTTTAGTTTTTAATTTTAAGTTATTGTTGTGGTTGTAATTTAATTTGTTTTTGTAATTTTATGTTTAATTGAATAAATGGTATCTTCTTGTTTTTTACCCGACTGCGCGACGCAAAGGAGGGTAATGTGTTTATCGGTCTATGTATGTATGTATGAATGTATGTATGTATGTATGTATGTATGTATGTATGTATGTATGGATGTTTCTATGTGGCGTTCTAGAGGCCAAACGCGTGGACCGATTTTGATGATTCATACGTCAATCGATTCGTCTTAATCTGGCGAGTGTGACTAAAGACATGACAGTAATCCAAAGTAACGTATGTCACCACCAGACGCCATATTGTCAAAATTAAAAAATCCAAAATCGTCAAAGTATGTCAAGATGGGTATCGTTGAATAGGTTTTTAAAAATAAATATTAGGTTTCTTTCACCATTTTTCATTTTAAAGAACCGTTTAGGAAATATAACGGTTTAAAGTTAATTTACAATTAGGTATTCTTGCTTTTTGTTACTAACGAACAAGTTTTTATTTTTGTTACGTAGTTACGCTTGGAACTATCAAAGTATAAGCCGTGATGGTACAGGTGACAGAAATTTATTGAAATAAACTAAAAAATATTTACATAAATTGTACCTACCAACTGAATAAAAGCCTAATAACATTTAGGTACTAAAAAAGTTAAAAGAATAATAATAAATTTAAACAATAAATAACTAAGCCCTAACTGAAATAGAATCTTACTAATATTATAAACGCGAAAGTTTGTATGTAAGTATGAATGTATGTAGTATGTATGTGAGGTTGTTACTCTTTCACGCAAAAACTACTTAACCGATTGCGATGAAATTTGGAATATAGGTAGCTGGGGGACCTGGATTAACACATAGGCTACTTATTATTCCCGCGGGAACGGAACTTACGCGGGTGAGACCGCGAGGCGCAGCTAGTACATTATAACCCCGTAATGAAATGAATAGATTACGAGACTTACCTACCATCAATAAATGAAAATAACTAAAAAGCGTAAAATAAAAAAAAGAATTTATAAAAAACAAAAAACCCGACTGCGTAAAAAACTCGATTAAAAAATACGCATAGAAACAACAAAAAAACTAAAAAGAAAAAAACAAGCCCAGTAATTTGAAATTACGCTAAGTAATAATAGTTTTGTAATCGATACACACGGAACACAAAATAAATGAGTAAAAAATTACTCATAGTCGGGACCCATTGGAAAAATTAGATTGGTAAAATGAATGGGTCCCGACTGTGAGTAATTTTTTACTCATTTATTTTGTGTTCCGTGTGTATCGATTACAAAACTATTATTACTTAGCGTAATTTCAAATTACTGGGCTTGTTTTTTTCTTTTTAGTTTTTTTGTTGTTTCTATGCGTATTTTTTAATCGAGTTTTTTACGCAGTCGGGTTTTTGTTTTTTATAAATTCTTTTTTACTTTTCAGTTTTAACGGCAGTCGGGTTTTTTATATTTTTTTAAATATATTTTTTAAGAAAGAAAAGAGCTGAAAGAGGTAATTCGTATTCTTCAATCTGCTTCGAGAAATGGATATAACTATATAACAAAAATACCCAGTTGTCGCTGCTTCAACGAATTCAGAATACTTCTAAATACTGGATATAATGTTCGTAATAAAAGTTTAATGGTGTCAGCACACACATAAAATTCCGCGTATAATTTCCACTAATCCCTCTTACCTCGTAGAGAAGTCCTCGTTCGCTGGAGCGAATTGAATTCAATACGAATAAACCCGACGAGTATCGAGTATTAATGAAGCCTCACAGCGCACTCTTCGAGTAATAAAGTCAGATTAGAGTCATTGTAAAGCCTCTTCAAGATATCTGACCGTGTTAACCGATTGTACACTTTAATGCTACGATATTAGATTCCCATTTGATCGCTGAAGAATTCGGTTTATTTTGATTGGTAGTTCTAGATTCGAGATTGCTTTGGTAGGTATTGGTAGTAAAATTATCTGAGAAATATCTGAAAATGAGATAAAAGGCTTTGATTAACTCAAAGATTTCACTAATTTCGTAGCGTCATCTAAGTGCTTTGACCAAACAATTGCAGTTTTCGGTTATATTCACATTAAAAGCATATTATTCAGTTATTCCACATCGGTAGAATTGTTGCTTTGGAATTAGTTTGAAAAATTTAATAAATTTTGCGAAGAGCGATGGAAAATACCCTGCATTTTTTAGCTTGTACTCGTAGAAAAGGTTCCTGCATGTATTGTCTCTGCCGTGTTGTAGCTTGGAGCGGGGCCAAGTCGTGCATCGGTCTCGTGCGTCATTAGGCCATTAACTAGCTACTGTCGGAACTAATTGTCCTTTATGAGAATGTCACGTGCGTTCTACTCTCCTATTAAATTCTTTATTGAACCACTTTAATCTGTGACAACAGCTGGAGAGTTTAAATGTTGGAGTTGTAAGATTTTGTTTGAATCTAGGATCGTTCTACTCCACTATACTGCCAAATTAAAAGCATACATTTTGCATAGGACTGTATGCTTTAAATTAGACTGCCTGTATTTTCTGATTTTATGATTGCTAACAAAATTCAAAACACCCACAAAATTAATACGCAAACTTGACGTACTTTAATAAACCAAATAATAAAGATATTTCAATTGTCAACGATACAGATTAAATGTGACAGTAATGTGACGTCACGTCGATGTATCACTCTACCGATACGCCATTCCACCATCCGCCATCGCATCAGACATTCGCCATTCTATCCCGACACATTCCGGTTTACGACAGCTGCAGTCACGCTATCTACTGAATTCTAACGATTTTAAATTTACTTTCATGATTGTCATAAATCTCTATTGAAAAGGGTAAACGGAAAACAAACACAATATTCGAGTGTGGGAAGTTTGTTCACATCATGTCGTTTTAATAAATTCAAATTGTCGTCATTCACGCGTGGCAACTGGCAACAAGGGTTGAGCTATCTCACATATCCACGAAATACCTTCCACATGGAATCTCGCAAATCCGTGGAACTTCAGAAATTGCGTTCAAAGCAAATTGTGGGATTTTACCGCGTTGTCTGTACTCGTACAGTACCTTCCTCCTTCGAGCGAGCGAGCATCGTCGAGAGGCAATAGTCTCGCTCGGGGAATTCACACGTATTAACACTAGGCCCTTTTAGCAATATTGGAGGAATACGATAGTAACTCGCGCTTAATAACAAAGTTTACTTATCAAAGTTACATTTCGGAAAACGGGACTTTGGTAAATATCTAACTTCAGATATTAATAATGCGATAACATTAACTGTTACTAATTGTATAGTTAGGTTGTTCAAATGTACAGTAGGCAAGAAAAATAGCTCCCCAAATTATAAATTAAAATGTCTAATTTCTTCTATGGTTTTCGCGATTTTGCATAATAAAACACTTTATTTATCCGGTTTTATCGCGTTTTTACGCGATAAAACCGGATAAATAAAGTGTTTTATTAAAATGTCTAGTTATTATTTATTCAAATCCAGTTTCCATTCTAATACAGAATTTTCGAGATAATTATTAGATTATGATAGTAAAGTACCATATTCTTCCTAAAACGATCGGTCGATGACAAATCTGCAGTTTGCTTCATCGTTTTCACAGTAAATCACCACAAAAATAAACTGAAAGATGGTGCTAAATGAAAATTTCCCATAATAGAGGTGAGATGAAAGGACGTCGATAGTGGGGCCAATAACGGCCGATCCCGGCGGTTATCCCGCGAGATCCCACTTGATCCCGAGATTCCGGCCGGTGGCTACGTTGCCTTTGTTTACAGAAGCTATGTGCTAATCTAGCACAGAATAGTTTGTTCAGTGGAATTGGGTTTGATAAGGGAAGGAAGCGTCGTCGTTGAATAAGATAAATATAGCTGTCGAGGGTCCGCCCACTTTGTTGCACTTTCAGGTAGCTTTGACCATTATGATGAATAAATATTGTGTAAGGATGTACAGTTCTAAATTTGATATTATGATTATGAACGGTGAATGCCACAAATTGAATAATAAAAACTGCATAATAACACGAACTGAAATAGAATATCAATTTTTGTGTGTTTATGTGAATTAATGAAGTAGGTAAAAAACTGGAGCGCTATTCTCCGCTTTTTTTGTGTATTATATGTTTTCGCTAAAGATTGTACGTATCTAGGTTAAAGAAAGGTTATGGTAAAAAATATTATTTATATAATTGTATTACAACACTCCCTAATTACTCTCGATAAGCAAGAGTCGGCCATGGCCATATCTCACTAAATAATAAATTGCTTAAAGTTCTGTCAATAGTTTCGACGCGCTTAATTAATATACCATTCAAATAGGTTGTAATTAATCCAAAATCAATAGACACTTGTCGTAACTCCCCCCCCCCCTACCACTTTCCCCCTCATCACGTCCCTCCCCCGGCTCCTCCCTTCACTCTGCAGACCGCCCTTGTATTACATAATTAATTATAGTCTCTGTTTAATCTTATAATTTACTCGTGTACTGATGATTAACACGGCCTTGCGATATCTCACTTAATAAAGTTTGAAGCTACGAGCGGCGCCCCGCGGCTGTACCCGGCCTGATCCAACGGGTATATTCATGTCTAATGTATGCAAACTAACTACATGACTCCCTAAGGATTTAATGTATAACCTTACTAATATTATAAACGCGAAAGTTTGTATATATGTCTATACCGACAAGTAAGTTTGTTACCCTTTCACGCGAAAACTACCAAACCGACTTCGATGAAACTTGGAATATATAAATAAATAAATAAATCCTGTGACGAACACTTTTTATCCCGATATTCTAGCGGGAATGGGACTTACGCTAGTTTTTCTTATAAAGCTATTTTAGTGTAATTATATTACACTAACAGCGCCTTTCGGTTTCACCCGCGTAAATCCCGATCCCGTGGGACTATGGGGATCAAAATTAGCCTTCCTTGAGAAATAAACTATCAAACACAAAGAGATTTTTTTCGATTCGGACCCGTAATTCTTGAGATAAGCGAGTTCAACCAAATAAGCAAACTATACTCTTCGGCTGTACATTATTAGTATAGATGAATAAGATTTAAAAAATACAATAAAGATATCCAAAAATGTGGCTTTTAATATATTTTAAGTACTAATTAGCTCATTCTTGGCAGTATATGATCTGTAATAGTTTACCGCTATACTTTTATTTTGTCAAATAAATTAGCTGAAACTATTAGGAACATAAATATGATACTAAAAACTAAATATCGTCACTATAGATTACCCATAGAATTGATAAAATCTATAATCAATTCAATGGGTACCAGTACTTTTATACTATGACGCCGTAAAATGTCATTTTAAGTGCGAGTTAGTAGGGGACCGCTTGTATAGGTATACATATACATTCCATTGCGAATCGAAACAAACAATGGATGCCATTGATTTTCAATAATTTAGATTTCCAGATAACTGCATTTCGTATTTGTTCAAAATTGTTTGAATTGGCTTTTGTTATTTTTATCGGATTTTCAATTTGTGGGTATCTATATTATTTATTGATTTATAAGTAACTAGCAGCGTCCTGTCGCTTTAACTCTATTTAGTAGTTACCTAAAGACTAGGTATACACCAATGAGTCAATTAAAGTTATAGAGACGCCATTGCAGAACAAATCATTATTGAAAAGCGGCACAAAGTATGCTATACAACCTCATTATTTATATTCATTCACATAATTTAAAGAAGAAATTTAGACGAAACTATTGTTATCTCTTTCTAAGACATAAGACTCAATGCTACTTGCATGACGTAAGAAAGAGATGTCATAATATTATTATTAAGGCGGCGATAGATGATAAACAACGGTCCTTGTCCTATTGCATATAAATGAGCGAGATGGAATTGCGTGAAAAATCTACAATATCTCGTAAAATCAATGATTAACGAAGATTAAAATAATATTTTGAAAAAATGCGATGAAGGGGTTCTAGGTATTGTATTTTCTAATATTATGATGCCTATAAGAAAATATAGCGGTTAAGGATTTAGAAGAAAAATTGATTTATTTTGTAAAACAGGGGTAACTTTGCCTGTATAATAGTGGTATTTAAAGTTATTTTTTATTGTTTTTGAAATGAAGGGGACACTTCTTGTATCATGTACAATAACATTAAACATTGTTTAAAGATCTATTTGATACCGGTTATGAATAAAACTATTCAATCGGAAGGGATTTCACATGAGTCGCGTCCTTAAAGCGGTTAGGAGAGAATGATAAAACGTCAAAGTCAAAAACTTCGTTGAGTTTTTGGGAAAAAAACTTTCAAAAAATAAACTAAAATAAATAAATACAGCTTTACTTACGTGTAAAATGAAATATTTTTGCTAGTTTTTGAAGTATAATTCGTGCATCACCTAAATACGCACGAAGGCATTGTTGTCTGTGAATAATGTTGTGAAAGTGAATTATATGTACTGTGTGATAACAAGCGGGTGATCGTGACGTGAGCTGGGATGGAACTAATACTTCTCTGGCTAGTTAGCTTGGATTTGTGTAGCCAAGAAATTTGGCCTATTACTTATCTAGAAGTTTTTACATATCTCTGGTATACACCGTATATACGCGGTTTGGGTTCTTCTTTGAAAAGTATTTAGTCCAGTCATTCAGTCAGCCAGTCAATCAATCAGTCAATCAGACTTTGAATGTTCGTAATAAGTATAGATATTATTTTGTTTTGTTGTTTGGTTGGTGGGGTTTATTTTACAAATTAAAACTGGCGTAAAAAATTCAACTTCGAAACAAAGATAGTGTTTAATGTCTACTTTCGCTTTCGGTTTATAATTCAAGTTCAAGTTTAAGTTATTTATTGCTTAATCATGAGTATAGTTACAGATACACAGTAGATTCATTATGCCACCCGTTTGGGCTTGGCAATGTTTTTATATAATATTGGAAATTTTATCGATGGAATATTATAGATTATTAACATTATTAATTAATTTTATATTTTTTGAATGTGCAGCAGATTTATCTATTATAAATTCGGTTTATATTTACATTCTTAGACACTATATATTAAATTTCCACAAACTTGTGCACGCCAAGAAAAGTAATACAATCCGGCAATTAACAGTTATCATGCTTTCAAACTACCACAGTGTTCATATCCAGATCGATCTACACGAATGTTCACTGAAAGTTCAAAAAGCGTTCGGCAATAGACAGACGGTCCGGAGTAATGAAGGCATCTATCCATCGAGTCGCAATCAAGCCAGGATTACGGGAAGTGCTGACAATCGGCCTCGCTTCCACCGACTCTGCATTTTGACAGGGGTCTTCATGAAAGTGGCACAAAAATGAAGTTTCTTGCATCTACATTGTATAAGGTTTTAATTCGGGTAAACTGACGTGTTAGTGAAGAGGCTCACTCTCCCACTGACCCTTGTCTGACCTTCGGAGGCGCTAGATGATACGATCTCGTTCGTCATCAGATCTTATTTTTAGATTTATTATCTTTATTTTCATATCCGTTCCTTTGTTCGGTGCACCTACTGCAAGTACGGTCAGCTCTTGCAAGTGAAACATCATTAGCTGGTAAGTGGGGGTGCTGGTATAAGATCTATGGTGTCATTGAGACATAGAGACATTACTTTTCTCCTAATTTAGTTGAACATCGTTAAAATGTACACTTTCTATAGCAATTCTTCCTTATAGTAGATTGTGACGGATATACTACTTATATTTACGTTTCTTTTGTAAATACATACATATTATACATAGAAAAACAACCAGACCAGATACAAATATTTATTTTTAAGCATAAATATTTGCACCCAGCGGGAATCGAACCCGCAACCTTCTACATTGCAGCCAAGCGTTCGCCCAACGCGCCACAGAGGTCGTCAATAATCAATGATACTAGACTTGTAATTTGTATAAGTACATAGTTATTGGACATTAATAATAACGCAACCATCAGAGAGATGTTCACATTGCAGTGAATACAAAATATGAATAAATACCTAGGAGGATTAGCGTAATCATTAGATATTATGAAATAAGGGGGTTTTCCCATGTTTAAATTTACAGAGCTCGACAATTCCCCAGTAATTTCAACTGACTGGTTCACGAGATCGAGACAGGAAACGAATCAAATTTAAACATTGTAAATAACCAGTTATTTGCAGTAAATCCAACCAACCATGTGTTTAACATCGTACACCTAACTAAATATTATGTTATTGTGCTTAGAGCATCGAGCAGAGACAGCAATACTGTTGTTTTATGTATTTGGTATTTATCACGTGTAATTGTTGGAGTCCCGCCCGACTGCATCCACCATTCCTAAAGCTACTAGAAGCATCTTGTTTTTCACTTTTCTGTTATAACAGCAGTCGGGTTTTTTATTTTTGTAAATATTTTTTTATGTTTTGTTTAGGCTGTTAATACGTTTCGGGCAGGTTTTATTTTTCTAGGACTACTGATTTGAATCCCAACACATATCAAATAGGAAAAACCCCTAATTCACTATATATTCTAGCTATAAAATGTAGTTTCTTCATAAAACTACAATGAAAATGTTACTTGTTTTATTCAAGTTCGAACATTGATGCCATCAATTTTATTCTCGTCGTAAGGATTTCTATATAGTTAGCCAACTTATAAAAACTTCAGATTCATAACGTTTTAACAAGCTTTTTCTTTTAAGTTGCATTAAATATTTAGACAATTAGTGCACCTCAAGCAAATTTTATTTCCACTATTTAGGGCGCTATATTTCACGAAACATTATTAGATGGGTTATCATTATTAGATGGACATTATTATTAGGCTTATCCAGCTAATACCAAACTCCCAGTCTAGTCAGAAGTCAATACATCTAGAGTTAACGTAGTTGCGGATGTTACAGGTAGGTATCTAAGTTAATATTTAAACTAAAAAAATAATCAAAAGTTGAGCGTTGCCGCAATTTTCAATCGTCTGATCGTTAATTGCCAGTCCATATACCGTCTACAATGCAAGTGAATACGCATGATCAATATTATATAGTCCGCTCATCAAACACAGAACTCGGTGGAACAAAATTCAGAACTATGTTTTTATCATGTTTTCATAACCTACTCAGTCCTATTTGAACTTTTTACGTCACCGACGACGCGAAGCGAAACGAGTTGGAAAACATTGATATATTATTTCAGCTATGGACGGAAGTGGTCAAATATTTGTTTAAGCTCTTTTATTATGAAATGTTTTAAATGTTTACTGACTAAATTTTGAAGTTGACAAAACGTAAATGGTTTACCGTGATCTTTGTGACGATAGGTCACGTATACTAGCAGTAAGGCGTATCGTTTTGTTTTTATCTTAATAATACCTACTAAAACACCGCCAACGAAATAGTTGTCTTGGTTCTAGAGTACCAACTAATACAATATATTATAATAAATAGAAAATAATATTTCTTTTTTGTTTTTATTGCTCAAGGCATTTTCAACATAGAAATATTTTTAGCAAGGAAATATATTTCCAAAAAATCCCCATGACAGGATTCGAACCTGCGTCCTTTCGCTAACCAGGCGACTGCTCTAACCACTGAGCTACACAGGAATCACGTGACACGATATAATTTTTCGGCCATATCTTTCCTCGCCAATTGTTTTACCAACTAATAGAAAATATGCAATAAATAGTTTTATAATATCGGCAAGTGAAATTAAGTTATAAATATTTTTTAACAAATTATCTACAATGTCATTGAGTGAAATATTTTTATTTCAGTCAATTAAATATATACAAGAAATCAATTATCTATTACGACTAGAAGTCGTCTAAATTGAACGAAAGAAAGAAGAAATCACAAACTTAATAATAAAATAAATATTTACTAAACGTCAGTCCTTTTTTTGGACTTTTCTAAACTATTCCACGAAATCACGACATATCGACTGTTGACGTCGCCTTAGTCCGTTTAATTAAACGATAGGTACCTCTGATTAACTTAATGGAATGGGTTTGAAATCGGTATTTTGTGAATGATCAATTAGGTCAAACAATATACGTACTTAAGTAAGAAACCCAAAGGATCCGTTATTAAAAAGTATAAACAATATCAACCGCTCGTCCGTCGCATCGCGTCTCGTCGCGTAGTCAGGGCTAAGTACGAGTACAACGCGACGCGACGCCATTGATTGTGGTTATTAGCGGACTACTTTGGGTTTCGGTCCTCGGCTGATTGTGGTCGGACAAAAGCGCGGGAACAATGGATACAGAGACGTGGTACGGTTACCACACGTTTCTAAATGTTGAGACGTTTGCTTTTTTAAACAGTTCCCAAAGAAAACTGTTTTTTCCATAATTAACATATCATATTGAAATATTATTAACATTTAACTTTCATAGGGGTAAATATTTTAAGTACAAGGATTGTTAGTTTTTACCCGACTGCAAAGGAATGGTTATGTTTTTCCCGACTAAACAAGGTGTAACAGGTAAGCCCTTTTAAGCCGAGAGGTGGTTGTTATAGGCGTCTAGGCGAACAACTTTTGTTCTACGACTTTTAAAAAATTCGAACTTTTTTTTGAAAATTTTTAGGTTATGTTTCACTGAAAAAACAGCTGCTTTTGAAAATAAAGGTAATTGAAGTTTTGTTTGTAGTAGACCAACCTAAATGAATGGACAACATAAGGTCAATGACCTCGAACTCTAAGAAACAGCTGATCTTCAAATAAACTTTACACTTAAAATTTTCGAAAAGTACTTCGAATTTCTAAAAGTCGTAGAACAAAAATTGTTTGCCTAGAATTCTAGAACAACCCCCTTTCGGCTTAAAAGGGCATACCCGTTACATCTTGTATATGTAATACCTATTATTTAAGTCGGATGTCCACTGTCAAAAATAAATTATATTTTTTACTCTTACAAACACGTGTCGATGGAAACTTGGCTTTATTTGTCGCATATTCCGAACTGTAATTGACGAATTTCTTTAATTCTCTATAAGTACTTATTTACCAAGTTTCATCGGAATCCACAATGTGGTTTTTTCGTGAAAAGTAACTAAAATACTCGTTTACTTACTATACACAAACATTCACATTTATAATATTAGTTGATTCCTAAATAGTACTGTGCTAATATGGTGATCCTACAACCACGTGACCATGCATGGCTCGATGCATAGTGCGACCGCTCACGTTCACAACTTGGCCGGAACTTTCGATTCTACTTTTTTCCTTTCTTCGTTCACGTATTTATTTGTGTGTTATTTCCTTTTATTTGTCCTACGTTCGAATTACAAATATTGGAGTAAAAAAGCTATACGTACTCTAATTGATTATTAGGAAATTTTATTTAGTAAGTAGTACCTACTTACTTGAGAGCGTCTAATATTTCATACTGACGACATTTTAGTCGCTATGATTATTACACAACTACAGAATTATTTATAGATTAAAACTTTATTACACCAAAAATTGCACAGTGATACTGTGTTAGGGATACAGACAGCAAAAAAAAAAAAAACAGAAATAAAACTAGCCTAATTATACTTTATAAGAATTCGCAAATTTTACAATTTAATTCAACAGAAAATATATCCGCTGGTTACATTTCAGATAAGGAACATTTCGATACAATACCGCGACAGCGACACGTAACACGCGATCGAGCATAAATCCAGCTTATGTTGAGTTTCAGCAGCTAGTGAGTGACCCACATCATACATATTATGGCAGGCCCCGGCCTACCGCCTGCCGCCTGCCTACCGCCGCCGCCCGCGCCGCCTGGCCGCGGCGCCCGAGCTCATCCTACCATGATTTCCCAAAGCGCGCTGATGTCACTCACCTACTGGTTAAAACTCATAGCAATTTTGTGGAATTACCATTCGGTGTTTATTAATTCCACATCATTATTATAAATGTAAATATTTTATACATGAAACTTGTATTTTCAGTCGAGTAGGTAATTGAATGCTGACTAATTAGTATAGTCGTACGTGTCGTACGTACGGGAACGTTGACAATATGTTTACTGCGTGGAATTTGAATTGTTCATGTTCATAATTTGATTAAACTGAAACCTGGGTTATAGTTAGGTCGGGTTGTGCCACGCTGCAGCATAAAGTTATAACTTTACGTGTAAAAGCGAAGCTAGTGAAGTATAAACAGTGGGATGATTGTTTGATTGTTCGATTAGAACTCGTGCTCGCACCGTCGCACCGTCGTCGCATCATAATTTTACACAAATAGTTGAGACCCTAGTTGCAGGCATGCTTACATTAAAACTGTAGAACGACTTCTTTCAGTGCAATAATATTTTATCATTTTTTACATTACTAGCCTTTATTTATTATTTATTAGTCAATATAACTTTTGTTTTAACACTCCTTAAACATAAATCTGTGTAAAACTATCTAGACGAAAATCAGTAAAATATTTATTTATTTATTTTTTAGGAAATCCAACAGCTATTACAGAAGTATAAATTAACGTGTATCACCAGGAAGCCAATTATAGGATCTCACGAACGAAAAACAATGTAGATATACAATGTAGGTATGAGCTTAAATATTAATAATATCCAACCAATTCTTACAAAGAGTAGGTAAACAGAATAAATAAAAACAATCCTAAACGTTATCAGATAAACATTTAGCCAATCGTCATTCACCACAATAAAAGTGCTTAGACACGCGACGCCGCACCGTGTCAATACTAGTACAAAATAAATCTATGTCAGTATCTTTAATCAAATTGTTGAGATTATTGCTAGCTCGCCACAGGAAAGTATAGTCATATTTGTAAAACTATCATCCCAGTGTTCGCTCACACGAGCGCTGTTCCTCCGGGAGCCATCATCGTAACAACTACCAGAATAATGTCACCGAAAGTCGGGAGCAACCACTAGTCGCGGGGGAATACTCCGACAACTTCGCAACTCGTTCAAATACGGGTTAAAGGGCGATAAATATGGAGTCAGCTATCGGGCCTTTGAGGTGATAGCTTACTAGAGCCACCCCGCATCCGACCAAGAGTCGTTTTAGAATCACTGAAATTTGCATGCGAGAGTTTGCTCTCGCTTGCGATGTATATGTATTATGCGTGAGCAAGACCTATTCATAATCCTTTCCCATCAGAATGAGTTTTCTGATTCAAAACTCCAGCACTCGTATCATTGTTGACGGGTTATTCACGGGTAGATGCCGCGAGATCAACCAGTGGACATCGCGGTATCCCTAAATTACCGAGTAGTAACAAAGTCTATAAGTAGGTGTATACCCAACAGTAAGTAATTAAATGTTCAGAATGCATGGGTATGCCTTGTTAATTAAAGTAAAGCATGCTAACGGCAAGTTGCCATGACAAAGAGCAGAGCAGTTGACACGATGTCGTAAACACAGATCCAGTCGAAATTCATACCTATTTATTTATTTCTCGTATGGCGTAATATTTTTTTATAGTTGATAGGTAAGCGTTAGACCACTATCTCACCTCTGATGGAAAGCGACGATATGGTCTCAGATGTTACACGCGTACCTAGGAGATACCTGTACACTCGAGACTTCAAGACCCCCAAGACCTTCTGGAAGACACACTGATTCCATTCCCTCACAGTTCGAATAAAGAATGACGATGCGAAACGTTTGGTTCGGGTAACGATTATTTCTACCAGGAACCGGTGCCGCTTATCAGTAATTCGCCTGGATTTGAGATGGTAGAAGGGAGATGGTAAAACCAAATTGTGCAGTAAATAAATAACAGTAGCAGTTCAAACTCTTACAATCTAAATGTTTAAGTTTTAATGATTATAATGGATTGTATTATTTTTTAAGAGTAATTCGTATGAAGAATACCTCCTTATTTCACAAGTCGATGCGGCCGGCACAAGTTGGATGCCGGGTGACTTCAACGAGCTATGGCTTTTATATAAAATCCTAATCCGAATCGCCGTCTCCGCGTCCTCCTGTATTAAATACCAGAGACCCGCAATCAAATGCCAAGTTAACGATGAGTGACAGTTAGACGAAACCTTTGGAATATCATCTGTCTGTCGAGAAGTTTGATTAAAGCAAACGGAATCAATGTTTGTTGTTCAATTGTCAACAAACTGTCAGATGCCAAGTGGAGCCGTTGCCTGGGTTGATGGTTGGGAGTGGGGAGAGATAACTAGCTGCGGGTGATGAATCGAGGGTACCTAATTACCCGAATTTGTTTGAGATTTTTTTTACATGTACACAAACCTTTTTAAAGTCTTAAAGAAATCATTAGCAAAATTAAATTCGATTTGATTAGGTTTATAGCATTTTTAATACCTACTAACAGCGCCCTGCGGTTTCACCAGCGTAAATTCCTATTCTGAACATCGAGGTAAAAATTAGCTTATGTGTTAATCCAGCTCTAGCTATCTGCATACAGAATTTCAACACAATCGGTTCATAGTGGTTTTGCGTAATTGAATCAAATTATTCAAACAAACAAATTGCATGTATTTTTAATCCTACAATATAAAAAAAATACCAAAAAATAATAATAAATGTTAGTGGTGGACAACCCTTATCGCTTAGAGGCATGAAAAATAGATAGGAGCATATTCTCTAAAAATTTCAAAAATCGGAGGAGTATAAGAACTAACATTGTGAACTAATATTCGGTTTAATTTTTTCTATGGTTTTCGCGATTTTGCATTATAAAACACTTTATTTACCGGGTCCAGTCGCGCTTTATTCATGATTTTAAACAACCGAGCTTTCCCCAACTTCACAGTTGGCTTTTTCAAGGTTGACTGAGATGTAACTAGTAGTTCGCCCCGAACTGAGACCTCACGAGAATCCATTTACAGAGATTTTGTTTTTTGTAGGGTTTTAAAACCAACAGCTTTATTTTTTTACAAAATAAGAATTATTATTAAACGAATAATATAACGAAAGACAAGTAAAAAATTTAAAAAAAATAAAATACCCGACTGCAGTTTTAACAGAAAAGTGAAAAACAAGATGCTTATAGTAGCTTTAGGAATGGTGGATGCAGTCGGGCGGGACACGATAATTTTATAATTAATAAATTTTAAAACTTAATTGTAAAACTTTACAAGCAATACTTTTCAAATGTAAATTTAGGAAAGAATAAAACATATTGTTTGAGTGAACAATGTTAAGCGTTTTCTGTTTTTTATGGTCTTTACAAATATTGGTTAATAGCGTTTTACATCATTATTTTTATTTATTTATTATTTTAATGTACCCTATGTCACTCACGCGGTAATGACGAATCTAACCACGTATCGTTTATCTAAATCGGCCTAGCCGTTTAGGCCCTACGACGGCACAAAAATAGGTCACATACAAACATACATACATACACTTACGGCAAAAACATAACACTTCCTTTGGCAGTCGTGTAAAAACGATAACACAAAAAGAATTATTCCTTACTAGCTGTGACCCGCGGTTTCACCCGCATAAATTCCTATCCCGTATATATAACGTATGTGACGCATCACGTATGTCATACCAAGCGTTGCTTAACCCGTATGATTATTCAAAGTAGGTACCCTATATCTTATTTTAACCACTAAACTATCCCTGTACCAAATTTCGTTCAAATCGGTTTAACCGTCATTTTTGCCCATCACGTATGTCATACCAAGCGTTGCTTTACCCGTACGATCATTTAAAGTATCGTATTTATACCCTTAAAGTAATCCCTGTACCAAATTTCATTCTAATTGGTGTGATCGTTCCTGTTGACCCATCACGTATGTGTCACGCTAAGCGTTGCTTAACCCGTACGATCATTTAAAGTACCCTATATCGTATCTATACCCTTAAAATAACCCTGTACCAAATTTCATTCTAATTGGTGCGATCGTTCCTGTTGACCCATCACGTATGTGTCACGCCAAGCGTTGCTTAACCCGTACGATCATTTAAAGTACCCTATATTTTATTTAAACCCCTATACTAACCCTGTACCAAATTTCGGTTCCGCTGTTTTTGAGATATAAATAGTGTAACTAACACGACTTTCGTTTTTATAGCTGCGTCCCGCGGGATTTACCCTCGTAAGTCCCGACCCCGTAAGAATATCGGGACCAAAAGTAGCCTATAACCTTCCTCGATAAATGGACTATCGAACACAAAAAGAATTTTTAAAATCGGACCAGCAGTTCCTGAGATTAGCGCGTTCAAACAAACAAACAAACAATCAAACAAACTCTTCAACTTTATAATATTATAGATTATAGAAGATTAGTATTAGTATTAGTATAGATTTACGACAATCGACCACAATTTGTAACATAAACATGAATTATTTACTTTGATCACTAATTTAATGATTAAACGAACTTACTTGTAAGTGAAGTTCTATCAGAATTATTCGGAGCTATTTATTTGAAGTTTAATTACTATTTGTAAGCTTGCTTCGTATCACCATCTATCACACATGTTATAAATCTGCAACAAAAAAAATAAAACACAGCAGAATCCCATACTTTGAACGCACCCTTAGCCATGATTTGACATAACTACTACCTATCAAGCGTCATTTAGTTTAAAGCTTTTCATGAACAAACTTTATTTTGGGTACCTATTTTTATAGGGTGGGCAGGGAGTATGACTTCAAATAAATAGCTCCGAATAATTCTGATAGAACTTCACTTACAAGTAAGTTCGTTTAATCATTAAATTATTCTACGCTATTTATTTGAAGTTTAATTACTATTTGTAAGATGTTTGAAGACAAGTTTGTGAATGAAACTACAATATTGATAAAAAAGTAAGAAAAAACGTTTTTATTCAATCTATAAGGTACTAGTGTCACAAACAGTATTACTAAAATTATTATTATTTAATGGTCTATTATAAAATTTGGCAAAAACATTTGAATTTGCAGCCCATCCTGCTGTATTTCTGATTACATCAATACTTAAGCCGGCTCTGTCTGCAGCAGAGGTAGCCGCATGCCTAGTGCTATGGGCTGTAAAGATAGAAGTATCAACACCTGAATCACCTAAAGTGCTCTTAATCCACCGACTAATGGTTTGCGATGATGCATTTTTATGTGGCTTCTTACATGTTAAGATTAAGTGGTCAATATTTTGTCTAAGACTTTTAGTGACCCCAATGTATGATTTTAGGGTCACAACTGGGCAAATTTCTGGTTTAATTACATATGTTTTCAGATGAAGGATGGGCTGATATGCGTTTTTCCTTGATGTCTTTATAAAGTCTGGTATTTGGATTTGAACACCCTCTGACATAAATTTAATATTACTAATTTTTATTAATGACAATGTTTGAACTCTGTGGGCTGATGTTAAGGCTAGAATTGTCACAAGTTTCTTGCTTAAGATCTGTAAATCTAGTGATTCATTTGGAAACTTAGAGCTGAGATAGTCTAAAACTACACCTGGATCCCACGTTAGATTATATTTAGGTAAGGTTGGTTTTAAGCGATAAACCCCTTTGAAAAATCGTTTGATTCTATCATCTCCTCCTATGTTGCTATTACCCATGATTAAAGAAATAGCTGATCTAGCTGTATTTAATGTGCCATAAGATGCACCAGAATTAAAATTATCTGTTAAAAATTTCAATATAAAAGGTACTGAACCCTCATATGGGCTTATTTTATTTGAATTACAGAAACTCCACCATTTTACAAGTGAGGAGTTGTATTGTTTAATTGTTGAATCTGATAAGGAATTTAACACTATTTTTAATGATCCCTCTGGGAAACCCCTTCTTCTGAAGGCTGTCCGGAGAGCAGCCCTGCAGCCAGGGAAAGTGTCTCCAATGGGTGAGTGTTCCTGTAGGGAGATGATAGTAAATGTCTGTTAGGGTTAAAAATGAGTAAATCACCAATAAGCAATTGATGAATTAAAGGAAACCATGGTTGTGAGGGCCAATATGGGAACACCAGTATGCCTTTGGCTTTATCTTCTTTTATTTTATTTATACATTTTAAAACCAATGAAAAAGGTGGGAATGCATAGAAAAAAAGGTTTTTCCAATTAACTGTAAAGGCGTCTACTGCTTCTGCTTCTGGGTCTGGTTTCCAAGAGACAAAACGATTACATTTGTTATTTATTCGGGAAGCAAAAAAATCAATTTCTGGAAAACCAAATCTGTTTGTTATAGAATTGAATGCATATTCAGCTAGTTCCCATTCTATGTTTATTTTTCTGGATTCAAAATCAGCAACTTTATTATCTTTGGTGTTTATGTATGAAGCATAAACCCACAACTGTCTAAGTTCACACCATTTCCAAAATTCCTTGGTAATTTGGTTTAAGTGCGGATACTGTACTCCCCCCATTTTATTTATGTAGGCTACAGCGGTGGTGTTGTCCACCCTAATTAAAATTTCACAGTTAGAATGATTATTGGCAAAACATTGAAGTCCTAAAAAGGCTGCTTTTAACTCTAAATAATTTATATGACACTGTCTTTCCTCAGTGGACCAAGACCCAGAAGTTCTATTGTTACCACAAACGGCTCCCCACCCAGTGGTACTAGAATCGGTATGGATTTCTAATTGAAAATTAAATTGTTTAATGGAATTATGTTTATCAATATTTTGTATCCACCAAACAAGTTCTTTATGACAAGTTCTTGGTATTTTCATTTTAGCATCATAATTATCATCAAAATTTAAGAGAGCTAAATACTTTACTCTTTCCAGGGGTTTTGTATAGGCCCATCCATATGGCACCCCTATGCAAACAGAGTTTAATAGTCCTAATAGTTGAGAAAATTCCCTGATATTACAATAATTCTTTTGTAAGAAAAACTTTATCTTAGTTATTATAGGTATTTGTTTTTCAATTGGAACGGATAGAGATAATTGATTAGAATCTAGTGTTAGACCCAAATATTTACATTTTTGGGCGGGTACTAAAATACTCTTTTCATAGTTGATGGTAAACCCTAAACGTTCAAAGAGCTGTATTGCTACTTTTGTATCTTTCATACAATTTTCCTTGGATTGATTAAAATAGATACTGTCATCCAAATAACAGGTTAAAAGAATATTTCTTTTTCTAAGGTAAGTACAGACAGGTTTTAAAAGTTTTGTAAACACATATGGTGCTGTGCACAGTCCGAATGGGAGGCAATTGAATTCATACAGAATATTCTCAAATTTAAATCTTAAATATTTTCTGAATGTATCGGCAATAGGAATTGAAAAATAAGCATCCTTTAAGTCAATTTCGGTCATGTAACAGTCATTTGAAATAAGTTTACATGCTGTCCTGATGTCCTCTAATTTAAAATGTTTTACATCAATATGTTTATTTAAACATTTTAAATTCAAAATAAATCGATACGAACCATTTGGTTTTGGCACCACAAAGATAGGTGAAATAAACTGTCCCTCACAGGGAGTACACATTGAAATTGCCCCAAGGTGTATTCCCAACTAACAAATCAACCTCAAATGTAGCTATATATCGAGAACAGAGCAGTCGCATATCCGTGGTAGACACGTTTCTGCAATGCGAAAATGGCCCCACTTTTAGCACTTTTAAGTAATACAATGTATCTACAGTAGCTCCACTTAGGACTAATCGGATACATGTTGGTGATAGATCTGTGTTATTTTTATCTTGTTGGTGTTATATCAGTGGCCTTAAATCAGTTGTAACACAATAAAGAAGCAATAGGGTCACAGCGACACCGATGTATCAAGTAATTTGATGATATATTGGTGATTGTGATTTTATAATAACTATACATTGTTGGCTAGTATTTTGGCAGAAAAATATCAATAATAACTTTGGTTAAGGTTTTTATATAATGTTAGAAGTTACATTTGAATGTCCATTTTGTTTTAAAATTTGTGCGTGTAATTAAAAAATCATAAATAGTGTAAAATCACATGCGCTTGGAATTCTGTTGATAAATTTATGGTACAATATTAGTGTTTTTTCAGTGGGCCTCTCTAATTTATACTTTTTAATAAAATAAAGATGATTTTAATTATGAATTGATTTTGTAAGCAGCATTATACAATTCATTAGTGTTATCATTGCTACTAAACAAACGATTTACAACATCTTGCAGCCATTACAATATTTAGGGTTATCTTAAAGCAAGAAGATAACTAAGTCCGTCCTAATAAAACTTATAAATTCCTCAGTCTTCCTAATCTGCACTCAATCAGGAAAAAATGGTACCCGAGAAAATGGAAAAAGCGATTAAAAACACAAAACTTAATATAAAGTAGTTGTCTGATTAATATTTTGTTAATTTGGCGACAAAAACTATGCAATAACGCAGAAAGGTCCAGTAAATGAATTTCTGTGAATATATATGTGTCTATTTAGGTTTAAATTAGAAATAAAAACGTTTTTAATTCAATAAAGATATATGAGCGCACACTGATCTTCTTTGTAACTTATTAACGTTATTAAAGATCCCTTATCAAATATTTAGCACTAGTGTTAATAGATGCTTATATAAATCATATCTGAGATATAAGAGCTACAATGACATCCATTATATCACGTGCTAGCTACAGTGGTGATCAATATATAATTAGCTCGATTTTAGTGATCTTAAAGCCATATTAGTTTACTATTGCGTTTTAATGGCATCATAGAACCCATTGTGCAACATAATTGTTCTTTATTCAAGTTAAAAGTTTCAATTTACTGCTGTGTTATATAAGTTGTATAAAGTAGCTGACAAAACGTTTATGTCGTTAAGTATAGAGGCAATTGAGCTGTTTAACCTTATACAGCTTTTAAGCGTTTTATAACACAGATATACAAAAAGCAGTTATAGAGTTACGTATATACAAGTTAAATATCATTACTTAGTAATAAAAAATTGCCTGTTAACTCAATTTTGCTAGTTGGGTTAGGTTATCTATTTCTGATTTTAAAATTTTCTTTTCTTGATAGGACCGGGTTTGTGGTCGCCCTTCAGAAAATGTAGGGCTGGAGATAAAAGGTATTTTATAACCTTTTATCCAGTCCAAAATGATAGGATCATCGGTTATTTCTGACCATTTACAAATAAACTGCTTTAATTTACCAGAATGTACCTCTAGCGGCGGCGTTGACGTTGATATGTTGTCGCTGGTGTCGTCGGCTTGCGATTCGGTGGAGTCCTCCAAGATGTCTGTGTTCTGGGTGGACGTTGAGTCTGTCCTCCTCGATGTTGCCCTCCGCTGCTTTGTGGCAGGCGACGACTTTGGTATTTGGGCGGCTGTTGAGCTGCTTGTTGAGGCTGCCCGCTGCGATTCTGTCTCGGCAGCGGGCTTTTGAAGTTTAACTTCAGACTTTCCTGGGCAACTTTTAGTTTTTCTTTAAAGTTGCTGCCAAAGAGCAATGTGTCAGCCTTTGTATTTTTGACAGCTTCTCTTACTACTGGAGTTGCTCCACCTAGGGCTAAAAACCTTCTTGATAAGGTGTCTTGATAGAAAAGCTCGGTTGCCATTTTGGCGGCATCATTCATTTTTTCTATTAAATCCCGGTTGTTAAATATTCCTTTCATGACATTTGTTAGGGCACCTCCTAAGGCCAGTAGCAGTTTCCCTGTTAAGTTTTGCCTAGCGGCCAATCGTCGATCTCTTTTTTTCTCTGATTCACCAAAACTGTTTGCAATTTCAGGATTTAGTTCGGGACTTGAGGGGTTAAAGTTTTGGGCAGCTGGGTATCTTTTCACAATATCTTTCATTTTAGTTCCCATACCGTCCTTTAGGAGCCTACTCCATCGCTCTACCAGTTGGGTGTGTATAGGTTCCCCAGTCTCCTCTAAGAGCAGTCCCTCGTCTCCCAGGGCCAGCAAAAACTCCTCGGGGATATTTTCATCTGAAATTGTATTATTATTTGATCAGACAACAGTATAGATTATGTTGTTTTGATATTTGAAAAGTCGTCTACCCGCTTTGTGATAGCGCGTCTTTCAATTGTATTGACAAGTCGTCTATCCGCATATTATGTGGTAGCGCGTGTGTCGAACATAATTCGACAAGTCGTCTACCCGCTGTTGTGATAGCGCGTCTGTCATTTGATGTGTTAGTTGATCTTTTTGATCAAGGTTACCGCGTCGACCCGATTAAAGTGTAGTTCTGAGCACAGAGTGAAAGTTGGTCAGACTAAGGTGTAGATATCTTGTTACATACCTTGTTCTGAGATGTCGATAATTTCAGGGTCTACAACCACCACCGGTGCAGCCGAACACGGTGGTTGTTGCGGCCGTGGAGGTGTTTGAGGAGGTGGTGTTGCCTCCGATACTTTGTGAAGTTTGTTTTCTAATTTTCTAATCTTTTTCTTTATTCTTTCTTCTTTCTCTTCTCTGTTTTCTTGTTTTCGTTTTCCCATTGCTTTATTTTAACACTTTTTTAGTCACTTTATAAATTGTTTTTTATCGAGAAAACTTTACTAACGCAAGGCGCGAAGAAAATTTTCGTTTTTTAATATTGGTACTACTTGACGCCGCAATTTAAAAAAAAAGTAGTACGCGAATCAATCAAAGATAATTTGTAATCAAGATCACTTCCGGCTATAGATCTTCAACAGGAACTTCGCGGCAATATGTTTCAATAATGGCATTATTATATTTTACAATCAGACAATAAGCTTCTAAAATAGTTCTGTAATTTTTTCAGATAGTTTAGCTAAAAAACAAACCTGATTTAAACAACTTTACTCACTTTGTTATAATTGTCCATTTTGCGGGCCGCATGGGATGTTGTTTATCCAAAAAATGAAAACTTTTTCCTCGTGATTTTTCGCCGGTACGCTGATATTGTTCTATCAAACATGATAATAACACTACTTATTGTAAAATTTGTTTGATTTTTCTTCATATTACTGTAGTTTCAATGAAAATAACTACTAAATAATTTTAGGAAAGATTTTGGCGTGCGATTTTTGGTGCACACAAAGAAACAATGGCGCTTGATAGGTAGTAGTTATGTCAAATCATGGCTAAGGGTGCGTTCAAAGTATGGGATTCTGCTGTGTTTTATTTTTTTTGTTGCAGATTTATAACATGTGTGAGATGGTGATACGAAGCAAGCTTACAAATAGTAATTAAACTTCAAATAAATAGCGTAGAATAATAGACGTTAACATTCCCTACAAAAATGTCAGATCTTGGAGTATATGTCGCAAGCAAACGCAACGATACCGCGATCTAGGAGGTATGTTGAGCGCCATCTATTGACACATTTTTAGAACTTGATTATTTTCTCTTTTTGCACCTCCTATCTCCCCAACCCCCCTACCGATCCGGCTCATCTTCGAACTCATAAATTCTATGGACCTAAACTACGCGCATACCAAAATTCATGAAGATCGAAGCAACGATACTCAAGTTATCGTCGAACAAACATACAAAGATACAAAGATACAAGCGCCAGGCCCGTCTACACTGGACCTCACTCGCTTCGCTCGTTCGGTCAATTAGTCTATTTTAACATTCTAAAACTGATTAACATTTTAAAATAGACGAATGTATGTATAAATCGTTCGATAACTAAAGTTAAGAAGAATTTTCATGGAAACTGGACTTCAGCGTGGAATATCGGGGAAATCAAAATATTAAACATGAAAATCGCCTGTATTTTAATGTACATAGGTAATCGTAAATATGAAGTACGCCATCGACGAGGGCCGGTCGTGAGGTAGCTCCGGCCGGCTGGCTCAACGACGCGACGCGACAGGAGCGGGCGCGGGCGGTGGCGCGGGCGCGGGCGCGGGCGGGATTAGCGACGACGACGACGGGACTAACGTCGACGTGTCTTATCGGGATCAAAGGAGTTTGGCGCCTCTTCCGTCGTGTTGTACGAACGAGTTTCCCTACCATAAGTTTATACTTAAATACATAGTACTGTAACGTTAACAGTTTGACTAGCGTGTCAGCTCCGAATGTTAACTGCTGCACTGGCCACGACGCTGTACGGCCCGATATTTTGCGTTTCGGACATGCCCAATACAGACGTGTATTTAGAGACATCTAAACTCATGGTCGATCTGGGCATGGCTGACTAGGCTGGGTGGGTGGTACTGGACAAGCCTGCTCCAGTAACAATGTCCCGGGCTCTACAGTGCCATAAAACAACATGGATTAAAAGTTGCTTGCGCTGTATAAATCATCTAAATTAGATAAAAAAGGCCAAATAAACTTATGGTAGAGGTACTTGTCGAAGTCAGTGTTTTAATTCAGGAAGATATCAGTTTTTTCTAACGAATGATAAATCTATCAAAATATGATAGATTTTCTTACTGGATGACAGTTTTATATTTCTGTTTTTCGTTCGTTCTTTAAGAGCTGAGGCAAAGGACATAGAACATGTCTTAAAAAATTAAATCTACTCACTACTAAATACTTTAAGACTCCGAGGTTATAGTTAACAATAATGTCAAAAAGTGAAGCACTCGCTATAATTTCTGCAAATTAATACCTAGTGATGACATTACATTTAATTTGGGCAACCGACCGTCACGTCTATTTATAGAAACGCCAGTTTTTATCACACATTGAACAAAAACTCATATCTCATTTCTGATGTCCATCCACTACCGGCTACCGAATGGTCTGATTCTCCATTAAAACGGTAATCAATCACGTCGTACAGTCAGCAGCGTCGCACAGCCGATGACGCGCGACGCCGACTGTACGGTGATTTATCGCGGGTCATCGAACCCGGTCATATTTGACGGACGGAGACACCAGGACGGTACGGACCACTTTGATTAATGTTAACTGATCGGTAGAGAACGGACTGTGTGGACGGATGACCGGTTTCAATAAACGGTATCAGTATATCACAGTCAAATGATTTCTTATACTTGAAGAACGCTATTTTGTTCCACCGAAGAGAGAGGATCTCCTCATAGATCCTGACTCAACAATAAAAGCGTAAAAACTTTTTCTTAAGGAAAAAGAGCTAGAGCTTATCAAATTTAATCACCGTTTTGTTAGAACAAGGTGTCACCATAGCGTTACATTTCTCAGGGAATAATATAGCAACGTGTGGTATCTATCAAGTTATTAACAGATTGATCGGCAAATGATTTGACTCCATCATGACGGCTAGGTGGGGGTGGCCATATGCAAATATTCAATAGTAGGGGTAAGGGAGGGGGAGAGAGGGGGAGGGAAGAGGGCAGTGGAGCGATTAATTCGAAGGGGTGAACACATGTCGATGGTGTTATTACTGCATCATCATAATTCCTTCTGACTATTTTTTGTATCTAGCAGACTGAAGTTTAAGTAAAGTGCGTCGGCAGGTATTGAGCCAATTCACATGGTGGCATTTATCGAACCAATCTTTTTATTATCCCGTTTCAGGAACAATTTTTCTGGTTTCCTGTGGTGGTTTTAATTCAACAAGGTTGAGTCAATCGTTTTGAAATTCCTCTAAATTCAATTTGTTTCTATGTTTACTTTATTAAATTATACTATCTCACACAAAACTAATACAAAAGAATCTCACCGCTTTATTAATTTAATTAATTTCAAAACTTAAATTTTAATCTGGAATTTTAATTTGCATCCAAACAAAGAGTTGGCTTACGTTTGTTTAAAATCCAACCTCAAAATCCTTTCTGATATTGCGCTGAAGCAGTATGATGCATGTAATTAAAAAGTGGGGCAATGTTACGAGTGAAAACCAGTCTACGTGGACCCCTTGTCCCTGTGTTTCGGCGGAGCACTGGTCCTTAGCGGAGGTCTAGTAGTCCTGGTTTCAGTTGAGTGCATGTGGGGTGGTGTATGGGAGGGGGTATTCGATGGATGAAACCGCGAGGCTTTGATATCACTGCAACCGGAGAAGTAAAGCACTTAAATTGAAATATAGAGTATATCAAAATATAACATTATTTGGATGTATTAGATATAGTTTTAATGAAGAACCTAGCACTGTTGAACTCGCATTTAAAGGAAATTGTTACGATAAAAAAAGGAATATTAAACTGGTCTCCTATAGGGACCTAGAACACCTAGCTACCATTTAGCGAAGACACAGCGAGATTTTTCAAAATTAGCATAGTTATTCTTCTTTTTTTCGTTCGCGTAATGATGTGGCTCACCTTGTGTTAGACAATAGATGGAAGAGAATAGTCTATGATCTGTAATGTCTTAAAATTACAACATTTCGATGGATTTTTCTTGAAATATCATTAATTGTCGCCGCACTCAACAGGATTTTTATACTAAACATCATCCGGTCACCATGGCAATTGCCATAATTGCCATTTGTATAGAAGGATCACCCTCCATAATATTATCTATCCAGTGGACGTCTGACAACAGTGGAAAATGACAAGCACTATGCAGTACATTGCTGTTTTGAGGTAATCACGGGTAATAACCACGTTACGTCAAAGCAGCAATGTACAGTACATTGTAGTGCCTGTCATTGTGTGCTTACACTCAGCGGGATCCCCTATCCTATAACGATAGGTAGAATTGAAACCAACCCCCTTCTTTTCTGCATGCAAAAATTATAACAAATTCTAATTTTGGCTGCATTTGATAGCAAAAATTTAGCACTAAATCCTAGACATACTCGTTATAGGATAGGGGGTCCCGCTGAGTGTAAGCACACCCTGTCGTCAGACGTCCACTGGATGGATAATATGGGGCTGATGTTCTTCCGATGCGATGCACACTCTAGTTAATCACAAGTGTTGTATCTCTGCGAGTGCACCCGGTGAATGTGATAGATGCGCGGACGGCACACGTCGGAATTTTAACATTTTTATTAAAACACCGATGGTTTCATAACGAATGTAATTAGTGGTAATAACCCCCGGCTGGGGGTTGTTTACCTGACTGTAAAGAGAGGGTTCAGTTTAATCGTTTGGAAACTACTGGCTTCGTGTTAAACTTGGTACATATTAAATAACAAGTGTTTATTTACCTATATGCGTACATGTCAAAATACATTTTTAAAAGCCTCTCCTATTTTGGAGCTTGCATAAGTTGATGATTATAATTATTTGATTGCTGTAACATCTGCAAATGTTTTGCAATAACACCATCTATCGTTGTTGCAGAGATGTCAGTTGCAGACCAAAATTTGTGACGTAAATATATTTAAAGATGTAGGATCTTTAAATATATTTGTGTCACGAGATCCCACAACAATGATAATAGACTCATAGAATTACGACGGCTCTAGATCAGCTAGGCTTTAGGCCTATAAAACCGTGAAAAACGATCGTCTGTTCACACGCTGCTTTTTTACTGACTTACTGGAAACGCTTGGAAACCAGCACCGTGTTGATGGTCCATAAAGGCTGATTGATATTGATCCAGTGACTGAATCCAGTGACGAGACAATCCAATGGTGGAATGAAAAAATCCATCGGGAATATTGAATCAAGCACTAACGCGCTGGAATGGGTTCAGCAGCCCTAGACAACATTGTTATCGATTAACGAAATCGCAATCGACAGATTTTATTGTATGAAATTGACATACATTGATTGGTCGGTCGGTCGGACCCGGCACGAGACATCGTCTCCGTATCATTTATTGTTTTAAAATAGTTTACATGTTATTACCGCTCCAAAAACCGGATCAATCGATAAATAGTGGTTAAAATCGTGTGTGAAACTGTTATCTAAGCATATTTTTTAATAATAACGAAATAGTGATAAAAATACAATCTAAAAATAAAAACTAAATAAACCCTACTCAGTGCCGGAATACCAGAGTAAATAAAAAATAATAATTAAAATACGCAAAATATAACATAACTACTAAAATAAATTGATAATAAATTTAATTTAATACATATCTGTGATTTTTTTTTTAAATAGACGGTGATCGGAAACTATTGTGCTCAATTCAAATAACTTCTAACGTCTCGTCTATATGGATGATGTCATAATCTTTATACGGTGCTGTATTTTCGATACTTGCTCGTATCGTAGCGTGGCTTAGTGGTGTCGGACGTTGCATGTTGCGAATTGAAACAATTTGACCCTGGTTCGAGACCCACTAAACCTTTCTCTTTTTGTTGACAAAAATTTTATTTGATAACTTGTAAAAATGGAACACAGCATGTCAGAAAATGTAACAATAAGGAAGCTGCCAAATACAAGAAGGAACTCAGTTATAGAACAGTTTTTGGGAAATGATTCATCAAGTAATAATTCAAATTGGTCCGATGATGTAGCGAATATATCGACGAGTAGTGCTCCTATGGAAGGAGTGAATTATAATGAAATCTCAGAATTGCGTGAGCAAATAGCGTTATTAAAAAACGAGAACAAAATTGCCAACGAAGAGATAACGAACCTAAACTACGAATGTCATCAACTAAAGAAAGATCTCTCAGAGAAAGATAAACAGATATATGTTCTAAAAGGAATATTGAGTAACACATTTTCATGCACACCGAAGTCTCCTTCGGGAATGCAGAAGCAACCATATTTTCGGACACCAGTACTAAAGAAAATAACATCTATTAGAATGGCAACCTCCCGCTGTTCCCCACTTAAAAATTCCAAAAACCTGACAATTGATGAAACCCCGAAAATGAAATTAAAGCAAATTAAAACTAGACGAATAACAGTACCGCATTTGAAAAACAAGGACGATGAAAATATAAACATGCACGTGTCATCTAGGTATAATTTACCAACTGTACACCTTGATAACTCGATACAATTCGACACTCCAACGGATGACTCTATTAGAAAGCGCAGTATTTTCATATTGGGTGATGAACAATCTCGAGGATTGGCATTACAGATGACCAATGATCGAAAAAGAAAAGGTGATGACACCTATAAGATTTTTGGTATGGTCAAGCCGTCAGCTGAAAGTGGAGTACTATTGAAATCTTGCGAAAATTTAACTAAATTAATTAATAAAGACGATGTCGTTGTGCTCTTGGTTGGCTCCAATGACAAAAACCCATATAAACTTTTATCAAATTTAAGTAACGCTTTATTGCTTTTAAAACAATGTAACGTAATAGTAGTAAATGTTCAATCAAATCCCTACTTGAATGAATACATGCTTAATAATAACATTGAGTTGTTAGTAAACAATTATAGTAATTGTAAGTTTGTAAAGTTGTATTCTGCCATTTTCCAAAGGACCCCTGGTAAGTTTGTAAGAAACCTTAGTTTCAGGCTGCATGTTGAAATAGATTTCTTAGTGGCGAATAAAAGAGTTTTTCGTAGATCGGTCCAGCGTTCAACCTTTACGGAAGTAGAGAACAGCATACCCACCGACACCCCCAAAAGGGGTACCGAAGGGGACGAAGTGGTAACAGCCCAAAGCCTTAAGCCAGGTACTATTCCATATTATTTTAATAAAATTAATACAAAATTAAATTCCAGTCGACACAAAAATCTACAATTTTTTCGTTCCCAACAAGTCAAATAAATTAACCATTTTGCATCAAAATATTGCAGGTGCTGTTACTAAGAGTGAGTACGTATCTTTTGTAGTTTCAGAATTTGCCCAAAATAACAAAGAAATTGATGTAATCTGTTTAACTGAATCTAATATAAAACAAGGGGCAGAACACCTACTGAAAATTCCAGGTTACAAACTCTCGGCATCCTACTGCCGTAATAAAAGCAAGGGTGGTTCTTGTATACTAGTCGGGGATGGCATACAGTGTACGGTTCTGGATAGTATCAAAGATTTAGGTCGTAATTTTATTTTTGAATGTTGTGGTATTGAGATAAAATCAGAGAAACTTCATATAGTATGTATCTACCGCAACACAATTAGTACAAATGAAAAAGCGTTTTTAAGAAAATTGGAACAACTTCTGTCGGTGATATCAGTAAAAGCTAAAAAAATTATTTTATGCGGTGACTGGAACCTAAACACACTAACATTCAGTAAACGCAGCAAAGAACTAATTAGTATACTTAAGAATTTTGACATTGAACTACATATAACCTTACCGACCAGATTAAAGACTTGCCTAGATCCGATTGCCAGTAACTATAGGAACGTTAAGGCTGAGATTCACCAGTTGGGTCTCTCAGACCATTCTTGTCAGACACTGACTATAGAAACAAAAAACATACGTAGAACAGTAAGCTGGACTGAAAGAGTCCGCGACTATCACGGAGATAACATAAAGACTATATTTCATCTCTTGCTTTTACAGAAGTTTACAAACAACATAATGCAAACCAGGCCTTCAATGAATTTTACGACTTGTTTTGTTTACTGTATAAGTTATGTTTCCCCTTTATTATCATTAAAAAATCGAATAACAAAATCAATAATAAGTGGCTTACCAAAGGCATTAAAAGGTCTTGTGTTACGAAGAGATGTCTATATTTTAAGTACAGGCTCTCAGGTAGTGACAAAAAGCGAACATACCAAAGATATAACACCTATACATTTCTATTAAAGAAATGTATTTTTAAATCGAAGCAACTACAGCACAAAAAATATATTGATAATACCAAAAACAAGTGTAAAGCTACATGGGACATAATAAATAATACTATCAATAACCTTCACACTAACTTTGACATTGACAAAATTATAATTAATAATGAAATATTGACTGATTCCACTGACATTAGTAATGCTTTTAATAATTTTTTTATAAATTTGACAAAGGATAGTAATTTTAAATATAAAAATGACAATATCAATGAGACTATGTGTTTGTCAATTCCTAACTCGATTTTCTTAAAACCCACTGATCCATCTGAAATATTAAAAATAATAAACAGTCTCAATAATACCCAGTCTGTTGGCATTGATGATATTAAAACAAAAATAATAAAAATCTGTGCCCAATACATTTGCAAGCCGCTTAGTCACGTAATTAATTTAACATTTGAGCAGGGGACTTTTCCAAAGCATCTAAAATTATCAATTGTCAAGCCCTTGTTTAAAAAAGGAGACACGTGTAATATGAACAATTATCGGCCAGTCACACAAATTCCGGTGTTCTCTAAAGTTTTCGAGAAGGTAATGCTTAAGAATATGTAGCAAGAGAACATATTTTGACCAAGAAACAATTTGGTTTTAGAAAAGATAGTTCTACATCGTTGGCCTGTTTTGACCTTATGAAAATTATAACTGAGGCAGTAGATGTAGGTACTCCAGTGTCCGCGATTTTCTTAGACATGAGTAAAGCTTTTGATTTTGTTGATCATAATTTATTACTTTACAAGCTTAATAAATATGGCATAAGGGGACCAGTGAATGAGTGGATCAAAGATTATTTGTCAGACCGATTACAATGTGTTGAAATATTTAAAACACATAATGGTAGGAAAACTTCAATGAGATCGGAGTTTTTAACTAATAATTGTGGAGTTCCCCAGGGGAGTGTTTTGGGGCCTTTTTTATTTTTATTATATATAAATGACCTTCCAAATGTGACTGACCATAATACCATTCTTTTTGCGGACGACACAACACTTGTAATAAAAAGTAATGACATTAATACATATGAAAATGATATAAATTTGACTTTAAGTAAGATTATTAACTGGCTGACATACAATAATTTACAGATTAACATAGGAAAGACAAAATTGATACAATTTCAAACGTGTAGAAGAAAGCGTATGACATTAAATATAAATTACAAAGGAGCTCCAATCGAGGAAGTAAGCAGTGCTAAATTTTTGGGTGTATTGGTAGATAGTTTATGTGACTGGAAACCTCATATTGAATACGTATGTAATAAGTTGGATAGATTCGTCTACGCAATACGACGACTGCGATTAACGGTATCTCCGGAAGCAGCACTTAGTGCTTACCATGGCTACGTATCATCTGTTCTTTCATATGGACTCTTGCTATGGGGAAATTAGACGGAATTTGAACGTGCATTTCTAGTGCAGAAAAAATGTGTACGCGCCATTTGTGGTGCATGGCAAACAGACAGTTGCGTACCACTGTTTCAGAAATTTAATATATTACCGCTTGCATGTATGTATATTAGAGCGCTATGCGTTTTCGTAAGGCAGCACCCGCAATATTTCAGACTTCAACATGAGGTAGTAGTTAATAAGAAAGCCGACTCTAGAGATTTGTTTCTACTTCACTATCCGAAATACAAAATAAAATTACATCAGAAAAACTCGTTTATAAATGCCATTGCTGTCTATAACAAACTTCCTAATAGATTTAAAGACTTGCCGCTAAACCTTTTCAAAAGCAGACTTACCAAATGGTTGTTGGAAAAGTGTTTTTATTATTTAAACGAATATATGACTTTTAGAGAGAAACTTTAAAAGTAAATTCCTAACAAAAATTTAATATATCTCTTGTTTTCAATTTATAATTTTTGACGATGTATCTATTTAACAGAAATTAACTTTAGAAACGGAAAAATGCTCTTATTGTATTTGAAGTAAACAATAGTAATAATATGAAAATAAATGACATAATATTATCCTAATTGTAATTTGCACACCTAATGGGTAGAATAGAGAGAACACTTATTATTTTATAACATCTTTGTAACCTTTATTCGCAAATAAATGATTGATTGATTGATTGATACAAGTTCGCGAAAAGTCACGTGACTTTTCGTGAACTAGGGCTGCAGATCAGTTAATACAATGTCAATATCATTCCAGCACTGGATTGCCTCATCACTGGATCAATGTAAATCTGCTCTAACACTGCTAAGTGGCATCTGATGGCAATGCAAACATTATCGAGTCATTATTTCCATTCCCAACCAACCCCTCTCACAAGGTTGTGTACAACTCTACACCAATTATATATTCGAACATTGCATTAAACGTATCTGAATTAAAATATAATTTTAAAATATTTTTTCCTTTACGGCCGTCAACAACTCTAACTGAACTGGGTAGAGTTGATTATTGCTTGTGTCGACTTCAAATTAAAATAGCAAAGTGTATTTATTCAGGTGTGAGGAACGTGATCCGGTACCTACGTACCCAGAGTGAGAGTACCCAGCGACTCATGATTCAGATTTGATTAATGAATTAGTTAGAAATTGGGGATTATGTGGGGGATGGGCGGAAGCTGCGGTCGACTGGACGTGATGATTGACCTGTGATGGACTGCCTGGTTTAAGTAATTACCTACTTTATATTTATTTTGTAGCTAACCCTGCGCACTTCGTATCGCTGTCGGAAATATCGGAGGGAGAGAGAGAAAGACGCGAAGGGCCACAACACCCACGTTTCCTACATACGAATTAAATAGAAGGTTCATTTAAATAAATAATAAATCTTTTATTGCAATAATTAAATGTTCACAAATCATTATGAACCCTAACATCTGAACTAGCGTTAACGTATGTCAGATGGGGTTGTGATAGTTCTTCCCTTCGTGTGACAATTATTTTGCATTTGTCTTAGAGTTTTCGTATGTTTATTTAAAGAATCTTTTTTTCGTTTAATTAACATCCTAATATAATATGGATAAGTGAGTGCTACAATAAATAAAATCGATCTAGGTATCTTAGGTAAATAGAAACTGAAATATTAAACCAATAGAGACAGGTATATAATTAATATCTACGAACTAGTTAGCTAGTTGCAGACTATGTAAATGTCCCAGTAACCAACCATGCCAGCCTGTAGTTAAAGGGTAGTGAGGGCCCTTGTAGCCGCTGCCTGTTCTCGGTCCATTTGGTAATTAAGCAGCGTCTAGTGTGCACTCGGCTTTGTCTGCATTCAGCGCGCCTCGCCCGCGACTTGTTCCGTGTGCGACCGGCCTAACGCTTCACCTAGCAATTTAGTTTAGGGTGAATATCGATCATAAACTTCGGTCGGCTGATATTAGTTTAGACACATTAAAAATTATAATCCAGGAATAAAATTAAAAAAATGCAGGTAAAGGAGAGAAAAATATGTTTATTACTACATGAATCATGAGAATTCACCTAGAGTTTAATCTCAAGCTTAATCTTTTAACTCCTTAACTTAAGAAAATTACAATAGGTAGTTTATGCAGAGAGAATTATGGAAACTAAGTACAACTCTAGACTACGTCTGTATCATGGAAGTATCTAATGTTAAATGTCTAAAACTACCGGCGTTCGTTACGTTACTAACCGAAATAGAACACCATTATGATACAACATAAACTCTAACATAGCTTAGTGTAGAAGCGATGTCAAATGTAGAAATTCAATACGTTAAGTAAGTTATTAAATAATTTCGGCACAAACGTGATATAAATTCGTCGAAAACAACCTGTACTTTTAATTTTGTACCAAATCTCATACAAGAGAACTACGCACGTATTTATCTCATTAGACAATGTTGAACCAGTGAATGCAGCCATTTTAAGCAAAACTAATTAAATGGCGTACAAATAGAAGCCTTACGTAACACAAATCGTACACTGGAGTGATTCGACCGTGGTAATTATACGATGACCACATAATGTAATTGTTTCGCTGATTACATACAAATACGGTAACGCGATACCCGGGTATAATGCAGTGACATAAGGGTGGATTTAAACAGCCGGGTAAACTGCAGCGATATATGCCCAGCTACAAAAAAACAGACAATGAGCAGCCACTTATGTCAATATGCAGCGACAAAGACCGCCACTTATGTCATTGTGCGGTGACAAAAAACCGCCATGTATGTTGACATGCAACGATATACGATCTGTTATAAACACTCTGACAAAGTGCAGTTTCAATGTGAAGTCACAAAAGGACGGCTACAATTACACAAGACAATATGAAGTCACTTATGTTAATGTGCGGTGACAAAACTTTGCCGCTTATGTCAATGTGAGGTGACAAAAGACCGCCACTTATGTCAAGGTAAGATGACAAAAGACCGCCACTTTTATATCAATGTGTAGCGATATAAGGTAAGCTACAAGTAATCGGTCAATATGCAGTAACTAAAGCTACTACTCACCGTGCAGCATGAGCAGCAACAAAACCACGAACATGCTCGACGACATGTTCGACGTAACCTGCCAACCAACATTGTACATTGTTAATAACGTTATCAATTTCCTTCAGAGACGGTAAGGATGCAATTCCTAAACCAAAAAAAAGATATTCAGAAAGTTATGACTTCGTTAGATTATCTAATCTGCTACCTTTTTTATGAAGTGACTAGAAACCTCTAAACATCCAAATAATTATTGGAATCGGAAAAGTATTTTGGTATTCTCAATAAATATTTATAAAACACTAGCTGTGCCCTCTGTAAAATTCCGATCCCGGGTCCATCTACAGCTATCGCCAAACCAAGATTCATTGAAATAAATTCAGTAGATTTAGTGTGTGATTAAAACAAAAACAAACGAACCTTTAAACTTTCTCATTTATAATATTTATGGGAAGTGAGATAATTCTAGTATGCCATAGTTAATTAGTTGTAAGTTATGGTTTTGTTTTTAAGACAAACCCCTCCTAATTGAGCGGTACCTCTAACTATAAATATATAATACAACACTGAGCACAAACCGTCGTCGGCACTTCGCTAATCTCTCTCGGAATTGTTTCCCGATCGACGATCGACGTCGTCGTTCGACGTTCGACGTCGGATCCGATCCTGGACGTCATTTAACGACCTGTTTTTCTACCAACTTTCATATTTATTCAGATACTTACCAACTTACTCTGTAGGAATTTATTCGATTTTGGTTAAGGCTTAAGTTGATAGTAGACTAAAAGCTATCTGATCGGCCGGCAGATCGTCGTTGTGTCAAAAATTACTAAGGTATGCTATCGGCCGACGTAAAAGTCTTTTGTTCGGTCGAAAATTTATTGTTATAACTAGCTTGTGGCTATAACTTTGACCAAGTTAAGATTTATTATTTCAATCTTAATGTGTGGTCTAAATGAAGCTCTAAGTAGATTGTTTTATGTAGGTAGGTACATATATAAACTATTTCCTTGCTTACACGATTAAGATAGGTATATTATGTCTTTATTAATTAAAAAAAAATAACTTAACGCACCATGATACATGAATACTAAACTTAGTAATAATAAGCTATTTATTTTTTGTCACAAAAATTTCTTGTGGTTTCTTCTCCACACACAAAGTCATACATCATATTCATAACATACCCAACTCGTTATTTAAGACGACGCAAAATTATGCTGTACCTAATTATATACTTTTAGGATTTCTTTAATAAGACTCCAAAAACTCCGTCTGTCTTTCTGTCCGTCATCAGGCTGTATCTCATGAACTGTGATTGCAAGGCATTTTTTGGACAGATGTTCTGTTGCCGCTATAACACCAAATAACTAAAGACAGAATAAAAGTTATTTTGAATACCAACCAAGTTGAACTTGAAAAAACAGCAACATTTTGATTAACAAAACTAAAAGACGAACTGACACAGTTTGCAATTTCACTGTGTATTTGTGACACAAAAATGTAATATCAAACAAAAAACACAAACTTTGATTTATTTTAGAACTTTTTCATAACCAACCATCATGTACGAGCAGACGGTTTTTAACCCTATCCCGTTGGACGACAATTCAGTTTTAAATGTAAATAGCTTGCATTGTATTTATCCCGTATTATCGTATTAAGAAATGCCATAACCAGTAAAGGAGTTGATATTTTTATGATTATTTTAAACCAGCTGCGCCCAGCGGTTTCACCCGCGCAAGTCGCGATCCCGCGTTGTTCAAACACCTACCTAACCGCAATGCAAAATCCACACTTAAACGGTGAAGTTAGATAAAGTTTGTATGTCAGTAAGAGACAATGACGACGACGAAGGATGACGATAGATGACGATCAATGACGATGGATGACGATGACGATGATGATGATGCCACTCTACATCACTTACCCTTCCCCTGTGTCGATTTTCATTCATGAATAGTTATCACCGCGTAAGTCCCAATCCCGCGGGATTTTCAGGATCAAAGGTATCTTATGTTACTTTCCATCATTTAAACTATCCCTATGCAAATTTTCATTCAAATCGGTCGAGCCGTTTGACCGTGAAGAGGGAACAAACAAACAAACAGAATTTCGGATTTATAATATTAGTAAGATAAGATAAGATAAGATGCCTGTGTTTTGATTGAATAATATTATACTAATACTAGCTCTATGTGTGTGTGTGTGTCTGAAACCCTTGCTTATCTGGAGCTGGAAAGTGTGGGCTTATCAAATCCCTACACCTTCTAACTCCATCATCTGATCTGCTTCTTGTCATTATAATTTTACATTGTCTCTCTCGTGACATCTCGTAATGTGCAAACACATGTATGCAAAATTTTAGCTCAATCAGTAACCGGAGAGTGGATCAAATTGAACTTGCAAGATTTGATCACATACGGGACAGGTGAAACTAATAAAAGCTTATTTCTTATGCTTTTAGATGAGTCGAACGTTTATTTACCTTTAGGTAATCCTAAGCTACGAGATCAGAGGAATAGCCAAATTAGTCCATTTTGCCTGTGACTGATTCACTCCAAGACGAGCTTATTATTTTTATTTTTCAGTTAAAACCACAATCAGGCTTATATATATATTTTTTTTTCTTTTCTTTATGAATTAGATAAATATCGACGCAAAGCCCAAGCTCCTGGTCCAATAAATATGGTGAGGGTGTTCTGTGTGGTGTGTCGGGGATCGCCCAGGATCGGGACTTACGCAAGTGAAACCGCGGAACAAAGCTAGTGTACTATATAACCAGGTAATTTGCGTGTGTAATATTTGGTGTTGGTACATAACGCGAACTGGCAAGTACCTGAACAACAAACATTCGTCAGTTACCAGCTCAATCTAATTGTTATTGTTTGACGTAACTTTTGTAAAGGGTAAGGTAACATTTATAAGTAAAAAGGTTATACATCATACACACATTGGTAGATTTTCAGGGTTTCGTAGTCAATATCAAACCCTTATAGTTTCGTCATGTCTGTCCGTCCGTCTGTCCGCGGCTTAGCTCAGAGACAATTTTGGAAACTACGGAACCTTACATTGCGCATGGCCTACAAGGCACATACTTGCCCAACTTATTTAAAACTATTTTTATAAGTCCGAAAGATTGTTTCTATGTTGTTGTTTGTTTTTATTGTTCGACCGATTCGAATAAAAATGAGCATGGGGATAATTTAAGTGACGGGATTCACGTAGGTAAAACCATGAGGCGCAGCTGGTATGAAATAAAACCCATTTTTTCAGTTTATTTTTTAGGTCTTTACAGAGCTTTTGTTCACGGGTTAACTGCAATGGTATTTGTCATTGTTCTAAAAAGTTACTGCTAAAGTTATAATAAAAGCAACTCGATTATAATCAATCCACTGAACACGTGTGAAGCCGCGCGCACGAGCTAGTTGTAAATACTGAACAAGTTAAAGTCGTGAGGAACGGTGTCCAAATGTGTGGAGTTACCTTCCACTTCACACAGTTACTGTAGTCGTACAAGGTGCAATGCAAATAAATAATCTACTGAGTATTTTATACCTAACTAGTTGCATCTTGCGATTTCATTCGTGTAAGATCCCGTCGGCATATTGAAATCAAAAGTAGCCTCCTCCTCGATAATGTAGCTTTTTTCAGAAGGATTGTTTACGATAGTAAACAAAGTAATCTTTCCTTAATAATATTAGTGTAGATAATCGGCCGATTTCTTATCTGCAATCTGCTGTCGTTCTTACAGTTGAGGTTCAGGTTTAAAATTAACTATCTAAACCACTTGTCGATGTTCTGTGACATTTCTGTACAAAGTGAGTAAAAAAAGTTTATTGAAACTAGTTAATTTTCATTTAAAAACAATATTAATCAAAATGAATATAAAATTGTAATTAAAGGAAGTAATAAGTACGGAATCGTTCTGGATTACTTTGAACAAAACTTCTAAAAGTTTTAATTAAGTCAGTCGATTTGTTAGATTGTGAAGTTTAAATAAATACACAGTTATAATACACTCGTATCCAATATTAAACTACTGAAGAAAAATTATAATACAAAACAGTTTATAAAAACAAATAAGTTTACCAAAATAAAGTTTTTTCCCGTTGAAACTCCAAAACTAAAATACAGACAAAGTCATGTACATACAACAACGTGTATGTATCGTGCCAGAAACTCACCGTAAACCGTCACGTTCGACGTAATTTCTATCAAATATTTAACTTGTGTGCACAAACATTGTTTAGCACTTCGCGGAAAGTTCGTAGCACTCGGCTCGTAACGTAGCGCTCGTAGCAATCGTAGCGCGGGCTACGGCCGTGCGCCTCTACGCACCGCTGCCGACCGAATGGGGAACAATGGACCGCGCCGTCTCGATACTGGATCATGGACGCTGGATGCTTGACGGCTTGACGCTTGATGCTTGACGCTAGATGCTGGGTGGTCGAAGGATGGTGTTACACAGAAATATACCAATGGATAATTGGTGTGGGAATACGGGAACTTCGTTTTGTTAAAGAATTGATTCTATTTTTGGAATTTACAGTACGAATTTGGAGTGTTTATTTTACTGTCGGAGGATGAAATTGAAAGAGAGCGTTTTTAGATTTTTAACTAACTTTTGACGGAATTTACGAACGATTTTATAACTACAGATGAAAATACAGTTAACGAAGTCGACGTACTAATAGAGTGAACGCACAGACTGAAGTAGTTGATAGATTGGACGATAACTCAACTGGAATATGTAACAAACATCCTGACAAACTTTAGCGTTTATATAGTATTTTAATAGGATGTTAGCAACCAACCTCAATGAAATTATTCACGGCACTATTATATGCCACTAATATTATTAATGCGAAAGCTTAGATGTTTGTTTGGATGTTTAAATTTCAAACACGCAAAAAATACTGAACCAATTGCGGTGAAACTTGGTACAAAGCTGGAGATAGCATAAACACATGAGTTTTTTATCCCGATATTTCCGCGGGATCGAAATTAGTAGCTACTGGTTAGGAAATATTTTTTTTTATTTGTTTAATTGAAAGTCATCGCGTATGTGCGATTATATGAACATAATAATATAGATACAAATGTTAAAGCAGTAAAAAAAGTTGTATAAGTGAAAGTTCCGCGCCAGCCGGCAGCCGATCACCACGTGGCGACGACGTGGCCTCGTATGACGACGGATGATCACAAATATAATTTCTAAGATTTCCATTCATACATCCTACTAATATTATAAATGTGAAAGTGTGTGTGTTTGGATGTTTGGATGTTTGTTACTTAATCACGCAAAAACTACTGAACATATTGCTATGAAACTTGGAATATAGGTAGCTGGATACCGGGACTTTTTATCCCGATATTCCCGTGGGAACGGGACCTAAGCGGGTAAAACCGCGGGGCGCAGCTAGTAATAACTAAAGTTAACTTAGTTTCTTGATGGCTTCAACGGCGGCTTGTTACCACTCACCGGCCTTACTCATAGTGCCAAACGAAGTTTAAGTCACGAGTGAACAGGTATCTCCTAGGTAAGCATAAAACATCTTAGACCACATCGTAGCTTTCCATCAGGTGAGACAGTGGTCAAACGCTAACTTATCAACTGTTTAAAAAAAACCGGTGCAGCCACTTAGGACAACAAGGTCCTGTTCTGCTGCTGTATTCCTTGCTTTAGATGAGCGTGCTACATAATCCTACTTATTAGTAAGATCAAGCTTCTAAAATTTTGCAATTTAGAAGCTTGTTTGTGTAACAATCACGCTAAAACTACTAAACCGATTGCAATGAAACTTGGTATACAGATAGCTGGAAATCTGGATAAAAACATAGGCTACATAGGCATTTTTATCCTGATCTCGGGTTCGGAACTTATGCGGGTAAAACAGCGGGGCGCAGCTAGTAGACTATTATCACTTACCGTCAGGTGAGATGTGGTCAATATCTTAATACAATATCTTGTGTAAAAAAACTACAAGGTCAAACTTCGTATTAATTTGGTAATAAAGTCGATTTCTGAGCAAATACCAGAATAATTGGACAAATAATCTGCTCCTGAATCATCAAAAAATGACACTCTCAATCAGCTGATTACCGACCCGTGTGAGATCGATATAGAGTTAAATAACATGTAAGTACATAGATCAGCGGCAATTTGATCATATTTGTGTGTGAACTTACTATATCACGAATAGGCTCCGGAACTACTCGACTTATTTCATTTAAGAAATTATTTGATTAAAATTTATTATCGGTAATTTCAATGTACCTAAACATTATAATTCTCTTGTAGCTTCTCAGGCATTGTAGAACGCCAGCTTGTGCTGTAAACCTAGGAAATTATCATAACATTGTCGATTCTCAACGGCGGGTAACGATTCTCAACCTTCTGCGTCGCAGCTGAGTGTTCGTCCTATACGCTATAGAGGCCGTCAGAGTTAAATTGAGTTCAAAGTTCAAAAATATCGAAACAGTCATCCTTAGTTACAATTGTATTAGTAGATTTCACTACACAAAGGCGACAAGCTTCTATTTTCCCAACAATCTATTTCATAGTTCATTTGTATCGCAGTAGAGTAAACAGCGAGTCAGTAAGACTACAAGTTGCTTGTAGTTTGTTATCAACACGTTACAGGCGCTCGCAGGGGGGAGGGGAGTGAAGGGGGGGTGGAGGGTCGAAGGTGTTCCAACTTTCAACGCTTCTCTTAATACTATTGTGAGTATTGCCAAGTTGAATTTATGAATTAATTGACTGGTTGTGGTTTATGAAATATTATTAACAGGTCTGTATGTAGACGACATCTGTGGCGCATTGCGCGAATACTTAACTACGATGCAGAAGGTTACGAAATGGATTTCCGCCGGGAACAATTATTTATGCTTTTTATCGATATTTTATTAACTTTATTGCTTGAGTGATTTGTCTTTGCTAAATTAATATTCCCAGCCAACATAATATTATTAAATGATATAGATTAATTCATGTTGAAGTAGTACAACGCGACTAATACAAACACAAAATCCCTCAAACAGACCCACAACAATCTGAAACAAAACTCAGTGCCATTATATTCATAAATCGCAGTACATCATGGGAACAAATTCTCCAACCAACAGTCTCGGTATCATTTCACTTTATCTCATAGTTCAAGATAAGCGCTTTAAAGCGGCGCACTTGCAGCTTAAAGCGAATTATGCTCAATTTAAAGTTGAACGCATTCAGCGCATCCGACTAGACCGACCGACCGAGCATACCGCGCTCGACGCTCGACGGTCGACGGTCGTAGTCAGGCGCCGGAACACGGGGTTTGTGTAAGTACTGCCATTTTATTGTTAATTGCATAAATGTATTGTATACAAGATATCTAACGGCTTCTGTGACACGTCGGGCGAAGTCCCGGCTACAACGCTGAAGGTTGCGGGTTCGATTTTTGTCGGGAACAAGTATTTATGCTGTTTATAAATATTTGTTTCTGGTTTTATGTGTGTCTTTATGTATCGTATGTATGTATTTACAAAAAAGTATAATGATTGGTAGATCAACCCAAGCCTCGTTTTTAATTTGGGGCTAAATGACGATGTGTCTTGTAATATAATAGATACTAAGACGACCACCGACTGACGATAGTCGTCGGTATATCGGAGGGAGATATATGTATATGGTCTCCAATGTCGAATCTTCGCTAAGCTGACTGAACGTCTCACAGCGTTATTAGGAATATTCTACTTCTGACGCCGAAGCTTAAATTAGCTGCGTTGGAGAGATTCAATTGACTGGTCTTAGACATTGTTTATCTAGATTTAATGACAAAGTTATTGTTTCAAACATTTCTTGTAAGTAATCTAAAAATGTATTCAAATTGTATTTTGTCATTTTTTTTGTATAACAACTGTTTCAGGGTTCTGTTGGGACTGCCTCGGTGGCCTTTCTGTGGTAATGCGTCGGCAATGTTTGCGCAAGCAAGAACCGCAATTTCTGCGCGGTTATTCGAAAGAAGACGAGTTCACTGCTAAACAGACTGAGATCCAGTTCCAACGGTATCCGAGCATGTTGGCAAGCAAGTTTGATGCACCAATGCTGAAACACTTTGTATCTGTATTGGTGTATCAAAAAACCTGCACGTGAAATGTGTGTAAATAATTAAGTTTGTCTTTTGTACTAACCCATTAGTTTTTAAATTTTAATATTTGTACCAAACCTACTAACGGTATTGGTTAGTTGTCAAAAAATGAATTTAAATTTGTCAGGAAACTCACTCCATGTCGACTAATGATTGATAGATAGAGATAGATAATACTTTATTTGATCAACCACAAAAATATTACAAAAACAACACAACAACAACATACAACATATACAACATATTTTTTGGAAATATGGAAATATATTTCCAATATATTGCTAAAAATATTTCTATGTTTAAAAACAACACATTTAAAATAAAAATTAAAACCAAATAAATGTTGAACAAATAGGCGGCCTTATCGTTTAAAGCGATTTCTTCCAGGCAACCTCATTGGCATGGAAAAGGGACTATTTAGAAGGAAATCAAGGTAACTAGATCGATTTTTATCGAATCGATCGATCGAATCGTAAGGAAAAGTGTTGAGAGAAACACAAAATATCACTTTAATTTTCTTACAAGGCTTATCTAAGCAATACGAAACCGATACGAAAATACGAAGCAATGTCATTTTGTTGAGTCTGTGTGTAAATAAATACTTATCGATACATCGTCAATTGCATAAGGTTATTGCAAACTTGTACCAGATTGAAGACAGCTCGAGAGGCCACTCACAGACTCACAACGTTCTTTTATCACGTTGCGATTCCAAAGTTGGACACCTCTCGCAGTTGTAAGGGTTCTATCTATTACGGAACACTTGATGTATTGGATATTGTGCGTGATGTATGAACGACTGAGGGTGTCGGACGAAGTTATTGTATTACATAGTCTCCGATACATATGTTTTATACCAGAATTATAAAGCGTCAATGAATTAAAATACCTTAATGACAAACTTCTTAAAAGGGAGAAAAAAATGGAGGTTAGATCAATCTATTGGAATGATTTTTTGTGTGTATGTAGTCAAATTTCTCCGCCGTTTGAGGTAAATCTAAGATTATTTTCTATAAAAAGGCCATATTTAAATTTGGTAAAATCTTTGTAGTAGTGATCAGAATAACATCCCAGAATGCAATAAAATAAAAATAAAACATTTAGATTTCTGTAACTAAAATCGACTTCTAACGAACTAAGTACAGGTACAGGTACATTATTATTAGAAGATTAAGTTTAGATAACGTTTGTACAAGATGATGTATGCCAAGATGCTGTTATAACAGGCCTACGACATGGTGGTTATTACGGGTACTGACCGGAATTTCCCCGTAATATGATACCATCAGTCGAACTAGCTATCTAAAGTTACTAAAAGTTACTCCTCAATTTGTCGAAATACTTAGTTCCAGTGGCCCCGTCACATGGTACTTGAATTATATAACAACTATAGTCTATTTCAAAAGCAAAGACAACATCGTGTATTGAACTGAAAGTATGTTTGATAGGAATAAAACTAGTTTGCGACATGTTATCATTATATTCTACCTCCTTTGCGAAACAGTTTTATCGACAAATCACTTTTACTAGAAATATTTTAAAAGAAAAATTCATCTTCAAAAATTCACTCGCGGTGAGTTTTTAACTAGTGTCCCTGGATCAATACTCCAGACTCCAGTACCCCAACCACTCGGCCACACGAATTTCTAGTAAATATGCCTTGAGCAATAAAAACAAAATATTAGGGGTTAAAGTATGAAATTGCCGATTTGTACTGAAAATCTTAATTGTTTATTTTTTAAATTTTTAACAAATTTATTTAATCAAAATAGTTGCCATTATTATCTATACATTGCTGCCATCTAATGGGAAGGTTATTAATGCCTTTGCGATAGAACTCCGACGATCTAGACTGCACAAACTGTGTGAAAGCATTTTGTACTGCCTCCTGGGAAGAAAACTTCTTGTCACGTAGATAATTGTCCAAATCACGAAAAAAATGGTAGTCCGTTGGAGCAAGGTCTGGTGAATACGGAGGATGACGAATGGTTTCTAAGTGCAGTTCCTGAAGGGTCAAAATGGTTTCTCGTGCTGTGTGAGGTCTCGCGTTGTCGTGGAGCAATAATGGTGAAGATCGATTCATGAGTCGGGGCTGTTTTACTGCTAGTTTTGTCAACATGGTTCGGAGTTCGGCACAATAGACATCTGCCGTAATTGCTTGACCAGATCGAAGAAAACTATAGTGAATAACACCATGCTGAGACCACCAAACAGTTACCATTACCTTTTTATTGGTAAGTTTTGCTTTAGGACACTGTTGTGGCATTTGACCTGGGGTCAGCCATTGCATTTTTCTTTTCCGGTTATCATAAAGAATCCACTTTTCATCACATGTTACAATTCGATCCAATATTCCTTCATTTCTGTACCGGTTCAACAAGGCAACACAAGTATCAACACGCGTTTCTTTCTGCAGATCAGTCAAATCATGAGGTACCCATTTTTCGTATTTTTTTATTTTATTGATTTGACGCAAGTGAGTCAATAAAGTGGGTAAGGTAACGTTAAACCATGCCGCTAATTCCTGGGTAGTTTGACTAGGATCGGCTTCCACTATCTCTCTTAATTCATCGTTATTCACCTGTGTGGGCGGTCTTCCTCGTGGCTCGTTCTTTAAGTCGAAATTTCCATCACGAAAGCGTTTAAACCAAAATCGCACGGTGCGTTCATTAGTAGACCCCTCTCCAAACGCAGCATTGATATTGCAGGCTGTTTCTGCCGCGTTAGTTCCGCGTCGGAACTCGTATTCAAAAATCACTCGAATTTTCGCAGTATCCATCTTTCTTGTCTAAATTGAATAACAAAAACAATTGAAAGTCGATATTCAAATGTTTCACATTTTTTAAAAAAAGAACATCACAGAAACCATTTGAAAAAAGTTTCATTCGAAAACCTCAAACCATGAAGATTCTATGTCAATTCAAAGAACCTATTGCAATAAAACGGCAATTTCATACTTTAACCCCTATTATTATGAAACGGTTTTATTGACAAATCACTCTTTTAGTATAATTGTGTTCCGCGTATAATTGACTGATGTGGCTAAACTAAAAGCACAAATATACCTGTGAAACATAGATTTATCTTCAGTTTTCGCGAAGCTGATGTGAAGTTGAACAAATATTTCGGTTTTAATCACGTTGCTTTTATTGTTTTTATCATTTTCCGACACCTGTTTCGAGGAGTTCACAGTACCTCCTTACCACGGCTAGACGCGACTTTAACTGAAAATGACTTAATTTCATACCTGTGCAATTTGAAAATTGTAATAAAGTTCTGGGCATATACGTAACTACAATTAAGTCTCGTTGGTTTTGAAGCGGAGTATAGGCGATGTTTAGAGGTCTAATCAAGAGAAACTAGGTTAAATTAGCATACGTGCGAGGGAGACGGCGATAGTATTGTTTACTCGTTGAGCTAGAGCGGGGTTGGGGAGGGCTTAATAACTTTGTTAATAAGACAACCGTTAGGCCAGGGCTTAATCATAAGTACTATGATTGGCACTTTGTCTTGATTCTGCGTAACAATTCAACAATTGCAAACAAAACTGAAAACAATCCACTTTTAAAAAGGTTAAAATAATATTAATTAATTTTATGTCATATCAGCATCGTTAAATGAGATGAAAAATCTATATTCCAATATAAAGTATCAAATCGGTGAATCGCATGAAGTTTCTGCGTCATAGAGTGAAATACATAAATCGGTTTCCCAAAAGTAGGGATATAAACCAGAAATAGATCGCGTGAATATTTCAATTGTTTCACCTATACCTATCTCCAAGTCCGCAGGGACGTCAGCCGTCCTATTCACGGCTACTCTTTCAGGATTCACGAGCTCTGATATACAACCAGTATGTATGCAAATATGGCGCCGCACACGGACACCGACCGGCTTGTTAATGAAAATGTAGAATTATTGTTTTAATAACCTACGTAGGTCTCTAAGCGGCGCGATGTAGCGGCGCGCGCTTGGGCGTGCTGCCCCGATTTACATCTGAATGCAGCTCGAGTGCATATATTATAGCGGTAGGGTTTAATTGTCATTACCTTCCATGACATTGTATTAAAAGAGGAATCTGTTAGGCTGCGGCCGCAAACACACGAGGCTGGATTAGCGGCTGAAAGCTAGCGAGTCACCAAACTAAAACGAACGCCCTAGAAAGTTCGCGACCGCTTGGCACCTAGCTATGTATCTTGTCAGAATGTTAGCAACTAGGCGCTAGGCGCGACGCCTGCCTATGCGGTCGCAGCCATGTGTGTGTGTAGAGCTGTATTTGCGGTCTATGATTCTATAAGTATTATACTGTAGTCTTCCCATCTTCTAAATGGGCATCCTATACGCTCAGCTGTCTTTTATACAAAAATACCAGCGTCCCGCGGTTCCGCTTAAGTCCCGATCTTGCGGGAATATCGGGATCAATATGAAGCCCATGTTACTTCTCGATTATGTATAGCTTTCTATTTGTAAAGGAATTTTTGATAGTCCAGTAGTTTGGGAGCCTCGAAGGAGTTCTTTTGGATACTAATAAATAAATCTTTCTACTTTATAATATTAGTATAGAAATAGATACATAAATTATATAACTATCCCCAAAATAATATGAAAGTATGACACCAACAGCAATAATACATTACCGCCGCACACCGGTCGTCGGTAGGTCGGTGTGTCGGTGGAATGAGGGCGCGCTATAACATCCGCATGCAAATGTTATCTGTTGGAACTATAGCCCCACATTCGATTACTATGTTTATTATCTCTGGACAATTTTAATAAATGGATGAATTAAATTAATGTTGTTTATTGCTTGTTTCGGTTCATGAATTTAAATTAAGAGTAGGTATAGCTGCGACCCACGGTTTCACCCTCGTAAGTACCGATCCCGTGACAGTACCGGGATCAAATACTGCAAATGTTAAATGTTACTTCCTCGATAATTAACGTTGTTTACCTGACACTGTTGACTCGCCGACAGCCGGAACAATAGGTCCAGAGTTCTCTTGAAAACTAACTTAAAACTTAAAAATGTTTAAAAAAGGACTTCACGTATATCTTCTTCTCCATACATTATCTTTATCTTTAGAGCGTGGGAAACCCTTCTATCCCAACCTTGAAACGTTGGACTTACATAATATCAATTATTATTATTTAAAAAAACGCGGTTAATCACGAAAAAATGAGTCTAATTTCAGTTCAACGTGGCAAAAATTTGTAAAGAATAGAAGAAAACTTATTGGATTATTTATAAATCAATGAATAGCATGGCCATTAATTAAAAAGATGATCGTAGCTGTCCTGTCTTTTATATCTTATCCTGGCACGATCATTAAAAGCCGACAGACAGAAACTAAATATGTTCCCGCTAGTATGCGACGTCAGGATAGCACATCTGTATATTTCTCAATTACATACAATTCTGTCGCAATGAAGCCTTTCTCAAAAGAGCGTCGTATTTCACGGCGCGCGATGTAACACAATTTGTCGACGATGCAGTCTCAAAGCTTCGTGTCGGTCGGGTCGTGGCACGTTCCTCGTCGAGGCTTCTTCGGTTCGTCGTCGAGGCGAGGCGAGGTTAGTTCGTCGAGGAAGGCAAGACGACCAATTTAATATCTTGATTTTAATACGATTTCCTTCACGTCTCGCCAGTGTCGGCATCAACGGAGTACCTTGCCACTAATCTCGTTTCTACTATTTAAGCTGTGTAATAATTGGTCTCCTGCAGGCTTGAAATGGGTTAAAGGAGATAAAGTTTATTTATTTTATTTATTAATAAGATAAATAGTTCCCAATAATATACGCCAATACGCGCACTTTTTAAAATTAGAAATAAGATAGGTAAAATCAAAGATTTCGTAAACTAAATTACAGTGAATCATAAAATATGTGGACTTAGTTTTGTCGTACATTTTCTCGATTTTGCACAATGAGGCAGTAGTTTACATTAGCTTTTTAGAACATTAAATAAAATAGACAAATTTTATCAGTCAACCTTGAAAAGGCCAACTGTAAAGTTAGCGAAAGCTCGGTACATTGTAACAATGCCATTAATCATTAAAACGCGAGTAAAACCCGGAAAACATTGTGTTTCAATTTGTGGATTTGTTAAAATTCTTACAATAAATCATCAATAAAGGACAATGCTCAATTCGTTTAGGCTTAACTTAAAATCCAGACAGACTAAAACATGGTATCCTATCCTACTAATATTATAAATCCGAAAATCTGTTTGTTTGTTTGTTTGTTTGTTTGTTTGTTTGTTCCCTCTTCACGGTCAAACGGCTCGACCGATTTGGATGAAAATTTGCATAGGGATAGTTTAAATGATGGAGAGTAACATAGGATACTTTTGATCCCGAAAATCCCGCGGGATCGGACTTACGCGAGTGATAATAATTATTAGATGAAAATTTGCATAGGGATAGTTTAAATGATGGAGAGTAACATAGGATACTTTTGATCCCGAAAATCCCGCGGGATCGGGACTTACGCGGGTGATAATATTAATGAATGAAAATTTGCATAGGGATAGTTTAAATGATGGAGAGTATCATAGGATACTTTTGATCCCGAAAATCCCGCGGGATCGGGACTTACGCAGGTGATAACTATTTATTAGATGAAAATTTGCATAGTGATAGTTTAAGTGATAGAGAGTAACATAGGATACTTTTGACCCCGAAAATCCCGCGGGATCGGGACTTACGCGGGTGATAATATTTATTGGATGAAAATTTGCATAGGGATAGTTTAAATGATGGAGAGTAACATAGAATACTTTTGATCCCGAAAATCCCGCAGGAGCGGGACTTACGCGGGTGATAACCATTCAATGAATGAAAATCGACACAGGGGTAGGATAAGTGATGTAGAGTGGCATCATCATCCATCGTCATCGTCACTTACTGACGAAATACAAACTTTAACTTACTTCACCTACCTACCGCAGTGCAAAAATCCACACTTAAACGGACGACCAGGGAAGTACTGATGATGCCAGGCGCGGCAGCGCCTGGCTTCAACAGTACTTCAATGGGCGACCGTTTAAGTGTGGATTATTGCATTGCGGTAGGTAGGTGTTCGAACAACGCGGGATCGCGACTTGCGCGGGTGAAACCGCGGGGCGCAGCTAGTAATATAATATGATTGATAAATACTGATAAATAACCATAACCATATTTCTTAGTTTTAATATATAACATATCGCGGAGCGTTTTGTATACCTACCTACGACACAGAGTTAGTGGGAGTAAAATCTGAGAGTAAAATGTATAAAGTAAAGCGATAGTTGAACTAACACCGGATGTGAATACAACATCACCAACGAACCGGAAGTACGGACATGACTTTGTCTTTCATTCTCTTTGCTCCGATATGGACGCAACATACTTTGTTACGATAAATGTTTCTAGATGTAAAACATTTTATAATGATTGTTTATATAGAAATATTTTTAAAGGAAAAATTCATCTTCAAAAATTCACTTGCGGCGAGATTTGAACTCGCGTCCCTGGATTGTGTATATGTTAAATTGACAGATAAGCTAATTTTGCGCACTGATAAGTCGCGTCGCCATAACGTCGTAAATTACTTTAACATATTTACAGAATATGTTACAGTTACATAGGAATTTAGACGCTACGTCGACGTGAAGCATCTGCAACTTATGGGATAAAAATAGACTGATTTAAGCGACTTCCAAAAAAGGAGGTGGTTATTTACTCGAAGGTCCGTTCGTGATGTTTCTATTTCTATCAGAAAGGTAAGAGCTTTCAGTTGGTCACATAATAATATAAGTTGGAGAAGATCTGATGAAGACCTTCGTAATGATTGAGCGGAATAGCATTTCAGAAGTAAATTATTAATTAATGCCCTGTCTTAGAAACAGATCTAGACATTGTAAGTAAGTATGTCAGCGACAGTAATTCATTAGGTAGACCGCGAATGAGACAATTGTCATAACGGAATAATATCTACTAACAACATAACGTAGCAACAGCAGACAAAACAAACATAATTAATCGTGATTACAGCGATCTAAGTCACAAATGTACACGTAATCCTCTGAGCCGGCATTACGGCCGTACACGGCGTGTACACAGCGCGTACTGTACACGTTATATACATACACGTACATGTAAGTACATATATGTATCGCAACACAACACAATACTGGATAAACGATGTAAATATCCTGCGATAATCCCGAGTAAGGCCCCTCGCACACAATCTGACACTTCACTAAGTACCCGACCTGGCTTCGCGCCTCTAAATATTCTAAATAAACATTCTGAAAACATATATAAACAATGGTGGACACATCATCGAAATCATTGTTCGAGCAACATTATATTGGGCTACGCAGCCACCGGGAGAAGTTGGCAACACCGGTCGAGATGTCAACTGTCATAGATGGAACGTTTTCGCGCCGACATAACCTTTACCTTTTTCTTGTAGAATTACTATAATAAAACCTCATTAAAATTATAGTCCGCGTTTCACCAGTTACCTACTTATCTAACCCAAGGGAAGCGTTATTCCCTGAACAATCATTGAAAACATTGTGGAGTTCTGTAGCTAAAAGAAATGGTCTAAAGGAACATGGCTACTGTATCCTCTGTCATAAAAGCCAACCAAAAAGGGATTCTTTGTGGGAGGCATCGGCTGTGGCTTGTTATTAATACTCATTAGTACGTCCGAGACGTTGACCGGTGCAGTCACTAAGGAAGACGGATCTGATCTTGTTCCACCGCCATCTTCCTTCTTCTAGAATCTAGATGAACGTGTGACATAGATTATATCATCACTTACCATCTGATAGTGATCAATCTATGGTGTGTAAAAAAATTCAGTAACGTAGGTAGTTTAGAAACATACGCTGAAATACATATTTTATATACATGTAAAGATGTATCCTTTCTGTAAGAATAGATCTAGTCTTGATGTTGTTCAGTGGCTTAATACGTTGTAACTTTCAAAGCTTAGTGTTACTCAATGAGTCCATTTACCTTTTAATGAAGTATGTAAGACTTAGCTCGGATGTGCGTGTGCGACAGGCCTAACGGTTGCCATAAGCCTATTATGATTGATAATGTGTACTAAATTATGTTTATATACAATTTTATTGCTCCCGAATATCTGTATGTGGGTGGAGACACCCACCCACACATTTACATATTGTTGGGATAATTAATGTCTGGAGGAATAACTCTTTATTTTTATCTGTAAAGAGGGCTACAGACCATCAGTTTTAAGACCGTCAGTTAAGACTGTACCTTGAAAACGTATGTGTGAGACAATTAAAAAGTCAGTTAAAGTGGACAAGTAAGGTATCCCTCGTAAAAATGTACTTAAAACTATTTTGCAATGATAAAAAGTATTTTGAAAACCCATGTTTTTCTCATTTCTACTTTTTTCGGAATAAAAAAACAGATTCATTTCATTTACTCACTTTTGGCATATTATATTCGTACTCACTAGTACTCACTAGCTAAGTATTATATAAACTGTGTACAGCACGGCAATTTCCCCGTACGGTTCAGTTTGTCCAGGAACCGGATCATGGATTTTACTTCATCATACAGTTGACCATACTTTTATCACAAAGTATGAAGTAGGTACACCACCACTCTCACTAGTGTAGAGTGTAATAATATGATACCTATACTTAGGGGTGATAGAACTTGTGTAAAGACGAACAAACATTATAAATTACCTCCTTTGTCCTTCGCACGGCTCAATTAAAATGTTTAATTAACTCGAGAGTTTCTCGAATGCCGTATGCGATGTAAATGTGTACGAATGGTATATAAACGAGACCCTGTATTATTGTATAGTGTACGGTGTCCTATATACTTACCTATCTACCCGAAATGATTTACGTTAGATTGGTATCAGGGGTCTGCGATCCCACCAACGATAGCTCGGTTTTAACAAAACTATCTAGGACTTGATTCTAAAGACAAATTCAAATCTACCGATCCTATTGGTGGTAATCGCCATAACCGTAGCTAAATTTACTCGCTCAGTTCAAGTGAACATGTCAAATAAATTGTTGTTATAAAGAACATTATAAAAGTAGTCTCGCACCTTACTAACGTCGCGTCGGCACCAATTAGGAACACTGCAGCCACTAAGGAGGACGGCTCGGATCTTGTTCTACTGCTAGATGAGCGTGCTACATCCTTAAACATGCCATCACTTACCATCAACCGATCAAAACACTCTTCTATCGATTATTTTAAAAAAACAGATGAACAATCCCACACTTTATTTAAAGGACATGCATACTGCATGACACAGCATTTCTCCCACAAGTCACCTACCTAGTACCATAAACAGTATTTATTCATGGAAGAGACCCACACTGCACATCGTCGCGAGTCGCGTGTCGCCCGCATGTACACTCTAACGCCGCAGTCGCTCGTTCAGCGCGAGCGAGCTCGGATCCTTCTGTAAACAAATCGGAACGATAACTCGACCGATGACGATACAAAGACCTTCATTGGTCAACCACTTCATTGACATTATTTTTAACATTTATAAACCACTCCCAGCCTCCCTCCTGAGAAATTGGCACCGTGGGCTAGTCCATAAATGTTAAAAATATTGTAAAATGATTACAAATATGATAGTCCAATGAGGAAGATAGTAAGAAAAAGGAACACCAGTTCACATCATCGTTTTTACTGGATTACTGGATTCAACCGATGGCTCGGAAATTGAGACCGTCTAACTAAATAGTCCATTAGGCTACTAAAGCAATTGGATTCAAAGTTGGAACTGTATTTATTATTAACCCAAAATAAACTCGCTAAATGTTATTGAATTCCATACAAATGATACCTAATCTAAAAATAATGATTCACATGGACGTCCACGCATGCACGTGCATGTCCGAATGAATATCCATATTTATCAATGTTTTAATATCTCGTGCAACAGAGAAATGTACTGAATATAAAAACATGGCAACGCAACGTGACCACAATGATTGATCGCAGACTCAATGTTGGCTGAATTTTGTCTCATTTCAATGAATAAACGATTAGTAAACGATAGTAGTATAGGTATTATACCTGCGTTGTTCGTTTCATAGTTCGCTACAATACCCTTGTAAGTAGAGGTTAAGCTGTCTCATAGAAATATAATGCAGGTAGCTATTTTATTACTATAAAAAACATTCATTAACTGGCAATATGTAACCTGAGTTCTAAGAGTGTCGGTTTGTAATCACTTTGCACTTTATTTTTATTATATTGGTTCATTTTTGAATTTTTGAGGTACGAAACTCGAAATATAAAGACTATTGTAATAAAACCTAAATAAAAGACGATCTTAATAGAAATAAAATGGGCACGCAGAATTCAGAAGTTTCGGAAATTTTCGGAAGTCAACGGTATTGATGTTTTACCTCTAGGAGATGGCTAGATGCACCTCGTATACGAGTGTTGGGTGTGTCAGTGTCTCCCACACACACACACAAACACACACCACAGGCGACACGTCAGTTCGACGTCATCGATCCACTCTCCTTCAATTATTATTCATATATGTACCTCTACCTCACCTAGCTACACCACAGAGAAGTCAGTGTCATGATAGATATAGGGACACCACGATGTTAAAAGATGTGAGACTTTTTTATCGAATTTGTTATCACAGTAGGACGTCGATTAACCGAAAGTCGGTCGAAAGTCGACCGTTTAACCGAACCCCGAACTGAATTTTTTTTACACTGCCGATTATAATGGTGTAACAAATAAAAGAGTTTTCATTGGTAAATTCATACTTATGGTATACATTTCGATTATCTGAATAAACCGATTTACCGAGTAGACTGTATTTTGAAAAAATATATCACAACGTGCGTATTTGTCTGGTTGTCTGTGATTATCTCTTTGTTGTCAGATCGACACTTTCTATTGTTTCGTCTTACCCATTTCCCTAATTATTTGTTGGTCGACACAATACAGCAGCACAATTTTTCACTGCTGTGACTATATTTAGAAATAATTTTACGGGCCATCCCCGGCAATCAATCCCGCTTCGCACCAAACAGTTTACTCGCCACTGCTTGGGGAGAACTCCACGTTCGCTAGCCACCCTAGGTTATTTGTTCGCCTTTTATGACACACAGTATAGTTATTAAAAAAAATGTTCGTGTTATCCTAAATATTTGGTTGCAGTAGCAAGTAGAGGCTAGTTACAGTCTCCCGGATGCAAGGAGAGTGTGTGACGTAACGAGATCGTCATCAGTTTGAATAAGTTATCATAATTGATGACTTCAGAGAATCACGCGCCGACCGACCGACGCGACGACGCGACGCGACGCGACGTTCGCCTTGTTTGCTCATTACGATACTTTCGTTACTACAAAATACATAATAGTACAAGCTTCCACTCCTTTGGTACACTCTCGGTGAGTACACTTGAAACTCTCCTTCAAGGGCTAGGGTGTAGTTGGGTTTATATAATAGTTAAACTTGCTGCGCCGACTTTATTTTGCACACGTGTTTTAGTTAATAGATAATTACATGCTACGACTATAACCAAAATTTAAATACGGACAGAAAATTTATTGAATAAAGTGTGCCGCAAAAATATATTTTTCTCTGCGTTTTGTAATAATTCATTAGCCTTTGCTTTCAAAACTTATAATTACTACAACTAAATGTGATCTATATATACCCGTATATTATCTTGTTATCTCAGTTATAAAGGCACTATGCACGCAGTTCATTGCTACTTTGAAGTAGCGTTGCAACGTGGTAATTATCAGTAGATACCCGACACTTTGTCAATATTCATTTTAGATAGGTAGGTATTTAAAACCTTTTCTAGATCACATTAGCAGTGCAGGTATGTAAACCTAAAACTTGTACAATGGTCACGCGAATTGATCAAATCGAAAAAAAACATCTAAATCGAAAATAATAGAATGCATACAAATGAGACAATACCTACAACAAATTCGATGCATGTTGTACGTAAATACCCGCTACTATGTGATTTATTCGCGGCATGCCTTTGACAGGTCGTCTGTGAAATTAGTGCGAGTATATCGGGGATGTTCAGCGGACATCATTCCGCGTCAGTTGCCACTACACACTACACAGCACTCGCCGCTCCCCGCGCTCTGTTCCACGCTCGCGATGGAAGCTCGCCACTCGACAGAGGAAATTGGTAACATTGTTAGGTATCTGGCTGGGTTTCTTTATAAACATTATGATCCGTTTTAGTTACCTATGAAGAGTACATAATATGACTTGTATAAATACTATATAAGTTAAGTGCCAAGTTAAGTGCTGGTGAAATATGTTGAACTCTATTCTCTTATAACAACTGTTGTGACCATATTTCGTGCAAATAAATGACATTCAAGATTCTTCTGTCCCAAACATTGCAGAACATTCTTTATTATTTTTTAGTTCTTTGTAATATATTTTCACGTTTGTTTGGTATTCAATTATTTTAAATAGGTGTTTAGAGGTTGGAAATCGATTTGATTTTCTACCTTTCCCATGGAAAGTCGCGAAATTCTCAATCACTAATAATTACAATATACCTTGCTTGATGCCTCTCGCCGATACATCATTGAATAGCCTTAAGTTACTGCAGCTAGACGCCTTGTTTTTGGAGGTTTCTGAGCTGATATGTATGTCACACTACTACTTACCAAATAAAGACGCATTAAGGAAGTGAACGAGGTGCGGATTCACGGTGTGGCAAGTTTAAGAAACTTTCGTATCGAGTCGTGAGACTCGAAACTACTGAACAATGAATCCTAAACAGAAATATAATTAAAGCGAAAATGAGCCTCTTTTGAAGTACTCTTTGCTTTCGACATTTGCTTTTATTTTCTTACTGCTCAAGTGCTGGAGAATTACAATGGGTATTATGTTACTTGTTTATAAATTAAAACATCATCTCATGTTTCAAAACAATAGCGTGTACGTACAATGTACGTACACTTACTTCACTAAAACACCTTAGAGTATAGGTTCTACGTAGTTCTTGGCCGTGACTTCATGAATCTGTTTTTGGAATCTGGAATACTTATTCACTAAACATTTAATGAGAAGTTTTAAGCTAAAAATACCCACCTACTCAAAGTTTATATTTCAGTCAGATTGGAAAACAATAGTGTCCCATTGTATTCCTAACTACGAGTTAGATGAGATCAGCAACAGTTACGTACTACCAGCAGTACCCACGAGGGTGCTATGTGAACAGCTTCCAACTTGTGCCACCGAGTTCCGAGTGCCGATGTCAGCGGAGTGCTCCCGGCGGGGTGCGATAATCGGAGCCATTTCGGACGATCCACTTCGAACGACGACGATCCTGCATAAATTTAGATAGTTCTCAACTATAGTTAGTTAGATACCTACCTGTTTATACTGTTGTATAAACAGTTGTATAAACAGGTAAATATTGCACAGAAATATTTCACAAAGAATAACACATAAGCTAGTTGTAGTTGAATGACAAATAGGTTACTTTTCATCTTATAAATACAAAACTATCTGCACCCCGCGGTTTCACCCGAGTAAGTCCCGTTCCCGCGGGGATATCGAGATAAAAAGCCCATGTATTATTCTCGGTCTCCAGCTACCTTTATTCCAAGGTCTGAAAATCCCTCTAACATTTTATTTTAGTTTTTGGATTGATTTTGATGAAAATTTACATAGGTAGGTATATGTTAAGTGATGGAGAGTATCATCGAATACTTTTATATCCCGGATTATCCGGGAGCGGGATTGGAAGCTACGCGGATGAAACCGCGGGGCGTAGACAATTTATATCTAATATTATCTGCAAAACATGATCTAGACTTGACAAAAATGGTGGAAGTTTGAAAAGTATGTTGTAATCCACACACTTTACAATAACCATGGAGTATTTAAGTCTAGAGTGAATGGTTTCGTCTACGCAACCATGTTACAACGTAGACCTCATCTTCGCATGCCATCAGGTGTAATAATGGCAAATGCTAGCCTATCCCATGTAAAAAACTCTGTATTCATCTTTTGTTTTGTATCACACCTGATGGTAAGTGTTAATGCGGTCTTAATGACCTTCTAGGTGAGCGTCCTGTTTTTACACGACTGCCAAAGGAAGTGTTATGTTTTTGCCGTGAGTGTATGTATGTATGTATGTATGTGACCTATTTTTGTGCCGTCGTAGGGCCTAAACGGCTGGGCCGATTTAGATAAACGATACGTCGTTAGATTCGTCATGACCGTAAGAGTGACATAGGGTACATTAAAATAATAAATAAATAAAAATAAAGATTTAAAACGCTATAAAGCAAGATTTGTCTTGACCATAAAAACCGAGCAAAGACAACGGAACGTTACTTAAAAACTTTTCGATTTGACTTTGACGCCGAGTTTCAACTTTTGAAGGAATTTGAATGTTTGATTTGTCAGTTTGTCAGAGATAACATAAATAACAATTACTATGTTTACAATAAGTAATTAACTAAAAATTTGAAATGTCGCGCTATGGATAATGGATAGCAAGCAGGGGAGGCCAGCTCTTTAACAGACGCATGCCAACACGAGCATAAAATGAGGGTGGGATGTTTTGAACTGAGATAAAGCTCTACAAAAGAGCAAGACAGCAAAGATTATGCTTCAACTTACTTCATTTAATATTTCGTCTATGGTTGGAACTGAAACATTTTCAAACAATATGGCGTTTTTTGAATTTTCAGAAACTTTTCATTGTGTTGTTTTGTTTTGAGTTTTTGCTAGAATTTAATATTGCAGAGTAGTGGTACTATGAAAAAGAGACTCAATTAAGATAATATTTTCGATGTTTATATTGTGAGAAAGAGACTCCGTTGCGAAATTGACGATTTTTGTTATAAGTGTGGTATTCGTGCAGAAAGAAGACTCTTCGGTGACTTTTCACCGATTTCCCGAGCCTTCTGTAAATAACTCTTTGTAGTAAGTATCCTTTGCTCCCTGTACACAGAAGAATACCTCTATAAAAATTTCAAGTTTTAAAACATGTGTTTTTATTTTAGGGCTAAAGTATGGTCTACATTTTGTTACCCTGATGAACATTGGTATTCTGTTCCATCATGGATCAGGTTACACAAACAACACAAAATTCTGTGTGGTGGACATTTTGAAAATTCATCTTACACCAGTGATGATAGGAAGAGATTGATAAGTTTGCCATACCTACTGAGGCTCGACACATATTAGTCGAGTTACGAAGTAAGGAGCTTCATTCGTCAACAGCACCACCAACACCAAAAATACAAGTGAGTTGTAACTACGTACATAATATAACTACCTACTTACTTCATGGTCCTATTTCTTTACTAAGTATAGTAAATTTGATCTAATTCTATATGGATACTAGATGCGCCCCGCGGTTTCACCCGCGTAAGTCCCGTTTCAGTTCCCGCGGGATTAAAAGTATTCTATGTCCTTCTCCTGGTTCTAAGCTACCTCCCCACCAATTTTCAGACAAATCGATTCAGCCGTTCTTGAGTTATAAATGGTGTAACTAACACGACTTTCTTTTATATATATAGATAAATATATTAAACTAGCCGTGCCCCTCGGTATTACTCAGAATTGGAATCAAAAGTAGGTATGTCCTTCTCCAAGGTCCATCTATCTCAATACCAAAATTCACCAAAATCGGTTCAGCAGTTTAGGCATGAAAACAACACACAAAATTACTTTCACATTTATGATATTAGTGGAATATTCATAAAAAGATGGTCGGCCACAACAACTCATACAAAATGTGCCTATGTGTTTCAGATCGTTCCTGTTGCTAGCACTTCACAAGGTTTAATGTCATTAGAACAGCCCAATAAAAATATCCCAGTAACCCAAATCAAGGTATTTGGAATTTATTTATTTGTTTATCCTAATTTCTTCTATGGTTTTCGCGATTTTGCCTAATAAAACACTTTATTTATCCGGTTTTATCACGTTTTTATTCATTATTTGGCTTTCGCCAACTTTACAGTTGGCTTTTTCAAGGTTGACTGAGATGTAATTTGTCTATTTTTAACATTCTTAAAAGTTACAGTAAACTACCGCCTCATAATTATTGCAATAAAAACGTTCCAGTGTACGCAGACTATAGAGTTATTGTAATAGTTTTCAATTTAAATTATAATTATTTTTATCCTTAACTAGCTCAAAAAAAGCGAAAGCTCGGTTTAAATAATGAATAAAAACGCGATAAAACAGGATAAATAAAGTGTTTTATTTTGTTTATCCTATTTATGATATTAGTAGAATATTCATAAAAAGATTGTTGGCCACAACAATTCAGGGATGATTTATATTACATTGTCACCGAGCCGAGACGGGCCGATTTTTGTATGAAAATAGCACAGACAACTTCCCAAAACGACAACTTCCTTAAACGACAACTTCTGAAAACGACATCTTCCGAAAATGACAACAATGTCTAATTTTTAGGGGTTGGCATACTAATGCCGTTTTTGTCAAATGCTTTGGTACAAAAATGCCGATTTTCAAACATTTTTGTTGTGTTAAAATGACTTAGAAATTTTCTAGTAAAAAAACTGACCTGTAACTCCAAATGAGTTTGGTTATTGACAATAGACCCTTTCTTAGCGTAAGTGATAGAGGCTAGGCTTGAACTACGGGATATTTTTGTAGAGATTATATAGTATTAATCTATTTCAGACGAATTACAGCAAGAGGCTATTGCCACTGCGGCTGTGGTTTCTATACATAAGACTCGTTAGTTGACCGAAAACGAAGCAAACCCTTACTTACAAACGTACCACAACAAGCCTACATGGAACATGCTTCGATCTAAATAAATAATTTCATCACCGAGACTATATTTTATTTATTTCCAGCATTAGTTTGGTTTATAAGTAATTATAATATTATACTTATACCAAACTCGTGGTGCAATCAAACTTGAAAACTCAGTCATCGAACATTTGACGCATAGAGTCCACAAGTAATATTGATTGTGTTATCCAACCCATTCATACTGTGCTATTATTCAAATGTTCAATCACTAATTGCCGCACTCAGATACGTTTTATGGTTAAATAAAGAATTCTAAAATCTTTACGGTAATGATAGTTTAACCAATAAACGTCTCTGAGTGCGGAAGTAATACTAGCATTTAAATTTCCCTAGCGTTTCCCGCGCGATCGTAGTTCATGTGGGCGGGAACTGCAGCGCTAGGGGGCGCTGTGTTCGCATATCGAAAGTATGAACCTATAGTTCTTCTCCGCTAGGAGTAATAGTGTTCTGTGATAGCAAGGCTAATCCGCTAGGACAAGAAACCGCCAGCCTTTGTATCACCAGTCGCGACGAAGTTTTCGGATTTGGTAATTATATTTTAAGATGAATACCTGCCTACTTCATAGCCATCTCAGCAAAACTCAAAAAGAATAGCTATTATAATATCGATTTCGAGTCCTCGCTACTGGAGTATACACATCCAGAGTTAATGAGTTTCTCTGGTGTAATTGTATCTAATCTCTAATAACTAAAAAGCGTTAAATAAAAAAAATATTTAAAAAAATTAAAAAACCCGACTGCCGTTAAAACTGAATAGTAAAAAACAAGAAGATACCTAAAGGTAAAAAAACCTTAAAAATCGTTCGACGCATCTAGGAGCCTTAAAAAATTGTGTATGCAGTCGGGTGGGACTCCTTTTAAAGGTAAAGTATAATGACACCAAATTGTGTTGAAGTCCCACCCGAGTCCATCCACAATTTTTTAAGGCTCCTAGATGCGTCGAACGATTTTTAAGGTTTTTTTACCTTTAGGTATCTTCTTGTTTTTTTACTTTTCAGTTTTAACGGCAGTCGGGTTTTTTATTTTTTTTAAATATATTTTTTATATCACTTACGACTTCTTATTCAACAACTACCACTAATTGGACTACTCATTTGAATTGAAAACTATGACAGGTAGTACGTACGTGTGGAGAAAAATATACACTCCGTACGATATTCTTACGGAGTCTTAACTTATGTTCACAAAGCCGCTGGACGCAGCGTATTTTAATTGTTTTTAACAGTTATCGCTATACAACAGCTAATGACTCTTTCGAAAAGGTAATTAAATGATCGTAAAACATTTTGACTGGTAACTGGCAAGTATTTCATCCGCCTCCAAGGGTAGGGTACCGCGGTAATTGTCTTCGAACCAGTTTGTTTCGCCAACTGTGCCTCGAGATTAATAAATAAACAACATCACAGACCTAATATTATTTTATCGAGCGACCATAGCCCTAAACCGAATCCTAAAGCTAATAATATGGGTGCTAAGTAACGGATAAAATGCTTAAATCCCTACTTATTTTTCTTAAAATTACATTAACTCTACCATATCCACTGAACATTTAGAGGAGCTCATTGGCCTAGCTGCACCAGCCGATTTTGAATGGTCGTGTGAGTTAAGCAACGCTTGGCGCGGTCATTACTTGGATGGGTGACCGAGAATTTGTGTGACAAAAAATCATATTCTCGAGCTCCTCCTTGCTTCGGAAGGCACGTTAAGCAGTTGGTCCCGGTTGTATCTGTGAAAGCAGTCGTTAGGTCATGTTAGAGGCCTTAGGGCGACCTGAAAACTCTAACACTAGGTGTGTCACACCACTACACAAAAAGAAGACTGAACATTTGAAACCCTGTGTATGTATACAACTGTACATAACACGTTATAACTAACCAGGTAATGTTAGGGCTATAGTAATATTTTGAAATCTACAACTCCACAATGTTTACAACCTTTATTGCCTTTGGCGTATCAAAAAAAGTGGACAAAGGCAACATTGGTGGTATCTATCGTTACAGTAGTATACTAGATCATCGCTCGATTACAAGTTGCTAGTCAGCAGTTGATCAGGACGTTAATTAAGGTTCATTTTGACAGCCGCTAGCTCAGTGAGTGACCGTCGTCCTCCGCTAGGAGTAATAGTGTTCTGTGCCGTCGTCGGTCGTCGATGACAAACTAGTTACGAACGTCCACCGTTTCAACTTAATATACAGAATAGACAATAGTCACAAAAGGATATCACGCAGCATCTACGCCGACCGCGACTAATCAATGAACGCCTAAAAATTAAATAATCAAGAATAAATCTAAGTGACGTGTATTACTACTTGTAGTAATATATACTCTAAGCATGTATGATATCATGAGAAATAAATAAATAATCAAGAACTCGTTAAAAAAAATTTCAGTTTTACTATATTGTGTCCAGCGCCATCTGTGAAGTGGTTGTGATACATTTAGAAATACATAAAACGAAACGTTTTAAAATGAAACCAGAAACCGAACCCCGGTCTTCTAACTAAAACCGGAAAGTTACTCCCAACCAGTCTCGTTCCCTCCATGTAGCTCTGTTCAACATCCTCTCAATAGATGGTGCTGGTTGGTTCTAGCTTTGTTGAAACCCGTAACAAGTACAGTAGTGACTTTGTAATATTAACTCTTGTTTGATAACTTCTTGTATAGATGGCGTCATATGAGCTCATCACTACACTGGGCTGTATTGAGGAAAAGTTTTGTATAACTGTAACATAATTCCTTTTAAGAGAATTTTTTTGTTTGTTTGTTTGTAACGATTAGGCTCCGAATTTATTAAACTAATTTTATTAATGCTTTTACGAATAAAAAGCTAAATTATCGAGAAGTAACTGTTGCTAATTTTAATCCTGGTATTGCAGCGGGATTGGGGATCATCTTATTGTTCAGACAAAGTCAGAAGTACAATTCCATTACTTTTCCATTACTTAATGTTTTATTTTAAAACAATTAAATAACACTTTGAATTTAATGGTATTAACATAAACAAGTGCTCTAGATAAGTATAGATAATTATTATACTAATGTATTGGTCTCTATTGAAATTGGCTTTTGAATAAATATAACCTCCCCTCCCCCCTCTCTACGCCGTGTAATACAACCATTGTATATCTAAGAGCCGGCAACGACACGCCAGCGGCAAGTGAAGTGCCAACTTTCTCGGTTATTTCATTTTTTCATCGAATACCAACGTCCTTCTTCCTTTGTGCTGTCACAATCGCGGTGCGAACAGAAATCACAGCGTTCGCGTTACCCCTACTTTTGTGTATCCTTCCATTATATAATACAAATGTACCTCTACATACATTTATGGTATCGGTCAGTTATATTTAATTAAGTACAATATTTTTAAAGTAGGTACACCATCATACATTTAAATAAAAATAATTAAAATTAAAAATCCAAAAGTCCCCACGTATGGTACCCAAAAGGCTGACTGCATTGGCCAAAGTTTTAGCTTCGGGCCTTTTGTCACCTAAAGCTAAAACTAATAATTTTGAAATAACTAACTCTTTACATTGAAATTAATATTTATTATTGCACGACATTAAACACAGGGCAATCTAACTCAAACTAAGCACTAGGCTTGTACATACACATTTCATACTTTTTCTTGTAAATACTTAAGATACACAGAAAACACTCAGATCAGAAACAAATATTTATTTTTAAGTATAAATACTTACATCGGCTGGGAATCGAACCCGCAGCATTCTGCATTGCAGTCGGGAATTCAAAGAATATGGAAATTACAGAATCCGGAAAATTTCCATTATAAAATGCGATAATTAAACTAGTTTTCATAGACTTGTGTTCTTCTTCTTCTTTCACACATAGTCTTGTTAAAATGACAATTAGCTCATAATATAATTAGAATAGATTATAATAACGTAGTTAGAGATAATGCTAGAAATCACCTGTAGGTTCACGCGATAAAGTCGCGTGATTTTTTTCTCTTTCATTTTTTACTTCGACGTTTCGATCATGTTACAATGATCTTGGTCTCGAGGGGCGATTAGAACCCGGAAAATATTTAATAATGAGTTCCGATCGTGTTAGTTTAAAAAGTTCTTCTATACCTAAGCATACTTTAAATTCGAGTATTGAACCAATGGTAGTTCTATATCTCCTTTGTTCGGTGCCGAATAATTCATTCCTTTGTCAGGTTCAGTTCCACGTCTAATTATAATAGAGAACAAAAATCACGACGTTATCAGAGTTCCATTGTAATATATATTACGTTGTTAGTTATAGGTAGGTTGGCTGTTGGTTTTACGGTATAACGTGTAATCTCACGCTCTTTCAGACGACACGAGACGATGATACGAAATGTGTTTCATACGTACATACTTGTCGAGCTTTAAACATAAAATTAGGTTAACTTTACACAGTTTAACTTTACGGAAAAAAAACTGTGTGATAGTGCACGCAGCATTCGTAGCTGTACATGTTTTAATTTGGTTTTTTTTTACAGACCTCGATATTTCGCCAACCTGCAACTTGTTCGTTTACAAGACTAGTGATTGCGACCATCAAAACAACAATGTCAGTTTAAAATCGTATTCTCTTAGCTCAGGCTCGAATTAATATATTCGAATAGAAAATAATCTCTTTTAAAATGAAAACACAAACCTGTGGTAAATAAATTGACATCAATCACAGGAAAGGATTGCCCAAACCGCAAAGACCGACCCCGAATCAACCTCAAACCTATTTCACAGACAGAATGTTATTTTTAGATACTTGAGATCGATTACGTAGATGTTGTTACCAAACAATGAGAAGTGCTGTACGACTGTACGTTCGTTCACTCTCTGATTGGATCGTCGGTGTAACAAGCACTATGATGGGTATGATGTCGGTGTTCCATGTTCCGCCGAGAGCCGCCCGCGCCGTTGTCTGCCGTCTGGAGCAGACGCTCTCGGGATCCAATTACATTGTTCGAGCATTCTCCTCCGACGTCGCGTGACGAGGATGTAATCGGTCCTCACTTCCTGCTGCTGGACTACTACGGAGCAATCAATCGAGGAACTTTGATTTCGGTATGATAATTCATTGCTTCCTAGAATATTACTACGAATATACAATCAAGTTATATGGTAAAAACTATCTTGTAAGTAAATCATTCGCTATTAAACTTATCCCAACAATGTTTCATCGGAAAGGTGGAATATTTTCAGAACTTAGTTAGATTTCGATGATTTGGTCCATCAGACCATGAAATTAGAAATCTTGCGTGGTTACCCTAAAGTGAATAGTCCAAAAAAGTTACCCCTAGGTGTGCAGCTAGTTGCAACTTACGATACGTCAGAAATATAAAGTATTGCAATAAAACATCGGCGGACGCCGGTTGCCGCGCCCTCGTCGTGTGGCAGCCAGTAGCAGCAGAGCTCCGTTTCAGAGCGTTAGGAAATGTAAATGGACTAAGACCGACTAAGATTTATCGACAGCAGTGTATCTGTATCAAAGTTTAGTCCAATTTGTCTGTTCTACAGCGCGCAGCGAACGAACACCTAATTGAATCAACTTGCTAAGTTAATTACGATGAAATTGAGCGATTTGAATGTTCCAACAATCTCTGAAGTTCGAGTGATTTATCTTTTTGTGTGATGTTCGTTTCGCGCCAGTCGACTCGAGCCGGCGATTGTCTTTAATTTATGATGAAACTTGTTGTTCTGACTTCATTATGAATATTTAAAATGTTTCGTTAAGAATTTTCATTTAATACAAGTAAAATAACAAGAAGGAGAATAATTTGTGAAAGGAGAGAACTGGATACAAAATATTTTAAAGCAAAAAGTAACGTGTAATTTTTGCTTCTCTCAGGTTTCTCACAACAAAGGCTCGTATAAAAATAGAATGACCGACATCAACAATTTGTGTTCCTAATCATTATTCGACCCTCGACTGCCCGCGAGTATTTCGCGATATATTTAAGGGAGCCTCGGCCACCTGATACGAGGCCTGAATGTTTCGAGTGTTCGGGATACCTTTAGGTTAATTTGATCGGCACGTACTCGGTTGGAGTTGGCGGCTCTTGCCCGAGGGTCGTTGCAACAATATTACCTAAGCGGGGAGGTGCGGGGAGGGGTAGTGAGGGTTGGAGTGGGAAGGGGAGGGAGGGGTATGCACTCTCACATTCTCGTTTAATTGAATCCGCTGCGCCACGCAAGGAGCCCGACCAGGAACCGGGATACAAAACGCGAGCGATTCACAACTTCGTGGATGCTAACGCTATCTTCTATTGTTAGTTTGGTGTAGCACTTACCCGCGGCTTTAGTCGTTATTCTGTACATTATATTGTAGGTGTACATCTACCCATGTACTTAAGATAGAGTTTGATGATGGCATAATTACTGTAACAATAATTGTATTTGGGATTATATACACAATACAATACACATGTATACAATACTATGTCCTTGTACATAATATTGTACAGACACCACATTGTAGCAAATTTTTGTTACACAAATGCCATTTTACATTTATCAGCAATATTCGCAAGCAAACTAAGTACCTCAGTAAATTAGAGTACAATTACTATATCCCGGTTCCCGCTTCTTTGTTCCATCTCAAACCTGCTTTGCGTTTACAAAGTATCTATAACTTTGAACAACTTTCTCATCCATTTAATGGAAAAACGTGTTCGCAAGAAAATAGTACATTCTTTAGTAACCCACTTGAAAGGAAATTGTGGATCAATATTTTTTAAACAATTTAGTTCGCTGATCGTTGGCCAACGTTTTAACGTCATATTTTTTTATCATAAGATTTAACTTTAATATTTGAGTAGTTATTATATCGCTTTCCGCTCTAGAATTGCTCTCATCTCTGCCGACATTAAGTACCTACCATTAATACCTCTAAACTGTTTAGTTGTATAGCGTATACCGCACCATCCTCCACGCTTATACTCGTACGCTTTGAGCAAACACGGGCCAAAGTTAGCGTTATAAGCGAGCTCTGTATGCTCAGTATCAGATTCAGTGCACTCAATGAAGCGTACGGAAGATAATAATTTGTGGAATTTAGTAGAATCCACCGCGACCTGCACCGGCTCTCGGTCTTATCTCTAGTTTATGAACATCTTACCTCTCGTTCCTTATCTCTTTCAGAAGGAATGGTTCGAGTTATATTTTTGTAACTTTTGAAACTTTTCGATTGGTTTTGTAATATCAGACCGCATTGTGTTCTTGGTACAATCGTTATTTTATAGACATTTTTTCCTGTTGATATATTGGTAGATATTCTCGTTTACTTTTCACTATGCCAATGTGTCGTTTCTGCTACAAAGGATATCTCTCAGTTTCAGTTTCATAAAAGCAGTTCAAGTGTTGTCAGTTGTGTCAATGTGTGAACAGATATTATAGTGTACACGGTACCTACATATTTTTTTGAGAAATTCGATAACAAAAGACTGTCACCTACAAGAAGAAGGCAAGCTTTCGACACACACCTCTGTAAGACATTGCAATGGCTTTACATTTTTTATTTCCATTAAAGGCATTTCCAGTAAATGAAATCTGAATTATTATTAAGTATCCAAATTTTGCGGAAAACCCTCTATTGTCTCCTCTATAAAGTACTTTATCTCGTTGTCCGACTTACTTTTATAACGAGCCAACTCGACGCAACAAATTTAATCAAAAGTCCAATGAAAAGGTAAGATTAAATCTAAACTGCCATTTACGGAGTGAAAAGATCCTGAAACAAGAGCGGAGAATTCAAACTGGTGCAAAAAGACACCCTTAATGTCTGCGGACCAAGGAGATAGACATCACTGAGGTATAGAGATACCATCCCGATCTCATCCTGAAACAAACTTTGATCAAGGTGAGATCTATTCCATGTTCCAGACTTGACATGGAATGATGACGGACCCCACTTGTCGACGGTCAACACTCGTTTCGTTGTTAAAAACTGCAATAAGAATAATTCCCTATTGCAATTTACGATAAAACCTTTGGGTCGCTTCATAGCTATTGTTGACAGTCGACTCGGTACCGGAGTTCGGCAATTTGTGTAATTAGGACATATGTATTCCTGATTATGCCCCAACTCAACAACTGACCACTTTTGTATCAATAAAGACGCACTTTTGAAGATAATTGGCATATCAATGGACAAATATCAATGAGGTATGTAGTATTATTACAATAGAAATGTATTTATCATGTAATATCATGGTAGATACCCCGATATTTAACAATATTAATAAAGAAAAAAACCTAATTCCGTTTAAAATCGTATTTATTAAAGCATTCGCATCTAAATATCTTGTTGGATATCTTGACCGAGAGGAACAAAGGCTCATCTTACCTTAGTTTAAAGTAAAGATCTCAATTTAAAACTTGGATCCCTCGAGTGGATGCAAGCACGAGCTCAGATTATAGGTAGACTGTACTGAGTGGACACATTGACAGTGTTGTATGACGATGCTTGACTACTGTCGTCGTTTGAAGTCTCGTCTTGAGGGTTAATCTACCTTACAATCTTTAGTTCATATTACTAGCTAACTCACTTCAACATATTAGATAAACACATCACTATCCTATAAAAACATCCAAATCCAAACCTTTAATATTATAAATCCGAAAGTTTGTTCCTACAGTCAAACGGTTCGACCGATTTGGATGAAGACCCCATAGGGATAGTCCCGCGAGAACGGGATTTACGGGTTTATTTAAGCAGCTACAACAAAAAAATATTACTAAAAAAATAAAATAACAAAACGTGAAAGTACAGCGATAATTAATTTAATATAAAAGCGAACTAAATACTCGTGCCTACTAATTTATTAAAGTTTCATTTACTACGCTTGTGTTACTCAATTTTTATTTGGAAATAGAAGAAAGTAATTTACAAAACAAGAACGATAAGGACTTACGTTCGTAAAACCCGACGTTGTGTAGCGTTCAGAGTGAACCGCAGACCAGGAGGCTGAACGATCCGACGATAGCTCAGCGGGATTGGTATACAAAAAAATATTATTCTTTTTTTTGTGTAGTCGTGTGGCACACCTCTAGTGACAACAAATCAAAAATGATTTAAAAAAAACATGTACTTAATTAATTTATGCAAACAAAATACATCAGTAAAAATTTGAACGAATTGTCGTAAATATAAAAAAATAGCTGTGATCTACTTGAAAGCTTCTTCCTGCTGTTAACCAACTGCAAATAGATTTGGCAATGCCTGACATAAACCCTGCCCTTGACACCAGTTCCGATAGTAAAAATATAGAACACTACGAGTGTTTTATGAAATCCCGTTGTTATTTCAACGCCCGTCGTTAAGAAGTATTTCCATGTCCAATATTCACGGGTAGACTTAGATGCAATTTGTCAAGCTTATTGACAAAAAAACAACGCGAATAAAACCGTGAAACGAGTTCAATTTTCATATTAGCATAGCGAAAACCCAAGAAAAATCTAAAACAATATTTTACCTCTTTTACCATGTCATCAAAGTATCAGCTGACCGTTCAGTCTCTAGACTGCGGTCGTCCTTTGCAAAAGCGTTTTTATCCGGGATTATTTCGAGAGATAAATGTTTATGTTCCGATTCCGTGCTCTTCACAGATTAATCCGTAAAATGATTGCTGTAGAAATGGTGAATCGTCATAAACATCACTACGGCTGATGAATTTGGCTTTCATGTGGGCACCTAACTGTATTTATATCTAATCATATTTTATTTTTGCCGAGGTGCCAATATCACAATGTATTAGTAATTACATTATTAATTAATTTTGTAGTGTAATTTCGATTGTTCTCTTCGACATACTTAATAATATTCTTAAATTACGACTACTAATGTGTTTCGATCTCATTTGATTCTGTTTCGAACGAATTATGTTTCTGTATTCATCGCCATTTATTTTTCTGAATCGACAGTCCTATGTTTTAGTTTAAATTTGCTTACAGGTAATATCTTAGGACTTGTATGTCTTGTCTTGGTGCAAAGTGAGGTAATGAAATTCTAAAAAGACAATGTTCATGTATAAAATGAATAATGTTTATCATTATTATATGACTAATTATGACAACTTGTAATAAAATAGTAGGTAAGCTATGTTTTGATAATAATAAAAATTGTGTTTTCCTTAATATTTAAATTTTGGAAATGAGTAAGACTCATCTGTAATTATAATAATTAGTGAAAATAATACTATTTTCCTTAATTTCAAGCAGGTATCTTTAGCCCCTGTGGCGCATTGGTAGATAGTAAATTCTGTTTATTTTCGCGGGTGTTGTATTTTATTCGGAAACCACAGTTGCGAGTATTGTTTTATGGTATAGCGTGCATCGCGGTGTGATGACAGAGGACCCTCCCAAGAACGGTATTACAGCTTCGCTTCGCAGCTTCGATGTAATGAAGCCTCATTATTAGCTCACTAATGACACGACGTCCTCGTCGAGGGTGAGTGAGACGCCCCCTCCCTTCTCTCACCCTGCGATTTTTCCTCTTGCTTGATATAACGAGTAATAACAGGTGCTTTCATCTTCCGCTATGATACCGTGTTTTCCTCTCGGCTATAATAAAAGGTAAAAATGAGATTTTCATGCGGCTTCTATTCGAAATGTATTCGTTTTCGTTTGGCGTTGTACTCGCGTCTCATACACGGTGTCTTGGTATATTATTACACACGTGATGTCGACCGCAGAGCGCAGGTTGATAGTCGTCCGATAGCTCGCTGATATTACCTAACCCTTACATTATATAAAACTTTACGCATAAAACGAAATTAATTTCAAGTGTTGAAGTCTCATGCGTTGGCTGATTTTATGTGTGTAATCTGCTTGGTTCTAGAGTAAATTTGATAAAATATTTTTCCGTTAGGTGTTATATTGTTTTCAGGTAGAAAAAACAAATAAACAAAAGCCCTTTCAAATCATAAAATTAGACGTTTATTTTTAAATGATGCTGCTTTTTGTGAATTCAGACTTAGACATTATTATGAATTCAACGCATTATTCTGTCTTACATCTTGTACTGAGACTGTCAGTTAAGGAAAATTGGACCTTTTGAGTTTTACCAAAATAAGCACTTGTAAGACCGGTAGGAGGAGGATGTCGCGAGCAAGACTGTGGTAACATAGTTGAAAAGTTGAGGTGTGAAAATAAATAACATTCCTCGAATAAAACCCGGTAAAATTTAGCTATGTTAACTAATTTTAGTTAGTTTTAGTCAATAATAAGCCGAATCACATAATATCACTGAAGCACAATATTCCGTTCATTATAACATCGTTCCGTCGAAAGTTCCAGTTAAAGTTGTAACTTGTTTCCGAGTTGGCCGACATGACTAGCCAATATAAACCACTCCATTCGAAGCACAATACACTTCGAGAAGTCGAGTTTTCTCACGTCCACTGTACACATAGGTAAAGAACTATCAAGTAACACTACACAACACTATTTATTAAGGACTTAGTTTTGTACTTATTGGAGTATGTACATTTATTTTATGTTATACTGTGCCTTGTGAGGTCTAAGTGTCAACGTTACTGTACACTTTATCGGCAAACTTATGTGTGGTCATCTCACGCTCATCTATAGTGTGTGTAAAAAATTAAGAGATCTTTGCCATCTTAGTAAAATGAAATCAGATTTGGTAAAAATCGCGTTCGGTATCATGGTTCAAATAAAAAGTATTATATTTAAACGAGGTAGGTTGGCAATAACTCTCTTGTCGATACTTTGATGTGAAGCAAATTAGATAAATTATATGCGAGAACCTATATCAAAGGTTGGAAAACAGAAATTTATTTCTGTACTTACAATAATTTAAAAGAGGATATGTCAGCAAATTGGCCAAAATGAGTTATTTACGCTGTTGGATTTGAAATATCTATATATATTCTGTAAATAGAATACACCCGCCCCCCCAAATATTTTCATGTAAAAATGTAGGCAAGACGAGAGCGTGCACTGTCAATAAATTATCAGATGTCATGAAGAGCCAAGCTTATAACTCTATACGCCCCAACTAACTCTACAATTATCAAATTTCAAAACCACAAACTCAACATCTTTGTCGAATTACGTAGTTCCATATTTTTGTCACAGTGTTTTGAACCCAGTTTCGAGAAAAGGTAGGTAGTGTCTGTACGCTTTGCTTGGCTCGTCTTGGCGGAGGCACTGCCATGCCCCTAGATTAAGTCTATAATTTTGAGGCTTCTAAATAATATCTGAAATTTCTATTGAGCCATACATCATCATAATCATCAGCCTGTTGCAGTCCACTGCTGGACATAGGCCTCTCCAATTGCACGCCACCTAGATCTATTTTCAGCTTCTCGCATCCAGTTTGTGCCAGCTGTCTTATGCAAACATATATTATCATATCAAAAAGTGAATATATAATTAATTAGCTGGGTCATGCCGTTTCACCCGCCCGTAAGTTCCGATTTCACGGGAATATCGGGATCAAAAACCCATGTCCTCCTCCATCGTCCTAGCTATCTCTATACTCCATTTACATCAACAATCTAAACATTTGCAACAACTGAATTGTTGTCGTTTATATGTTTAGCGCCAACAGAATTTACTAAACATTAATTTAAGTATCCCCTTTACTTTTGCCGCACAGATAAATCCCTTGTTTAACTTGTATATTGGTAAATTTTTATAAAAAGATGTAAGTAGGTTAATGTTACTATGAAAAGGTAAGCGATCCAAAATCTATTTTTTTAATCAGATACAACATTAAACTTTTTAAATTCACACGATTTACTGGGTCCCAATCGCGTATTATTATTTATTTTCATACTTCGACGTTTCGATCATGTTACAATGATCTTGCTTCGGTCATGTTAACATAATCGAAACGTCGAGGTAAGAAAATAAATAATGACATAGGTACAACATTGTTTATAATCTCTGTGCTAAGCCTGAATCATTATGATAGTTTCATTTGTGTTACTGAGTAGAAAACATATTTTGAACTTTCGTTTTACTACCTACCTAATTATTTATTCAAAAACGTCTTGCGTACTTGTTTCGTTAATCAAATGAACCGTCCTCGACTCAACCATACTTGTTCAAAAGGCTCCTTCAGACTGTGACCTCATCTCACCGTGTAACTAAGCTCTGCGTGGTCTATCTTCTATCTCGACAACACTTCAATCAGGTGAGGTTGCACTTACAGAGGCCGCCGGCTTCAAGCTTCGGCTCCTTATTGGCAAACATTTCGTAAACAACTAGTAGCTTCCTCTTAAAGTTTGAGATAAAAATGTGGAGTAGAAGCTAGTATAGAGCGGCGGCGTTGTACTGTATCGTGGTAAAGTTGAAACTCGATAACGAGTTGCGAACAAGCGGGTATCGCCGGCGGGTGGCGGCGACGTGCAGTAAAGCCGGGCGGACGATGGCGGCGAGATATCTGCACTATCCTTGCCTCTGTTTACGACTACAACTTCTACTCACATGCCGCAACTTGTCGCCAACACCCTACAAGCTACTTACATACCTATTCTGTTTCAAATTTTATAACCACAATTTGCCGTCACAAGTGCGTCTAAACTAAAATCTTGCTAAAGTAATAATATACGTGAAAGTTTCTGAGACAGTATCGAATGTGTTTATTATAGAGACATTCATTGTGGGACTACTCTTTCGTATATAATAGAAAGACACATATCTGAAAGACAGTGTGCTTTGTAAGATATAAGTCGTAGCTTACTACGAATTAATATCTTACACAGAATTACAGAATGAACACACAGAATTAATATCTTTACAAAGCACACTGTCAAATAAACCCAAAAAAAACTGAGATTGGAATATTTCGTATTATAACAATACAGAAGTAATTATGTTGAACATCGAATAAATATCTGGCTGGTATAATGGTCGTATCGGTGGAAGGTTAACAGCTAGGCTCCTGTGTCTGACGTTTCATTTATTGCTCGCTTTGTACGCTGTACGACTGTACGTGTAGTGTACGTACATCTGTTGGTCTGTACGCCTCGTCTCTGTACGGGTCGGCATTGTTCCAGGCGTCATGTCGGCGATCGAGATCGGGTCCTAACGATGATTATCTGCGATAGATGATGACGGCCTCTGTACCGCGTCGGGCGGATATTGAAAGTATTTATACTGACCATAAATTATTGTTTCTGGTACATACCATTGACAACATTTTGGTATAAATCGTAAAAGGCTTCTAACTAGAGATAGTGTGGGACTCAGACCTAATACTGTCTATCTATTTAGTAGTTCGATACTAGTTTAGCAGTGATAGATTATTATAATATCATACATTCCATTATATCTCAACCAATAATTATGTTGTTTAGGTATATTTTAATTGGTAAGTAAATAGGTACCTATCGGATGCTTGCGATGTCAAGAATGCTGTGGCCATTTCAATTTAACATACATATACTATAAGTATTTATTGTGATACATTACAATGACAACGTTTTTTTTTTTTTGCCAATACTGCCATCTTTCGATATTCTAGATAAACGTGCTGCATCTTAGATCACACGTTAGATTCGCTAAACAAATCCAGTACAAACAATGTAATCAACTAATTTTATCTATTCTCGTACAAGGACTTGAGTCTAGGTAGGTAAATATTATTATATTCATAATATTGAGTATGTACATTGTACATATGTATGTATGTTGGTGTATATTGTAACGATTTAAACCTTCTGAAGCAATTTATGCTTTGTTGTGCTCGTTTGTGTGTTGTGTGGAGTGCTTCAAGTATTTGTCGTTAAAAGACCTCTTTGTAAAATATTTCGCCTTTGTTGTGTCGCCGAACCGGAGCGCACTTCCAACACACACGAGCTGGCTCTAACACTGTTTGTTTGTTGCCTCAAGATACGTATACACACACACAGACACACACACCCTTGTTTGCAAAGACGTCCTTTAGAGGACTACATATTTCTAGGAACAATCCGAGGACGCTCTGAAATAATGTCTTAATGGCCTCGTACGATATTTTTGATAAGATATAAACCGTTATAATTCGAAATTTAATTTGATGAGCCTACTTGTATAGTGCTATCACAACTTTTTTCCCGCCAATTTTTTATTAACAGTGTGAGGACGTCAAATACACTGCTCATTCTTCAAACCGCATCCTTTCGAGGACGTTTGTGTGAGCCTTCCGAGGACCTATCCACCCGACTAGACATGACAATCTGAGGACTCATTTTTACACATTCTTTTTATACTTGTGTACAATGCGAGGACCTTGTGTTAGATTTTTCAGTAACGATCTGAGGACTTTTTTTCGAGTAAAACGTGTACAAAACGAGGACCTCTACCTAAGCACTTGTCGTATTTAGCAGAAGTTACCATTCACAACTGGACTAGTTGGGGAAAAATTGTTCTTGCGCAGACTTTATTGTTCAACAGACGAAGAGCGGGAGAGGTAGAAAAAATTCAGGTGAAAAATTACTTATCGAAAATGAATCCGAAAGATGTAGACAAAAAATGCTTTTTGACAGCAAATAGCAACTGACAGCGGTGGATGCTAATTACATGATATCACAGCAGGGAAGTACTGATGATACCAGGCGCGGTAGCGCCTGGCTTCAACAGTACTTCAATGATTTTTGCACTCCAGTAGGTAGGTGAAGTAAGGTAAAGTTTGTATGTCAGTAAGTGACGATGACGAAAGATGACGATGGATGACAATCAATGACGATGGATGACGAAGACGCGAACGTTCGAACACCTACCTACCGCAATGCAAAAATCCACACTTAAACGGACGACCAGCTGTGGTATCATGTAATTAGCATCCACCGTTACTAGTGGCTAAGTTGCAGTACATTGCTGCTTTGACGTAACGCGGTTGTTACTGGTGATTACTTCAAACAGCAATGTACAATACAAAATATGCTTTTTGACAGCAAATAGCAACTGACAGCGGTGGATGCTAATTACATGATACCACAATTACAAGATACTACAACAACGACGTTCAAAGTTTTAGTCATCATTTCGAAAGGTATGTAAGTTAATTTCCAAAGCAGTTGAACTTTGAACCGTTTAAAACTCGGTCGTCTGGGCCGACATAAAGGCTTCACTATCAGGCGGCCTTTCTTCTTCTAGTGTCTAAGGAGATCGGGCCCGACCGCGCATCTTCCGTCGTAATCGGCATCGAAATCCGACTGCGCAAATGTATACCTAACCTGCGCGGCGAGAACCATAGCGTTAATTTGCATGCATTTGAAGGCGACGCCGTCGAGTTCAACTGTCGTTGAAACCGGCAGCTCAGGAGACCTCGCATTCAATGACAGCTCAACTCGTCGGTGCCGGCTTCGAAATACTTCGAATGCATGCAAATCAACGCTGTCGTTTTCCCCGCGCAGGTTATTCCTTTGCGCAGTGGGATATCGATGCCGATTACGACGGAAGATGTGCAGTAACTTCGCTGTTATTGATGATGCTAATTACATGATACCACAGCAGGGAAGTACTGATGATACCAGGCGCGGTAGCGCCTGGCTTCAACAGTACTTCAATGATTTTTGCGCTCCAGTAGGTAGGTGAAGTAAGGTAAAGTTTGTATGTCAGTAAGTGACATTGACGAAGGATGACGATGGATGACAATCAATGACGATGGATGACGAAGACGCGAACGTTCGAACACCTACCTACCGCAATGCAAAAATCCACAGTTAAACGGACGACCAGGGAAGTACTGATGATGCCAGGCGCGGTAGCGCCTGGCTTCAACAGTGCTTCAATGATTTTTGCACCGCAGTAGGTAGGTGAAGTAAGGTAAAGTTTGTATGTCAGTAAGTGACGATGGCGATGACGAAGGATGACGATGACGATGGATGACGATGACAATGATGATGATGCCACTCTACATCACATACCCTACCCCTGTGTCGATTTTCATTCATGAATAGTTATTACCCGCGTAAGTCCCGATCCTGCGAGATTTTTAAGATCAAAAGTATCTTAATTATGTTACTATCATCATTTAAACTATCCCTAAGCAAGTTTTCATCCAATAAATAGTTATCACCCGCGTAAGTCCCGATCCCGCAGGATTTTCGGGATTAAAAGTATCCTATGTTACTCTCCATCGTTTAAACTATCCCTATGCAAATTTTCATCCAAATCGGTCGAGCCGTTTGACCGTGAAGAAGGATCAAACAAACAAATAAACAAACACAAATTGTATAAAACCAACCTATTTATCCATAACAACACTTATAGGTACTAATAATACACGTTGTCTGGGAAAGATACCAAACCGAGGTCAGGTGTGTTCAAATCACACATTAGTCCTAGAATAATATTACAAAATTTTAGTCGTATGTAAGGAAAGTGTGTAAAAATCGATGGTGGCGCCGCGTAGCGGTCACACACTGTCGGAGTGTAGATATGAATTCTATTGATCAAACCGAGGTTTGAGTGACTTTTTCTTATTGTTTATACAGAAAGTTTCAAAATCGTTCGTATAATACGATGCAATGGATAAGTCAATCCGAGGACCACCTAAAATGTCCTCGGTTTGAAAATGTCCTCGGAAGTTCCTTGTGTATTCAGGTGCATGTCCTCGGATAGTACTTAAAACAAACACACCCTATACGACATACTATACACACACTTTTAACTACATGGGTATTTGAATTTACGTTTATAGTTAGCGGTGTGACTTTTTAGAATATCAGATGGGATAAAAAGTAAAACGTTTTCCGAGCACAAGTCAGTGTAGTGTGAATGGGAAACATACTTACACACCCTTATACAAGTATTATACGTTACGTGAGTACACATTATGTGAATGAAACAGGTCAAATGACATTCATTGAAAGCATTATTTTCGACCTTATTATACTCGCAAACAGAACAGGGTGCCGGAAACATTCCGAAATAGGTTCAGTTGTGAGCTAAATTGAAGGCAAATATACCCCGCGGAGTCATGAAATATAATACAACATTTGACACGCTTCTTACCAATATCGTCCACAAATTGAATCCGCCCGCGCCGCCGCCGCGTTGCTATCCAATCTTTGCCTTCCATCTCGATAACTTTAACTAGGTAGGTAACATAAAAGAACAAATCAGATTACATCCATATGATATGAATTGAGGTGAAATGATAGAAAAAAACCTTCGATACAAAACATACAAAGTCACTTTTCATAAATGATATGAATGAAATCCTGGAAATTTGTCACCTCGCGGCTCGTAGATAATGTATCTGTTTAGAATACTTTGATGTTTTTACGTTTTTTGCCAATAAAACGTTTAAAAAAGTAAAAATTTAAAGGTCTATTGTATTAATTTGAAAATATTTTATCTCTTCAATTGAAATTCAAGTGAATGAAATGAAACGTGTTCTTTAATAAATTTGCGATGATTTGTAAGATATCTTCAAGTAGGAAGCCTCAGCAGTCCTCAGCCTATTATCTCCGTAGCTTACGGACCATAAACCTACACCTGCCTATTATGTACTATGTCTGTCTACTGGGAGGAGAGCTGTTTGTTTTGTTGATTCAGATTCAATTGTCGCTTTGTAATCGTTATCTAAATGTAGGTAGATATGTAATATCCAGTACCTCGAGCGTGCAGTGAATTGTATAGGTACTGTAGTTATTGTAGACTATCAGCATCCTGTGGATTAACTCGCCCCGGATCCCGGAACATCTTGATAAAAAGTAACCTATGTGACTGCTCTATAATGTGGCTATTTATAGGTGATAGAATTTTTGAAATTGGTTCAGTAGTTTCGGATCCTACTTGTTGCAACAAACAATCAAACCAACAAATATTTCCTAGTACGAGTAGTAGACACGTGAGGAGATCACGTCGCCATTTTCCCAGAAATAAAATCTGGTATCGATATATTTGTTTGCACACAGGACTCGGTCATACGCACGGTCTGTAGTGTACGTACATATACCGACGATTGTTGATACACAACAATCGTACAAGCAGTGATCTGCTTGTTCTCGATGACAATACACAAATCGACTCATAGGTGTGTTGTGCCCGTGTTCTGCGGTCGCAGGTCGTGATGATCACGTCGCCGCATTATTCAAGGTATAATTGTCTGTGCGATAGGAATCAGCTATGAACTATCTGCTTGAACTCTCTGCATTGGATACTCGTATCGGCATCAAATTCTGATGTACAATACAACCTATTGTTATCTCTGATTGGCTGATAAATATATGTGGTATATAGTCGTTATGTAAAGTTAGATGCCTTCGAAACCTGTAACTCTAACATTAGGGGAACCACACCACTATATGGAAAGAAGAAAAATAACCTATAGTAACTTTTTGATAAGTATATTTTAAAGTGTTTCCTTAACAAAATTTAAATGGACAAAGACGTTGGGGCCGGACACCCGAAAGATGCAGGTTCAAGTCCTGTCGGGTGCAAATTTTTTAAAAGCATTTCTTTATAAATGTAGCTATAGTAACTTTTAATAATATTGCACCGCTCTACGGTTACAATATTAAATTGTTGATACGTTAAGGGAAAGTCCTAAAATCCGTATAACATGGTGAGATTTTAATGATCTCTCCATCATTGGTGCTTCTATCTAACTTTCACGGAGCAATAAAACAAGGAAGTACCACTTAAATAATAAAACAGGATTTAATGAACTATAACTTCTTTGATGAGGAAGTAGTCTACAGTGGAAACATCGAAATCAGTAAAACAAATAGTAACCGCACACTAGGCCGGGTCGTTACCGAAGCGGACGAGTTAATCCCGACTTACAAGCGAGCGATGCGGGTGAAATCAGCAATAAAACTACTTCCAGAGTTATACCTACGTACCTAGTGGGTAGGTATATCGACGTTTACAACGGGGATTCTTTGTTAGTTTCTATCCTCATGCCTGAACTCCAATCCTCATTTATCTATACCGACATATCGCTCTATAACTCTCTCACTGAACGTGAGGTTATTTTATTGTAATTGAAACTGCTTTGAGTTCGAACTGTATGTGGTAAAAAATTTAATTCATATTGTAACCAGCGGATCTGAGTAGCGGGTTTAGGGCCTTTAATCTAAAAATCATAAGTAACAGTTATTTTTTTTTAAAGCGTATAACCATTATTATTCCAACAATTAAAACTGTTCGTTGTGTGGTACGGTGGTACCCATATCATAAGCCTAGTTGTATCGTATGGCACCAGAGGGCGCTGTGGTATACTGCTTAAACGACTAGCTCATCCGTTACATCCGAGATGTGAGACGATCTGTCGATGCAGATGTGGGAGCCGTCATCGGTGCGGAGGTTGAGATCCAACTAAATATGAGCATTGCAACACACGATTTATATATTGACTAGCTGTGCCCCGCGGTTTCACCCGCATAAATTCCTATCCCGTAACGTATGTGACGCATCACGTATGGCATACCAAGCGTTGCTCAACCCGTATGATTATTCAAAGTAGGTACCCTATATCTTATTTCAACCACTAAACTATCCCTGTACCAAATTTCGTTCAAATCGGTTTAACCGTCATTTTTACCCATCACGTATGTCATACCAAGCGTTGCTTTACCCGTACGATCATTTAAAGTATCGTATTTATACCCTTAAAGTAATCCCTGTACCAAATTTCATTCTAATTGGTGCAATCGTTCCTATTGACCCATCACTTATGTGTCACGCCAAGCGTTGCTTAACCCATACGATCATTTAAAGTACCTTATAACGTATTTATACCCATAAACTAAGCTTGTACCAAATTTCATTCTAATTGGTGCAATCGTTCCTGTTGACCCATCACGTATGTGTCACGCCAAGCGTTGCTTAACCCGTACGATCATTTAAAGTACCCTATATTTTATTTAAGCCCTTATACAAACCCTGTAGCAAATTTCATTCCTATCGGTTCCGCCGTTCTTGATATATAAATAGTGTAACTAACACGACTTTCGTTTTTATAGCTGCGTCCCGCGGGATTTACCCTCGTAAGTCCCGACCCCGCTAGAATATCGGGATCAAAAGTAGCCTATAACCTTCCTCGATAAATGTAGTAACAAACACAAAAAGAATTTCTCAAATCGGACCACCAGTTTCTGAGATTAGCGCGTTCAAACAAACAAACAATCAAACAAACTCTTCAGCTTTATAATATTAGTATAGATTATTTCAACTAATCACAACTTTGTGATCAACGACATATCACTATGTGTCGTTAAAATCGAACTTCTAACCATCTGTGTACGAGCTGGTTGCAATAAAACTGGTCTGGGCACATTATATAACTAAATCGTCCCAATATCGCTTCAGCATCATTGGATTATTTTCAAACTTTAAGGCTTTTATTGGTTATTTTTCAAGAATTTACTTACACTTCAAAAGCGTTAGCGAAATTCAATTATAATAGTGTTGAACTTTTTTTGAGAAATATTTAACGATGCTGAAGCGATGTTGAAATGATTTGATTATAATATAATACGTGCCATGGGCCACCGCAGCGTTCACCCAGAGTAAGGGGCGGCTGGGGACCCACATCCGACGTATATGTACCACTCAAACAATAAACTGTAAAGTAAAGCCAGTTATATTGCCACTAAAGTTCAAAGCACGGATTCAGCCTTTATTTATCTAAAGAGTTCCGTTCGAGAGGATCCAACTAAACCAATATCGCTAACGACAGATGACCGCCGACAAACAATATGGCTGCCCTTATATATATGTGACACAACTAGCGTCCCTTATGTCGTCTGCATAAGGTCGACAGTCGAGAGGTAGCTCGTGCATAGTGAAGGATGAAGGGATTGCATTCTGTGCACGTCCCAGACGGCTAATTACTCACGTGATTGCGGGCGGGAGCGGGGGTTGGAGCGGGGCGGCACAAAGCAAGAACTACGGCGAGCTGCCGACCACTCGCTGGACATTACAATTAGTTTTAGTTAAACAATAATTTACTACTCTACCAGAAATTGAATTAGAATTGTGAACAGAAAACATAAAAGTCATTGTTTGATTCAGTGAATAGTATATAATGTAGTAAATCAAGTAAACTAGAATACCTACAGTTGTCGTGTTAAAGTTTTACGCGTTAAAACAACAACGCTTCACAGTTGCGCTTCCCTGACTTTCCCTGACCGCTCACCGGCACCGCACACCTGCCACTCGAAATTAATGTCTATTCCGAGGGTATTACGTCTGCTAATCCGTTGCAGCACAATCGGGCTCGCGTGCCAAGGCTTCGTCGTGAGCTTCCTGATGGATGAGAACGATTTATTATTCTGTCTCGGTCATAAGTCCGCCGTACGGTCTCATTAATATAGTTGTCCGGGACACACACAATCTGCCGCATGCCGTACCAGAGGACGCGTATTGTCAAATCTAAAGCTGTAGCTATATTTTAAAATCTCTGGAAAAAAATTCGGACACGAAAGTTCAAGACCCGCATGTTCCGCTTCGTCTCGCTCGTGGTGTATGACTTTACTAAGCGAAAACTTTGGATAGTTGTGAAGATCGCTTTATAAATACCAAAAATTGTTTTAAGTCAAAGGTTTTTGCTTGGCAAAGTCAAAATACGGACTATGGATTCTAGCCGTGGTGATGCGGTGGAAAATGAAATACCGTGTTCCCTCTAGTTATCTGAACCCTCAGGAGAGGCCCACGTGGCAGTTGCTTAACCGTACTCCGTACTCAAGTGGGACGCTTCAGACAAAACACGAACAAATGGGGGTACATTCTACCAACGAAGGAGCGATGTGTTAGTGGAACTCCATGGTCCACCTGCTCTAATGTACATTTTGTTCGACCACCTGCACAAAGTAAGACCTTATGGAGGCCAACGATACCGCGATAGCTGTGACGAAACATTGGGTAGGCATATTTTAGACAGGTCGAACAGACTTCTACGAAAAGAAGAAGAAGACAATATATAGATAGCAAGCAATGTAATTAACAATAATATTTAGTAAAATACCACATTAGTGTCATCAAGTGCAAGTGTAATGCATCATTATTAGAAATGTTTAACGTCCACCGAGCGTACCCTAACTTCAAACTAGTACTTCAAGTTACGCGTTCCAGTCGAAGGTCCCGCGAGACCGCTCTACTCTCTGATCGATTCCCTACTTTATTAAATTGCTGAAATACAATATATTTTGACACATTCATAAAGGTCGACCCAATCTCGTCCACGTTGCCTACTTTATGTTTTCCTGTTATTTTCTGGGTTTTTTTATATAGCGTTAGCTTTACAATCAAAAGTTGTGACGTGGTAAAAATACACAGTTTCTATGTTATTATTAGGTAGTTCAGAAGCGCAATTCTCGCCGCTTCCCTCGCTTGAACGGTGATATTCCCAAATAGGAAGACTCCACAGTGCTCGCAGATAATGTATGCAAACGGCATGATTTGTAGTGAAAGTATGCGCCGGCGGGCGACGACGGGTGCGCAACAAGTGGTGGTAGGTGCGGAGTGTGGAGTGACGTGACGAGCGTCCAAACGATGTACGATGTGCATACAGGGATACATTACAGATACACTCGTATATAGTCGCTCGGACGCTCGCTTAATGGCCGGCCACTGTATGTAGAATGAAATACGCAACTCTCACATTAGAATATTACATCATCGACAGCGGTTTCTAAACGCCGAACGTGTTCACGAAATAAACTATATTTATCTTAAACTACGTTTAACTTAAACTAAATGTTCGGAAAGTAAACATAGAGGTTTCGTATATCTAGCGCCGTAGCGCGTCGAGCGTACTCTATCCTATCATAATACCGAGCGACCCGCAGCAACTATCATTTCAAACTTTTCTCATTAACCTTTCAAATTCAACCAAACTATTTATTTAGGAACAATATTTTACACTACCGTAACGTTAGTATTATAAAGGAGGTAATGGTAAGTTCAAACGATAGAAGTTAGAGTAAATATAGAGAGATACAGGCTTAGTTTTAAAGTTTCGAAAGAACTTAATATTCGATCGCATTAACAAATGTATATTAATACACAGTAAGATCAGTGTTCCAATTTCCGAGATATCAATTACGATAAACCAATTAGCTAATAAGGAATTTAATAATCCTGAGTGTGTTTGTAGTTCATAGTCTATATGCGAGCGTGCATGCATAGTGCGCTAGTTACCGACCGCAGGCTGATTGTGCGCGCGGTCTATGCGGTCTTGTGGTCGTGTGGTCGCAGTGCGGCCGCCTCGTTTGCGACCGAAGGTGCGTGTGCTCGCTGCTCGCCCGCTCAGAGCTAGGACTGACGACGGAATTAGGCGTCAACATCAACACACACAGCTCTTTGTCAATCAAACTACGTTAATGCATTATCCGAATAGGTCAGTGCACTGTTCACACCACGCAGATATTTCACGTAATATCGCGTCTACCTACAACCATGGCCTAAATTATTTCATACCTTTTAATGGATTTATAATTAAAACAAAATGAAACAGGGTGTATAACAAGGGGCCTCGTTGAAGGTACGGAGTTCAAACGACGTGATTTAGCGCCAATTTATGGCGGTTTCGAGAAATGGGCGCCGTGAATCTGTCCGAGGACGAGATTAAGCGGACCGCTTTATTTCAAATTATAATTGGTCCTTGGGAAAGACCTTCTCTATTCTTGATCATCCGTACAAGTAACTCGACATACAGTTTTCGCTTGCATACCGACCGACACAAACTCGTCGCAACGACTATATCAAACTTGTCAAGACATATTGACAGCTTTTCGGAGCTTAATCCAAAATCGTACGTTTGCCGTCCATTACTCCATACCTTACATCGATCTAATTTAATTTTCGTAGCTTTAAAGGTGAACGAAAAGATAAGCCTGTAATGGCGGTTCATTATCTATGTATAATGGCTATAAACGTATGACGTTCAGACCCGATATATTCCGACTTCAACCCTGAATATTCAATCTGTCATACTGTCCAATACCGATCGCCTACCACCGCACCGCGGCCGGCAGGCCGAGGCCGTAATAATGCCATTAAACTTTCTGGAGCGAGTCCAAACGTGTGCGGTGCAGCCGCGGGCGAGCGCTAGTGTAGTCGTAATGTATGAGATATATCGGTCGTTTGGTATTGTCTAGACGCTCACTGTGAAAGCCAGTTTTAAATGGTTTAACCAGCAGTGATCCCAATCAGAAGTTTAACAACACTATAAGTCTTGCTATAGTAGCTTACTTGTCGGTAAACTATTATGTTAGTAGGGTATACAAACAAAGTTGTAATGACCCTTGCGTATGTAGAGAGAGTAGACATCTTTAGAGTTAGAATTATAAACAATAGTATTAAGAATAAAAATGTAAATCCTGAAACACTTCAATGTTACATGATTCACAATACCGGATATAATAAACGTGTTTGTTTACGCTTATTATTCCGCACCGCGCGCGTCTCATTATTCACGGGCGCGGTGTACGCCTATACGGGTGTAAGGTTGTACGGAACCTCGGCCACGTCTCGCGTCTCGCGCACAGATCCAATACGTGTTATTGGAAAAGTTTTAAATTACTCCGTATTATTGTTCGCATTTGAATAAGGCTTCCGATTGTTTATCGTGTACTGGAACCTGTTTGCTGACGATCGCAGATTGTGAATTGTTATCGATGGATTTAAATTGAAGATATTATAGGTAGACTATATAGTATATAGATACGTGTATGGTAGAGTTTACCTCCCATCGTATCCTTTCAAGATCAGATATACTACAAATTTTATTTTATATAATAAAAACAAAAAACGAATTAATCAAATAACCCGCCCCTTATTGTTTCTGGTGCAAAGGTTCCCATCACACTTGCAGCATTGCCGCGCTCGCTGTATGGTGATGGCTAACCTTTGCCCCAGAAACATGCGGGAGCGGAAATACATGGAAAAAACATACTACAAATAAGATTTTAAAGTATGAAATACATGGAAAATATCATCGAGGACGAGAAAGCGATTCCCCTTTTGGAGACAAGGATTGTCTGATAGACAAAATCGCCCAATCTACATACAATATAAAATTTGTCTCGCGACTGCCGAGACCTCGTGCTCATATAGGGCACGTTATACCTATTTAAACGTGATATATTTACTCGTATACTCATATAGAGCTATTAATGTGATATATTGAAATGAAACTTCCCGCGGCCCTCTCGCATGATGCGGTCCGACCGGATATTAAGAGGCGCGCGAACGGATGGACGCGGATATTGCATCGAGAACTGCCGTCCCGTGTCCCGGCCAACTACTGTTGGAACATTCAGCCTTCAGCCTTACCACCCCCCCCCCCCCACCCCCTGCACGCCGACCACATGCACGCCGACCAGAACTTTGAATTAAGGATCATCAGTGTCGGTGGCAATAGCTACTAGTAATAGATACTAACTATAATACATTGGCAACAACAAATACAATTTATGGCTCATTTACATTTGCTAAGAACCTTTGATTGGGTTGAGGCCCTTTATATTGTGTAAGCAGTCACACGTAGTGAAGGGATCGCCGTGCACTCGTATCACAATGGGTGTGATTGCCTCTAACCTTCCCACCTCTCCCTCCCACACTATATCACGTGATTGACGCGGCCCGCACGCGCCGGGTCTGATTGCCTCCATACACGGCGGCAATCGGCGGCGGTTTGTCCGGAGACCTTCCGCTGGGAACGTTCCTATCGACGAGCCGACCAACAACGATCTTCATTAACTCTCAGTTCTAAACAGAGCTTTACCTCTCCGCTACCACGAACGTGTATACTGAAATACGTAGACAATTATTTATGCCACAACGATAAACTACATTTATACCACTTGAAAACTTACTCCATTTTATAGTCGCTTTAAAACGACCACTTACTCTTCGAATCTGTTTTCCCTGCTACCAGCCCGGGCCGCGCCACACGATGCCCGGCGTGCTCGGCGTAGCGTCCATGTTACGAACATACCTTTGGAAAAGTTTAATTAAATTCTTTCTCCAAAAGGCAAGGTCGAGCGAGTAATTTGTGCTTGCTTAGGTAAATTAGAGAACGTGATTGGAGTATTAGATCTAATAACTTATTTGTACGACGGTCGCTATATCCGTTGAATCATAACAATTCTTACTCTATACAATCTACGTAATGTTAACAGTACTAACAGAGTCCACTCGGCGATGCGACAAAGTCGGAGGGTTTTATCTAATTGAGAAAACATATTTAACAAAGTTTGTTCTCATCCGTTGTAATGAACCGGAGCGGTTTTGGGAGAATATGAAATTTTATTTTCATTTAGTTGCCCGCACTTTGTTATTCCACTTTATAATTGTACAACAAGCCCTCGTTGGGTGCGAGCGGAGAGTGCGGGGGACGGGGGCGGTGCCCGTTCGTCTTAATTACGTAGATACAGCGAGCGATCGCGCGTCTAGGTCCGCAAGGAAATCTTGAAGCGTATAATCCTCGGGCATTACGCGGAACGTAATCAATATTTATAACGTTGCTAATGAGTGTACTTTCACGTTGTTAATGAGTGGACTTACTCCTACCTCACGCACGAGTATCGTCTTATTGTTGCTCGCTTTCTTACATCATCACCATTTCTATGTAGACCGAACTTTACTTAGAGTGGACATTCTACGTAAAAGTTGTAGGTATTTTATTTTCCCGTCTGACTGAACTATACAGCTGGTTCAAGGGACATTAAATTTAGAGGGTGTTTTTGTAAAGTGTAGATATCCAATAAGAAAAGGTTTATGGAAAATCGGGAGTTACGCCGCGCGGGTGAACCGGATACGATATCCTAACACATTACATTGCATTTCGTTGTAAAATATTTCAAACAATACAACGTGGTTCGTGTAGGTAGACGCGGGCAGAATTGGTCTGCAAGTCATCGGTCGATAGTTGACAAAATATTGTTTTATTTTGATGCTACATACTCGTAATATTTGTTGAGATAACGGCATTCCCATTTTATTAAAAATGTCTATTTTGTTCGTGAGACTCGTTTTTATAAGAATCATGTGATTTTGTTATTCAAAATGTGTCTGTCGATCGACAAGTGATCAGTCGACCGTTTAGTCGGCCAGTCTCCACTGCCCAGTGAAGGAGGCGTCTCGTCGCGTCGCGTCAGTCGGGTCCGAGCACCGACCGCCGCCTCTTGAATAATGTACCACTTGATAACTGACACGTCTCACTTTACGAGAATAACTCTCCTAAACTCGTGCTACGATACTTTTACGTGCTACAAAAATTCGTAGTAAAGCTACGACGGCTACGACCGACGCGGTTGTAAATAGATGTACATAATAAAGCTCCAAACTTCCTCATTTCCAATATTGCCTTTCGAATCCAAGCTTCATTAATTCGAGAACAATATTTCATTGTGATTGCGGGTTCATTACGGCGGCGGCGGCGGCGACGACGGCCCACCTTTGAAATGAAAATCCAAAAGCAAGAGACAGGGAATAATTAAGAAACAGACCGATGATAAAGAGCGATATTTTCTCGTGTTTTTTGCAATCTCCCTAGTATAATACGGACATAATGAAACTGTTTAATTACCCACCTCTGCTCTCTACGCTGGCGGAGGAGGAGGGAGCGGGGAGGGGAGGGGAGGGGGGGGAGATGTGATCTGACCCGGAAACGATGCGGCTCCCGGCGGATATTAATTTCTCCGCTCGAACGCACCAGGTGACGACCGACACACTTCCCGCACGACGCCCATTGTGTCGCCGCTCGCCATCCCGCACCGCACCGCACCGCACCGCACCGCACCGCACCGAACCGCACCGCACCGCTCCGCACCGCACCGCACCGCACCGCACCGCACCGCACCGCATGTCTTAAGTTACGCTTATCTTACCGCCTATCTTACCGCTTGTTTACCGCCTGTCTTACTGCTTGTCCTGCCGCCTGTTATAGCGCCTGTTTTACCGCCTGTCTTATCGCCCGTATTTCCCCCTTTTACTGCCACCATACCGCCTATCTTACCGCAATGAGAAGCGACAAGACGACACCAATCTTTTGCAAAAGAAATGTAAACAAAATCAGGTAAAGTACCTACAAAATATGATGACAAGAAAGCTGTTAATAAAACCAACTCCAATTTTGTATGTTTTAATTTATTTCTGGCTGTCAAAAATATAGGTCTTTATATTTGTTTCAGTTGTTGTAAAAAATGTCTTCTAGCGGAATCGTTAGTACGTAGCTCTTTGCAACCAAACAACTAAAAACCATTCATCTGAATAGATAACTTTCTCCCTTTGGGGAAAGCGGATTATTAAAACGGATCGGACCTTTTTTCACCACCGTCATCGTATCTTCCAAATAATTGTACGAAGTCTTAGACCAAAATAATCACTTTTCGTATGGTTAAAAAATTTCTTTCATTTTTAAATAAGTACTTTAATTATTATTCGTTTCATTTGAAACAATCGCCTGCGGTCACGTTTACGTTAAATGTCTCTAACTGAAGTGTGTGTGGTTAATGTTTACTTACCGTCCGGCGTCGGGTGACCCGTACGCGTCGAGTCGGCTGTCTTAGGTGGACGATAAACGCAGCGACGCGAAACGGGAATATCAAATAGTCTTTGTGGAACAATCTATCTGAAACTATAGATAAATAAATATTGCAGAACGTTGCACCCAACGTAATCCAGTCCGAAATTAAGCAACTGGACTTATTTTGTGTAATTTAGACAGGCATGTATTACATGTACCTAATGTATTTTTAGTATAATAATATACTAAGAAAACACCCAGAACCAGTAACATGAATTTACGGTCAGGATATATTCTAGTTTCCGGCGGAAATCGAATCCGCATTGCCGATTGTCTTTTGCATTGCCGGCGGGTAGTCGGCGGGTAATCGCTCATTCAAATCTACCTTCTGTCAATCGGAAATTGTTCGCTTTACGTCGCTACATATCGCGTTCTCTCTCTCACCTAGGACACAGTGTTACCGGCGCGGCGTCGGGTCGACACAATGACGAGACCCTCTTCTTTCGATACGTGGGTTTAATACACTCAAACTGATGCTGATTGTGTTAGCGTACGACCGCAGCCATTACCGGAGCCCACGACCGACAGACGGACCGACCGACCGACGACACCGGTAACTTTACCCATTAATATCGTGACCAACAACAATATAAACAAGTTACTAGATCAAGCTAGCGTACAGGTACCTATAATATAACTACACTAGGTCTGTCACGTTGTTTTACCCACGTAAATTGTGGTAACGTTCAAGCCCTTTCTAAGTGGAAACCTACACGAGGCAAAGAATATACCCTTCAATTGCCCTGTCTTGAAGACCAAGTTAGGTTTAGGCTGTGGGTTGATACTTATCCTTACTTAATTTATAAATCTGAAACTTCTTTAGTTTTGTTTGTTCCCTTTTCACGGTCAAATGGTTCTACCGATTTGGATGAAAGCTAGTTTAAGAGATAAATGCGCAAAAATATATCTCTTAAACTATAGAGATAAATAAATACATAGAAATAAATAAATTCAAAATCTTTCAATTTTATTCATATTTATTTTATATTTTATATAAAAACTGCGCCCAATGCTTTCACCCGCGTTTTCTCGTTGTCGACATTCGCGTTAGTCACATAGCGGTCGTACTGTGCCGTTGATTACTCGGGTTCCATATGTCGCATCTCCATGTTAAGGGTACATTGACCTATTATCTATTCAATACCGAAAATCAGGTCACTAACTGTTGAATGCATTAGTAACAGACAGATACACACAAAATGAGTCGTATTGTATGACGCGGATATGCAGCTATTTATCATACATTTGTTGCGACCACTAATTGCCGTTAAAAGCGTACGCACGACTACACCGCTAATTAATTATTGTGAAATAAATCGAGCCTTTTATGATACACTATATAGTGGGTACTGCAGACCACAGACACGAGCGACCCGACGATCGGCCGACACTCGGCCGATCGGGAGCTGGTAGTCTGCAGCACACTCAGTTATACAACAACTGTCATTATCGTTGTTGTCACGGCGCGGGCGCGGCGTGCTGGAGCCTTATTTTTGAATCGCTCGTTGCACTTCAGACAAATCAAATAATTCGATATCTGCTGATTATCGTTTGATGCCGGAGTCCTACTGCGAGTGATTGATACCACTTGTTGTAGACGATTCACGTAGAAAAATAACAGAAATTGAACGAAAATTAGTAGATATCGAGGTATTAAAATCGCTCGAAATGCCTCATTTGGTTCAAAAATAGAGCCCCTGTTACAGGTTTACACAGTACTCGGTAGGTACCTTGATACTGCTGCTGTAAAGTTAGCGAAAAGTTGGTGTGTTTAATTAAAATGCAAAATCGCGAAAACATAAAATAAAACTAGGTTTAATACAATCAATTATGTATAAAAATATATATTTTGACGATTGTATATAAAAACATGGTCACTAAAAAAAGCCCCATGAGTTTCTCGTGGCTTCTTCTCCTCATCGTCGGAGGGCGCGTTCCGAAGCCACACTAGAGTCATAGCTGTAAGAACATTCGACGTATTTAAAGTGATCTAATAGGTACATTCAATTAAATAAAAAAAATTGAAGCTGATTCCTTGTTTCAGCTGATGCTGCGAAATGGAAACGAGAAATTACAAAAGTGAAACAGACGAAAAACCTTACAAAAGACACACAGAAAAATCTACGATGGGCGATTTACCGTTAAAAGCAATCACTTCCAAGTAACCTTCGTAAGGAAGGGAGAGCGTATGGGGATAATTGCACAATCTGGTTCTATTGCACATGTTATCAGTTTCTGTGTCTCAGCAGTCTACTATAGATAGAACTCTCTCTTCTTTGTGACATCAATCACCTCTACAATTTGTTACAGTCTACATGATACATCGGCAACATCTCCCCCTCCCCCTCCATGCAACCCCCCCCCCCTCTCATCCCTCTCCCCAACCAAAGGTCGAATCACCAACAGTATAAGACTGGTCCAAGCAGAGATTACGGCAACTGGCGGACGAGAGACCTTTTTAAAATACAATTTACTTTCTATAATAAACTGATATTAACAATACACCGACCGTAACTTGGCGGTGGAAAAGTTTGTAACTATTTTTATTCAAATATTTTATTTATTAACAAGTAAATGATTGTTTAGTTGTTTAGTCCCGATGAGGTTACGGATGTGGAGATGTGTATTATATTCACAGGTAAAGTACAATAATTATTATAAAATTGGCAGAATACAACGCTAAATACAACAATATTCATCTTGCGATAGAGTACCTACTTCTATACTAACTATAACTTTGTATAAAAAAACAATTCGTCATTGATAGCAAATCATCATATTTCATTATTTTTAATTTTTTTATAATTACGGGACTTACTTACTTTTTTTTTATTTTTCTCACGTTTTTATGTGTTATATTTTCTTTAACTCTATATACATATCAAAATCTTGAATAGCGAGTGGATTAAACGCAACCAGCGTTTATGCCATACATAAAGGGAGTAACAGACAAGGTCGCTAAAATCTTGGATAAGTATGCCGTAAAGACCATTTTTACTCCTTTTAAGAAGATCGGACAAATGCTGCGCACGCCCAAGGATACTTTTCCCTTGGAAAATCCCGGTGTGTATAAAATTGATTGTAGTTGTGGAAAGGCCTATATTGGACAGACAAAACGCACGGTGGCCTGTCGGATTAAGGAACATATAAAGGCGGTGAAAAACAATGATATCCAGAAGTCGGCTATAGCGGAACACCTATTAGATGCCGGACCAAATCATTGGATTGAGTTTCACAAGCCGCAGGTACTTTCGACACAACGCCATTACACACCCCGTATGGTACGTGAAGCCATTGAAATTACTAAGTATAGTAATTTCAACAGGGAAGATGGGTTTCAATTGTCGAAAGCCTGGAATCCGGTAGTTAAATTATGCAAACCCATGAAGAACACTACAAAAAGTTTGCGAACAGATACCGTGAGTGTGGTCTGTCGAATGCAGGACCGAGTAAATAATGAAGTTAGTGACAATAGTAGGGGACCGATAACCAGACGTTCAACTCGTGTCAGAAAGCAGGTAGTCCGATATGGACGCCTCTAACTGTCATCACCTACCCGCATTCTCCAGTCTCGTGAACAAGCTGGTTGGAATTACTAGCGAAATATCGAGCTCCGCGAATAAATTATTAAACATGGTAAATACCCCGTTATTAAGTAATTTTAGTAGTGAAAATAACCATGTTAGTTTAAAATCGTATATAGAATAGAATTTATTTATTAATATGAAATCTTACCAAACATTTATTAAATTACATTAGAAATCGGCTCTACACTAAGCACAGGCTTGTATTGCAGGAACTGAGATACTAATACGATAACACAAAACATTTGATAATAATTCAAATTGAAAATATATACCTTACAGACTAAGATACATATAAAATATAAATAGATCTAAAATTAGGTTTTAGGGTTTTCTATCTTCGGTCGCGCTTCCCTAAAGCTTCGGTGGACTATGCCAGCTGGCCAGAAGTCGGCGGCAAAGAAGACGTCCCTAAGCGGTGCTGGGAACCGAAGCACGAAAGATTTAAAGTTGGTTTTCCTTTGTGACTCCAGTGCTTCTAGCTCAAAACCACCCGAGAACGAGGCATTATAATTGCATTATAATTGTTTTACTTCCCGCCACATGACGCGCGAGCACCACTCCTACAGGTCTCGACTCGAAGTACAATAAATTATCTCGAGTTTGTTCTCCGTTTACACGACGTAGTTCATTGGAAAACTGATAATTTATTCTTATTTGTTAAATATTATTATAATGAAAAATGTCAGCTATCATTTCGAATTATTGCCGACATTTTTCTATTGCGAATCGACAACTAACCTCGAGTGTTGTCGAGTGAGAGTGGAAGGTGGAAGGGTGGGGGAAGGTAGGTATCAAGATGAACCTTCATCGTATTTCAGTAAATAAGGTCGGCTTTTTCTAGCCTTCCGGATTACATCCGGCCCGGACCCGTCATCCGTCCGGCGCGCGCTGGGATTATACGGATTTGTTTCTTGTAGCCTTTGTTGTTATCTTTGTTACTCGATACCACTCTTGGAATAGTTTGTAGTGTCCGTTCTGTTACACGAGATGGGTATTCACATACGTCCCTGACTCAAGAAAGATCCCCCTACCAGGGGGCGGGGGACTAGGGCTCCCCTATTCAATAGTTAAATAGTATTTCTATTTTTTTAATATTATTACTAAATCACTCACTGAGATGTTTTAATACTAAAAAAAAATCGACGAAAAAAATGAAAAGCAAAAGATATAATAATATAAAATATTAAAAACCGACTTCAAAAAGGACAAAATAACCTCACCTAGACACAGTGCCACCGACTTATCTGTCCTGTTATCTAAAGTCCGGCAGTTTTACTGTGTAGTGTGTAGGTCAAGATTGAAATTTGGAGGTTAGTTTTGTTGATGTAATTTTGTTTGATAAAATTGACTATTTATTTAATTCATATTATTTAAGTAACTTACCGTTAGTTAATCTGCTAAAAAGGAACAGCCTGTAACAAGCAGCTAGTTGTCTATTGTCTATAGTATGCCATTATTCGTGTAACAGTGGTAACAGCTCGTGTTAACCCACTACGTGACCGCTTCAATGTGACACTAAAATACAGTGTTTTGTATATATCTGTTGTGGAATAGGTTTTTGATTTATTTTGTTTAGACCTGATTTTTCAAATCCCTAAGTAGAGATATCTGACAGATAAATGTTAAACCACCGAATGAAAAACGTCACTATGATATTAAAAACAACAAAATTTGAGGGCTTTTAAATTTAATTGGGTTCGAACTTATTCGACAGATTATATTTTATCTGAGGAATCAAAAATCGGCCCTTAGATAAACGTCTCATAGCATCGTAGCTCGTAGCACATCCGTAGCCGATCATCGATGCATCTGCTTATATTGATTATATGAAAAATCATGCGGTGCATTTAAAGGTTCCGTAGTCAAGAAGAAACCCGTCATTTCGTCATTTAGTTTGAATCAATGCTTATGCATTTAAATGATTACGTTATTATTATATTTTATACTCGATACATTTAAATAATGTTTTAATTCAAAAATTATTTCAAGTATGTTCCAACATCCCATTTTTGAACAAACATAATGAAACATTCCCTCATGTTTTGAAAATTTTTTACTCGATTATTAACGAACGGTTTCAATATAATGGGTAGGAGGTCTATTTAGCAAAAAAACACCGAATAATAAACAGATTTTTCATACCAAAATCAAAACAATGAAATTCAGAAAAATATGGCTATCGAAATTAGTATTGTGGCAGAATTTTTGTTTTATACAAATATTGAATGTATGAAGCTATGATAATAACTGTATTTATCGTGTCCTGAAATAATATAGCCGTTTATAATAAAACAAGAATATTTTTTACTTACCGTTTTTGTAGCTGGTTACGAAACACAGTTATGAACATGGACCAAACGGTTGATAAAAGCAAATGTTTCCATAAAATACAAAAATGGTCTTCACTTAACTGTATTTGAGCTATCGTCATCCCTCGTCACCACGTGGTCACGTGGTATCACGTATCTCTATTATTTAGGCCCCGAAACACGGGATTTCGAACTTTAGTTATCTACTTGCCAGCCTTTTGGGGACGATGCCTCGTGCAGACCCCCTCGATTATATTTTTTATTTATAGCCTTAGTTTTAAATCTAAAATGTTTCATGTAGTTTTATAGGTTATATTTTTATTTTTATATGTAGACTATAAGTGGCATTTTGTTTTACTATGAATATTAATGTAATTGTAATATTTGTGTGAGCATTGAAATAAAACTTAACAGAAAATGCCATGTTTCAAGACCGTCTCCGACATTTGAAGACAGCTCTAGTGACCGAAGTAGCGTGTGAGAGCTAGTCTCCTCTATTGACCCATGACAATATACTACACCATCACCCGGTTTCTTGCGGATGCTCACGAATTCGATATTTCCTAAATTCCGTTTGGCTACATCAATAAATTTGAAATTACAACGCATCGTTCAGGATAAGCTTTTCAATTGCAGGGAGATCGATAGCTCGGACACTAAATACCCCCTTTCTCCCCTCCCCTCCCCCCCCACTGGAATTAGCCAAACCAATTCAAAACCAATAACATTAGTTATTTCACATTACCGGCTTCATTCAGGCACACGTGATCCGATTCAGAGAGATTAAAATCATTCGTGTGATCGAATTAATTGATAACAATAAGGGTGACTGCAGACGACAATCGCTCGAACGAAATCAGTGGATTCACCCGATCGAGTCAACCTAAGACAATAGTCTATTCAGACAATGCAACCGTGCAGTAGAACAATATTGTGAACTGGCAACTACGTGCCGGGACTCGAACCCACGTCCCTCGCAACGATGAGGTCACGTGGTGCAATGGCGTGGGGTCGCAGTTCGCTCTAATGAAGTTTCGCTTTAAGATTGCTTTCGAATCTTCAAACATTAAGGCGAACGCAGACCGCAGATTAAACGGTTAGCCAATTACAGGTTCGTTGTCTGCACTTTGCCCTCGTGTTGGATTCGGAGTGCGTCATTTGTAAAAATGCTAATTTTTCATTGTTTTCATGTAACGCCATTATTTATTTCTTTAACATAATATAATACCTAGATATCTTGGCAATATCTAGGTAATATGACACTAGCGGCACATGTGGTCGCCATTACCCAGATTAAATGAAGTAGAACAATGGACCAGTATCCTACACACAAACACTGCAGTAGTGTGCGTGTAGGATACTGCTTTACACCCACACTACTACAGCTTCACACTCGCTTCACGCTCGAGGCTGTAGTCTTGTGCCAACTAACATTTCAATCCGATTAGAACATGCGAGCTACCAACTATTTCATATTTTAAATCTACTAAATGGTACTTTCAAAGTGTTATCCTCATGCTTAAATTTCAAGTATTGAGGCTATTAAAATAGTTATGTTAAAAAATGACCCTCGAATATGCGACCCAGCTTCCTGCGCCACCTACCCTGAGTGCCTTTTATTTGCTATCTTATTACCAAAATGTTTTTGATTTGTTTAGCTTTTTTCAAACACCCAACGTTTTAAAAACTATGTAATGTATCCTGTTCAAGGGTAGACTAAATATTAATTGCCTTAAACACCGGTTAATTAGGAAATGTGGGTACTTTGAAGTATTATTTTTTACTCTAGTCGATATCTATGTATCTTAAGTTGACTAATGATGTCGTCGATATATCGCTTGTTCGAAGGAATCACGAGCTCAGTTTGGTAAGACTTTCAAATGTATGTATGTACGTAACGGATTATGCAGCGTGCTTCTAGCTGAGCCACGTGGCTTTATGTAATCGCTATACAAATTACCATAAGGATACTACGTTTCCTCTCCGCACAAAGTTTCGTTATATTCAAAGTTTGTGTAACAACCAATCGGACCAACATTGGTTTAGATTAAAAACCCTGAAAATCAAAGACTCAGTTTAAATTAACCATCATTACATAGTACAAAAATATATTACCTGATATTAGTGGGATCAGGACTTAGACGGGTAAACCCGCGGGACGCAGCTAGTTTAATATATAATGTATAAAATACGAATAAAATAACCTCGACAGGCGACGATCAATGCAAGGACCTTCTGCGACCTTTGTAATCCGGTTCGTTCGCGTGAGAGCAGGTACCTACCTACGGCGAGCGAGCGAGTGGTGTGTGTCTGTATGTCTGTGTGTGTGTCGCTTCGGAGCTGTCAATTAGAGACGACAGATATGTGTACCCGGCTCAATTAGACACGGACACCGCTACTGTCCTTTATTGAGAGAAAGGGTCATTTAAAAAAAACATTCGTTTAAAATGTATTTTACCTTTGAAATTGTTACACAAATAAGACTCACCCCGGTAGGTCTAGTTGCAGAAGATATCTCGAAGGCAAATAACTGTACAAGTATAATAATTCATCGGAATTATCTACTTTCTGTGTATTTAGAAGTTAAACCCATCGCGTTCTCAGAAGTGGGTGCAATAAAACTCCTCGATACGGTAGATAACATCAACATTTTCATGAATACTTAATATTTCATTGAATTAAACGTCGGAGCCGCTGCCTGGATGATGATGATAAAACTGGATTCCTGTAGTAATGAAACGCGCCGTGTTGTTACCCTTTACAACCCATTACCCGCCTCCGCCCCGCCGCCGCCCCGCCACCGCGCCCGGTGTCGCGGCGACCCTCTGACAATATTCCCGCCGCGGATATAAATAATATTGCACAAGTTGAAACATCTCACATGACATGACTCTCGGTTAAATCTCCGAGTTAAATGAAAGCCCGCGCCCGCGCCGCGTCGCTTCGACCGTCCGCGCCGCGTCCACGCCATGTCGTATCCCGTTGCTAAAATCATTATAAAACTTTTTTCCATTTATTTAAGTCACTTTATAAAAGAAAAAATATAAAAACCGTTCCGCATTTCAGCTGAAAAGTAAAAAGTTTTGTTTATGTTTTAAAATAAAATTGTTTTTTGTTTAGAATCGTTTTATACGGTCTTTGAATGAATATTACACGGTCGAGCGGCGAGCGGCGACCGAGCTAATCGAATGAGATGGTATTTCCTTTTATTTGAATAAATAAAAGAGCCGACCGCTGGTATATATATATAGTTATAACCTAAAGTAAGTATCTACATGATATTCGCATCTAGCCGCATAGTCCACGTATAACCGAACCATGCTATTAAATAAACACCCTGAATAGTCCCGACAATACGCGACCCGCGACGCGACGCGCGATGCCGACGACGCTAACACATTTGAAGATTAAACGCGTCCCCCATCAGCCCATTAAGCACGTAATGTGTTGAATAATGCAAATGAGAGCTCACGGGGCGATATTACACGCTATATATAATTATTATGTTCACAATTAAACGTTCTACCGAAATTCTCTCACAATAAGGCGACTATAATCTCGTTACTCGATCGATACGGCCGACAGAAGTCAGTATGAACTACCTCATAGCTACACTACACGAGTAGCTCCGCTACGCCGCACGTCGCTAATGGATTGGAATTAGTAGCTTAGAAACTCGGCCCTTTTTACTCCGAACTATCAAAGAACTTGAAAGTTTTTTTGTATCGAAAGAATGAAGTTACGTACACGCGCGGGTCGGACACGAAGCGTTCCAAACCACACGCGTCGTGCTAACGTGTCCGTGACGTCACGTGGTACAATACAACAACAGTCGTCTGGTCGGTCTGGTTCTTGTAATAAATTAATGAAACAATACCATTACGGAGAACGGTTTTCTGATTGTTTCGGTACTAATTAATTAAGCGATTTAATTAAACGGAATGGGAGCCACAATATGTCCCTATCTACCTACACACTTGTATACTATTGTCTTCATCATTCGAGAAGGTAACTTAACTATACTTAAAGAAATGCTTTCCAAAAATTTTTTTCGCAGCCGACAGGATTTGAACCTGCATCTCTGGGGATCCGTCCCAACGCCTTTTTCCAATTTGGCCACGGATGCATGTTCAATGGAGTCGAAATTAAGGATTGCATTTCTTATTGTTTTACGTTTTTGGAGGCACGTAGCGCCATCTTCCGACAATATTTGCAGACTGCCAGCTTGAACTATTCTATTTTCCATAGAATTAAATTCAACGTTGAAATGTTGCTTCCGATTACCCGTTTTGCTAACTAACTGGTAACTTACTAAGGTAACTAACTGTTAGGAGCGCATTCACTTATCTTAAAACAATTTGGAACTACTGCGAGTACCTATAAAACCCCTTTAATGACATTTTACACATTTTTTCTACCATTTGAAAACGTGTGTCGTAATTATATAAACCTTTTTATGACAGTAGTAGTGATGCAGCGGGCCACGCGAGGCGCGAGGCGCGGGGCGTGGGTCGGGCGCGGGAGCGGGTAGAGTGCGCTCAATGAGAGCTGTGCGGTGAAAAGGTGACATTTTTCCAAGCAATTAGCTAATGGCTTGCAGCGGGTGTGGCCATACTGCGTGAGGTACTCCTATATTATCGTCCTAGTTACATCTTACATCTTATCATACAAATCTTATAATGAAAAAATGTGAATTTTGTAACAGCTAAAAACCGTGTTTACCAGCCGAAAGGTTTATGGTAAAATTATCACGCAATTTTTCTTTCTTAACAAGTAAAATCCTAGGTCGGAATCGAGCATTGTCATAAACGGCGATAGTTTCATCAAATATTTGAAAAGTAATTAATAGAACAGACAGCACCCTATGTACTTAGGTACAGTGCACATCTTAATTGTAGCGTTCCGTCTGGCACCTCTGAAGTGAGATGATTCTTTAATATCGTAATGCGCTAACGCCCTGCCCCCCGGTTGCAGTCGGACCCCACCCTACCGGGTGTTGTGTAAACACCGTCCGCTTTCAGATCGAGTTCTCTTATGAAAGGAGATGCCTCCGACGCGACACGATGCCTCAAACAAGGCGTTTTATAACGAGCTTAATTAGTGTCACTCGACACGACAGGGGACTACGAGTATAAAACTACGGATAATAGTATCAAGCTACTTCACGTCCTACGTCATACGACGTGTTTTATGTACCTAAGTACGTCACCTACGTAGACCCTACCTACTCATAGGATAGGTAATGCTATTTGAATTGCAATTAACTGAATGATACAATTAGCACGGTCTGGTCTCTCTACTCTCGTAGTGAACGTCTCATATTCCGCTAGAACGGTTGTTGTTTGAACACTCCGCTCCATTATTTAATTGCGATCTGCATTCTGATTCCCGCACAAAGCTCCCTGCGACAAAACAATTCCTACCGGAACGAGCTGCATTCCCGCGCTGTGACAGCAATGTCCTTATAAACTGTACTTTCATTTCCTTCCAGCATTTTTCTATTGTATCCCGGAGTAATAACGAAAGATACTGAAGCTCGTTGTAATGTAGCTTTAGGGATCCGGTTCTAAGACGCGTTTTCGTTTACGTATGAGTTTTTAAATTTTCTAGCGTTTAGTTCGCAATCGCTGGATCGCTGGATCGCTGTAACCGATCGAGAGGCCCGCGCCCGTGCCGCGCCGACTGCGCCGATCGCGCCGGCGACATCGCCCTCGCGTGACAAACGGCACGACACTTCGCCACACTCTCATCGTTATATCTCGTCGTATCGAACTCTGTATGTCTGTAGGTACGAGACACACGAGGTGCTTCCCCTAACACTTTATTGAAATAGGTTTTACTGAATTTGTGATGTCATGTCATGAATGTTCCCGCGCGGCTGCGGCAGCGTCGGATCATTATCGGATTTATAAATAACTAATGTGCTTTGTCGCTCTAACATTATGTGTTTAACGTGTTATGGTAATAGATACTTACGTAACATAACGGCACCAGTGTCTTTCAACGTAGTAAACTGCCTTTTCCCGTATAAATATCAACGTATCACCATCTGCAGGTATCGTGCGTAATACCGCACGTAGCTTCCTTCCACATTTGAGTAGCAAATAGTCACCTATTTTGGGGCACCCACATTAAATCCGACGTCGTACCTACATGGTTTATGAGTTAACTACAATTTAATACTGTGTACTTGATAATAGTAATACGAAGACAAAGATCTCGTCGAAAACAACAAATTAAGTTAATTTGTTTAGTTCCAGTGTTACCGCTACTCATGTTCGATAGAACTATGCGAGTGAATCGTCTAATAATATCCGACGGTTCATTGTTGCAAGATATTGCGCTGCGAACCACTTCCCGCTTCTCTCTTCACTTGTTTGTTTTGTGCCGATAATGAAACTGATCGGAACCGATCGATACTATAACGATGAACGCAGAATTCATACTTGAAATCGACATGCTTACTGCGTCTATAACTTCTTTCAGTTCATATTTACCGGGGTAAAATTCCCTATGGTATTACTGAACGATCATTCAGATACGTCGGTAAACTTCTATAAATACTTGGATTAGTAAGATGTCAGCCGATCGTTCAGTTCGTAGTCTACATTCATACTTTGGAATTTAATTTATAGGATAAAGCTTTGTTCGAGTAAATAGAAACACAAATTAATACCTGATATTCCGTGTTCATTTCATTGATATTTGATTGGACACTCGGAGCGCATAATTGACCTACTTAGTTAAGCTCTTTCGACCGTGGGTCGAGTGTCGAGTGGACTCAGTGAGTGGACTCGGGTGAAATGCGGTACCGATCGCTACCCCGCTCTGCTCGACGCCGCCGCCGCAAGCTCGCGCCGCCGCCGGCATGAAAGTGTCGGAAAACTTGCCTAAATAAACAAAGCCACATAATATGACCTATTCCCAATAGCCAAAAAAAATTGGCGTTCTTTAATTTTAAACCATAATCTGACGTTTTGGTTTCTTGTGTTTGACAATATTTCTATAGAAAGAAGTGTCAAATGGTTGCATTAATTATAAAATGAAGTTTTCTTTCAACCCAAGAGATGAAATGAGCCACTTTCAACACGGCTATCTAATGAAAGTTATACTTTCCGAACAGAAGAGATGAAAATGATCATGCAAATGTATGTTATTGGCAACAAATGTCTTAATATAAGGTCGTATTTGATTCAGAGCGGGGAAGTGGTTCGAGCGAGCGGTGACGTAATGTACGGCGATACATATCGCTCCCGCGAGACCCAGTTGTTGTGTCAGACAGACCGACCGACGTTGTTTGTAGTTCAGCTAATGAACCGGGATTGCTAACTTCGACTATTAGAGGAACCCTACAATTGTACTTGAGTATACCTACTCGTAGTGTATTGATGTTTACTTTGATATAAACGCTTTTGCCGACTAAACCTACAACACAACAAGCATCAAATAATAATAATTATTCTGTGGAACATGAAATTTGCTAACATTGCATTTCCCGTATAATTGGCGAACAAGAAACAATCAATAAGCGTTTCTCTACGATATCACAATATTTACTTCCTGCAGCATATAACATGTGTACTTAGAAAACGAACTGTGATTTTATCCTTTATATTTCGCCACAAAAATAGTTGCGCAGAGGAAATCCTGTAACTGATGAGGCACGATGTCAGACGGCTTTGCGTGCAATGCGTAACAAACGATGACTGAGTAAATGCCTCCTTAATTGATAAACATAAATATAATATTGGCGCTTGTGACATCAGCCTCGTATACAAGTACCTGACACCAACGGAAGTAGCCTCAGTTAGCTTGCAGAGATATCGCTTCGTAACTGTAGTTGTTCATTCCACTTCCATTATTTAGATACTGTTCACTCTTCTAATAAATCCCTTCTTTTTATTAAAGAATAATCTTCTTTTATAAATAAACTGTATTGTGTTCTACACAACAAGCGTCTTCTTAAAGGTGCCTGTAGTTTAGAGGGTACGAGGCGACCGTCACTCAATTCATCTGTTCAAGTGGATGGTTCGTGTATACTCGTCGGAGCAATGTAGTGCCATTGACGATGGTATCTCTACCTACACACATATACCTACATACAAGTAGTAGTGTGTTGAACTTCGTTACAAGCACACGGTGCGGCAGGGTGGATGAGGATGGCCACAGTGAAGCAGGGTCGAGTGTCAACGCGAGGGAGCCTCACCTCAAACAAAATACACCTCTATCTCCAAACCTTAACATGTAATATGCCGAAATAATATCCCAGGTAAAACGACTCTTCGTCGGTCAAAATAAATATTTTGTCTCAGTTACCGAAACCTAAATAGAAATGAAGTCCTTTCAAAACATTTTTAAACGTTTCGTTCTTTTGCGCACTGGCATCATCCATCTAGTTTAAACAGGTTGATACTTTCCTAAATAAATAACTTGTTAAGAGAGAAGTTAGCATTAAATTACCAAATAATCAGTGTGTTCAGTATACAATAATTCGTAACCTCGATGGTCAGCAAGTAGGTATTTAACGTTGTTAATGCTGTACAACATGTTAGATAACGAGAGTGTCGTCAGTTCAGTTGTAGTGTCAATAACAAATACAGGTCCAAGGAGACGGGCAATCTGAATCGATACGTCAAACAGCGAGGTGAATAGGGGCTCAAAGGCGTTACTCGACATCTCCTGACCCACACTCCGCGGGACGATCGTCGGTTGTAGGGGGAGGAGGAGGGGAGGGGGGGGAGAGGCACTACACAGACTATTGGAACTGTTACCTATTGTCGAGCAATGTATTGCCAGGTATAGGGGTGTTCCTACTGAGGTTCAAATTTATTTGTCTATTCAATATCTGGATCACAGCACTATTACTTACTTCGGTCGTGTATCATTGGTCGTTAGTGGTTAGTGTTGTTCGGTTCTAAATAATCACAATTAACAAAACCCTTGTTAAGTTTTATTATTTACTTGCTGCGCCCCGCGGTTTCACCCGCGCAAGTTGCGAACCCGCGTTGTTCGAACACCTACCTACCGCAATGCAATAATCCACACTTAAACGGACGACCAGGGAAGCACTGATGATGCCAGGCGCGGTAGCGCCTGGCTTCAACAGTACTTCAATGGGCGAAGTTTTGCACTGCGGTAGGTAGGTGAAGTAAGGTAAAGTTTGTTTTTCATCAGTAAGTGACGATAACGATGACGAAGGACGACGATGCCGATGGATGACGATGACGATGATGATGATTCCACTCTACATCACTTACCCTACCCCTGTGTCGATTTTCATTCATTGAATAGTTATCACCCGCGTAAGTCCCGATCCTCCGGGATTTTCGGGATCAAAAGTATCCTATGTTACTCTCCATCATTTAAACTATCCCTGTGCAAATTTTCATCCAATAAATAGTTATCACCCGCGTAAGTCCCGATCCCGCGGGATTTTCGGGATCAAAAGTATCCTATATTACTCTCCATCATTTAAACTATCCCTATGCAAATTTTCATTTAATAAATAGTTATCACCCGCGAAAGTCCCGATCCCGCAGGATTTTCGGGATCAAATCCCGCGGGATTTACGGGATCATAAGTATCCTATGTTACTCTCCATCATTTAAACTATCCCTATTTAAATTTTCATCTAATAAATAGTTATCACCCGCGTAAGTCCCGATTCCGCGGGATTTTCGGGATCAAAAGTATCCTATATTACTCTCTATCATTTAAACTATCCCTATGCAAATTTTCATCTAATAAATAGTTATCACCCGCGAAAGTCCCGATCCCGCAGGATTTTCGGGATCAAATCTCGCGGGATTTACGGGATCATAAGTATCCTATGTTACTCTCCATCATTTAAACTATCCCTATTCAAATTTTCATCCAAATCGGTCGAGCCGTTTGACCGTGAAGAGGGAACAAACAAACAAACAGATTTTCGGATTTATAATATTAAAGTAGGATAATGTTAAGTTTAGAAATATTTTTAGCAAGGAAATATATTTCCAAAAAATCCTCATGACAGGATTCGAACCTGCGTCCTTTCGCTAACCAGGCGACTGCTCTAACCACTGAGCTACACAGGAATCACGTGACACGGTATAATTTTTCGGCCATATCTTTCCTCGCTAATTGTTTTACCAACTAAGGCTTGGTTTCTGCGCCATCTACCGGTCAAGCTTTGCAGCTTTTATTGACTGGTTCAGGTGGTTTACTTTACAGTAAACATACCCAACATGAGATGCGCTTTCTCTCCAATTTAATATTTGTTTTTTGTTTTTATTGCTCAAGGCATTTTAAACATATAAATATTTTTAGCAAGGAAATATATGCCAAAGGAAATATAACCAAGCCTTAGTTGGTAAAACAATTAGCGAGGAAAGATTTGGCCGAAAAATTATACCGTGTCATGTGATTCCTGTTTAGCTCAGTGGTTAGAGCAGTCGCCTGGTTAGCGAAAGGACGCAGGTTCGAATCCTGTCATGGGGATTTTTTGGAAATATATTTCCTTGCTAAAAATATTTCTATGTTTAAAATGCCTTGAGCAATAAAAACAAAAAAGAAATATTAATGTTAAGTTTGTTAAATTTTTAGAATCGTTTGTTAACACTATTTGTATGACCTCAAATCTCTAAACTATAAGAATAAAACCTTACAAGTGTCATAAATACACATACCTTTGAAAGCTGTTAAATGTCTTCCTCTCTTCTTTGACATGAAAATACTAAAATAAAAATATACAATTTTATACATAAGAAGCTTAGTAACTTTCTTGAAAATATTGAATAGAACATCATATTTAATACCGATTCTGATAGAAGTGAAGCGTCAAATATGAGATTCTTTCCTCCGGATACCGTTTTGCACCTTTTTCTGTAGAAATAGGGTCTAAATTCGAACGACAGGTGTACAACGGACGGATGGACGGACGTCGTAGATTTACGGCGACTGAGATGTAGGGGGATGCTGATAGCGGGGGACAAGGCCGATGGTCATACACTTTTTGCTAACTAAATCGATATAATCGTAGAAATTACATTACGTACATCGACAGAACCATTAAATTTTTAACAGTATTCTTATAACTCTCTGAGTATATCGTATCTTCAGAATTACAATATGGTCAGATTGATCAGTTCAGGCAAGAAGCCATCGGCAGAGGCAGAGGAACAAAAAAAACTTTGTTGTTTTTGTCCATCTAGAAACAAAATTCGATTGTACGTTTGTCGCTGAGAAGTAGGTATCCCATCTATAAGTTGTTAGAAAGATTTTTAATTAAATCCTAATGGTGAATAGAAGTGGCCGGGTCAGCTAAAATGTAAAAGTAATGTCTATGATTTCTTGCCCGTGTAATATCAGTTTAATGTCCTGTACCGGACGATATCAAGGAATATGTTAGTTGTAACGAAACAAATATTTTATAGTAAGAATATTTATTTTATATTTCAATGGCGGTTTCTATTCCAATTTATCATTCAGTTTTGTTCATGGATTCGGTCGGTGCGCTGCGCAGCGCGGGCGCTGTCTATAAATCTTGCAAGTACGCGATATGACTGGGGGGACGTAGGAAAGGGGAGGGGGGAGCGATGCGTTCGACCGTGAAACCGGATAGCGCACCGGGACCGACCGAGTGCAGATCGCACACTTTCTGATGGCCGATATAACACGTAAGTATAGAGACAACAGCACCTACGGGAAATGCTTTCCCATTGTCATCATTTCATAATCTCAGAAAGTCAGTTTTATGTTTGGGGTGTACAATTTGTCAGTCAATTCAGTTTACTCACACGTTCTTATTTTGGCTGCCAACTTTGCTGTTTAATGTACAGGAACACAAACTAAGTGAACGTTGAGAATTTATTCAGTAAGCTATTGGCTGAAATACACAAACTTTAGAGTCTGTGATATGATAACCACTACTAGACCACTACTCTGTTCTCCGTGCACGCTATAACTACTGACCCGTTTGCAATGACAGTATTAGTATTAGATAGCTGGAGTCATGGAATATACATTATTCTTTATCCACATCAATACTGCGGGATCGGAACTTAGCTGGGTGGAACCGCGGGACACAGCTAGTGTCTTTGTAAATTATTGTCAACCATATTAAGTGCTTTTACACAAATGTATAATGTATAGGCAAATGTATAGTGTTTTCGACATTTCATACAGGCACATTCAGTTGCATGAAATGATGTACATTTTGTTGAGTATTTCGAGTTTATTTCGATACATAGACCGATAAACACATTACCTTTCTTTGCGTCGCGCAGTCGGGTAAAATAAATCATTATTTAGAGGTCAGGGATTGAAGTTTTTGAAATCATAAGTTTTTTGTTTTTGTATTCATTCCCAAATCTATACAAGCATATGACCAAGCAATTTCTTAAATGTTTTTCTCAGCAAAAATAGCGCTTAATTCCTAAGTAAGATTTAAGTACAGATGTTTTTATAGCATGAAAGTTAAGTTAATATTATTGCGTTATTTTTGCACATAGCCAGCATATTAATATGAAACATTTATCTATTTCGAGTATACCAAGCAGCGAGTATAAGCAGGTAGACTGTAAGTTGTGGTCGCATACAAGCGGACTGGCGAGCGGAACTTGCTCGAACAATTTCACAAAATATTGGTTTTCTATCGCGATTCAAGGGGACGTGACTTCCTCGTCCCGCGGGCCACGTGACCCGCATGCATCGCGATGGGCACACGTCCGTCGCGAGTCGCGAGTCGCGACCCATTCACCGACACACCACTGCTCTACTCGAAATACCATGCGTGATTCAATGTTTTTCAACTCTGTTTTTATTAGTTTTTGTATTGGTTTAAGTAACTACTTAATTACTTTTATTTTTTCCTTGTCTCCCTAGAGACAAACTTATAACAGCAGTTTTTCATATGATAGTATACACGTAGGGTTAATTATCTATGGGGAAAACGACCACCAATTTTATGTCAGAGTTAATAATATTCCTTGGTAGCCAAGAATAGCTCTTGTATGGCATGAGTATTGAGTAGCGCGTATTGAGTAGCGCGAAGTCCGTCATGCCCGAACCAGTTATTGTATACTGATGTACTTTTTATCTCAATATTTCCGCGGGAACGGAACTTACGCGGGTGAAACCGCAGGCGCAACTTGTAAAGTAAAAATATAAAAGTAAAAATGTTTATCACATAGTAATTTAATTTCTCTGGATGAATTATTTCACTTTTTAATTTTGTTTATTTGTTCAATTTTTTTATTAGTATACCTAACCTAACCTAGTAAACACCACGAATATTCTTGACGAAGATATATTTCGAAAACTGTAGGAATTTCAGTTAAAATATAAAACACAGCTACTTACTTGATCGGATTTTGTGAACGTTAAGAGGCGTCTAGTGTGACGGCGCGGGCGTGATGAAAAGTCCTCGGCTCTCGACCTTGGGGTTAATTGAGTTTCCTCGGTGTCTAGGTTTTACGGCAGGCCCTCGCTGATTAGGGCGGCAATTTCACGGGATCTGCACCTCCCCCCCTCGCTCTATCCCTACCTCACACCCCGCATCCCGCATCCCGCACCCCGCGGACCTCATCTCACTATCGGTCGGAGTCGACCCGCTGACTATGCACTTTGTTGATCGAATTGATTCTAGACCCCGTTCTGTTGTTTGTTTTGTTTAGCAATAATCGTAAAGAACTGTTTCAAGTTTACGAACGATACGACCTTATGTTTACCCGATCGAATCGAGAGATCCTCTCACATTCAATGAATGCGAACGTCACCTACACACGTAATACACGGTAAAATAAAATACGACAAATCACATACGCAGCTTAAACTTATCGTCATAGCCATAATAAAATTTTATAACTCAATGTAAAATTAATTCCGTGATGTTCATCCATGTTGCGCAACGTGATTATAATAATGGCTAACGAGTGTAACAATTTAAGCTGCATGACGTGATATGACGATGAATTTCCATAGAATACATCGCTCAGGTAATACCGCAGCTCGCTCGCTGCGCCGCTCGCCGCGCCTCACGCAGCCGGCAGTAATCAGCCACAATAGCGCATTGACTACCAATTCTGAAGCACAATCCATATTTCACGTACGAGAGGATGGCCCGTGACGCGACGCGACAGCGCGACGCGCGGCTGTCGGTGCAGCGAGCCGCGTCTTGTTACACCTCGCATAGTTAGCAGCGTATTAATATGAAACATTTATCTACACTCGTTAGGGACTCGCTCGATACTCTACTCGACAACAGCTCTGTACATAAACTTCACAATTCTCAGTAGCAATTTACTAACATTTAATAATTACCAGTGAGAATGTTAACCTTTCATCTCTAAACAAAAATAATATCAAAGAGGTATCTGTAACGTTACCTGTTTGTGTATCATGAACCTTCTCCCCCCTACGATAGGTAGAGGAAGGGAGGCTCCTCCTCTGATCTCTCACAATCAAACAAAAATGCTCGCGATGTTCCACGAACAGGGCCCATCTCTGCTAACTACAGAGATAAGTGTTCACCGAGAATACGTTATTACATTTTGATGGAAATTCGGTGTTCTACAAAAGGATATCGTAGATATAAAGCCTTTTTTTTCGTTCGTTTTACAAGTTTATTGTTCGAATGCGTAATTTTATTTTCGTTTCTTCCTCTTTGATGTCGCGAGATTTTACTCTCTTATTGTTCTTTCAATCTACTTTGTGACGAGATTTCGTTATTATTTACCTTCCATATGGGGCAATACGAGCGAGCGGTATAGAGCTCGTGCCCGTGTCGTAACTCGAGACAATTGTGTGATATTTGAAATGAAATAATGTGGTGACAAGAGTCGCCGACGACGACACGACACGGACGCGACGCTGTCTGTTCGCATACCGTGTGATGTCACACATCGTCTCCCTTTATAAATTACTAGCTGTGCCTTGCAGTTTCACCCGCATAAATTTCTATCCCGCATGTGACGCATCACGTATGTCATACCAAGCGTTGCTTAACCTGGATGATTATTTAAAGTACCCTATATCTTATTTCAACCAGTGAACTATCCCTGTACTAAATTTCGTTTAAATCGATTTAACCGTCATTTTTACCCATCACGTATGTCATAGCAAGCGTTGCTCAACTCGTACGATCATTTAAAGTATCGTATTTATACCTTTAAACTAATCCCTGTACCAAATTTCATTCTAATTGGTGCGATCGTTCCTGTTGACCCATCACGTATGTGTCACGCTAAGCGTTTCTTAACCCGTACTATCATTTGAAGTACCCTATATCGTATTTTAACTCTTAAACTAACCCTGTACCAAATTTCATTCTAATTGGTGCGATCGTTCTTGTTGACCCATCACGTATGTGTCACGCCAAGCGTTGCTTAACCCGTACGATCATTTAAAGTACCCTATATTTTATTTATACCCCTATACTAACCCTGTACCAAATTTCATACCTATCGGTTCCGCCGTTCTTGAGATATAAATAGTGTTAATTAACACGACTTTCGTTTTTATAGCTGCGTCCCGCGGGATTTACCCTCGTAAGTCCCGACCCTGTAAGAATATTGGGATCAAAAGTAGCTTAAAACCTTCCTCGATAAACACAAAAATATTTTTTCTAATCGGACCAGCAGTTCCTGAGATTAACGTGTTCAACCAAACAAACAAACAATCAAACAAACTCTTCAGCTTTATAATATTAGTATAGATACTTACTATATTCACAGATTGGCAAGACTCAACGACTGTTGTCGTTTACATAATACTTTAAGAATGACGTATTGCTGCTGTTGTAAAACTAACTATTTAGATCGCCATATAAGGTAGGACCAAGCAAACGACTGTTTTCTCCGAAGATATGATTTATTCTGTTCTAAAATAATGATACACGAGTCTTAATAATAAGATCTACTTACACACACTGTCGTATGTGTAAGTAGATCTTATTATTAAGACTTCGTACACTGTAGTGTACGGCTTTCAAAATCAATACATTTTGTATTGTTTTGTATTTTTTATTTACATAATATTTTAATTTCTCAGTAAGTATTCCAAGGAGTGTCCTTGATAAAACACTTTTACTAATTAACATTAATGGCCTTTATAATCTTTTTCTTTGCCATATTATCCTATGCTGATGATACAGCAATAATGTTCTCAGGCAAATCGTGGGATGAAGTCAAAGACTAGACTGAAAGAGGAATGGCTAAGGTGTCTCAATGGATGAACCAAAACCTCCTTACGCTCAATACGGAATAAACCAACCACATATGTTTCACGCCGGGTGTTGTCTCCTAGCCAGGGATAAACTTTCATGTAAAGCTTCACATCTGTTCGGAACCTTAACTTAATCACTGTATCTGCCCGACATTGCAACAAGTTGATTGCACTTAATACCTCGGCGTAATGGTGGATCAACATCTTAGATGGTTTTCACATATAGAGCTAGGCTGATAATGGGTAGAATTAGGAAACTCTCTCTCTTTGTAAAACATTAAGACATGTGATGAATAAAGACCTAAAAACCAAAACTTATATAGTACTTGCTCCATCCATCATTGGCAACTGCATCCCCGTGTGGGGAGGGGCTGCGAAAACCAGGTTTATAGAAATCGAGCGATAACACAGAGATAATTGAAATGCTACACTTCAAGCCCTTCAGCTTTTCTACAGATACTCTCTACAGAGAAACCGGTCTGATGTCAGAGAGAAAACTTTACATTCTCAGCCTTACCCAAACAGCTCACAAATCGTTTGTCTTTGATCCAAATCGCCTAACCAGGAGACGCAGAGATAACGTCGTTAAAACATATTCATTTCACACTGTTGTCACGCAACCACCTTACATCTACAACTAAATTAACATTAATCCTATGCTGCTATACTCCTGCAAACAAGTTATTATCTAAGTTGAGTAATGTGAGTTATAAAGATGTTGAAAAGTTATTAATAAGAATGAAGTAACAAAAAAGTACGAAACTGATAAATAAAATCTACTATAAAAACCTACTTTAAAGTAAAAATAAGAGGCGCTAGTTCAAACCTTGCCGCGAGTGATAGAAGATGATTTTTTCCTCTAAAATTGTTTTTTGAGCTTGCTAGGGATAAAAATAATTTTAATTTAAATTGAAAACTATTACAATAACTCTATAGTCTGCGTACACTGGAACGTTTTTATTGCAAATAATTATGAGGCGGTAGTTTACTGTAACTTTTTAGAATGTTAAAAATAGACAAATTACATCTCAGTCAACCTTGAAAAAGCCAACTGTAAAGTTGGCGAAAGCTCGGTTCGTTTAAATAATGAATAAAAACGCGATACAACCGGATAAATGAAGTGTTTTATTATGCAAAATCGCGAAAACCATAGAAGGAATTCTATAATTGTATTTATAGTTGATATGCCCTGAGCAATAAAAAATATGAAATAAAAAAAAACCTTCAATGTACAATGCTACTCGATGAAGCATTGTACATTGTATAAAGCTGTTTCTAGATAAATTTGTTTAATATCAGCAACTACTATATTGTAAACCCATTGGGAAAGTTGCGGGAGATTTCCAACACAAGTAATACATTACTTAACGGGAAATCCCAAAAGAAAAGTTGTAATGTGATTTTACTCAATAACTAAATAAACCATGTGACGAACACACAGCGCCATCTAGCCCCGTGGTAAACTGCTAAGCTTGTGTTACGGTGACTAGACAACGGATATACTACTTATATTTATTTTTCTTTTGTAAATACATACATATTATGCATATAAATACGCCGAGACCAGATACAAATATTTAAGCATAAATATTTGCACCCAAAGATAAAAAGATAAAGATTTAAGCATAAATATTTGCACCCAGCGGGAATCGAACCCGCAACCTTCTGCATTGCAGCCAAGCGTTCGCCCGACGCGCCACAGAGGTCGTCTTATTACTATAACTATTCTTATATATTTTATTTATTATAACTAGGTAAACTAGATCGAAACCCATTTCTAGCTAACACAATTAGATGTACTTGTATGTGGTATCGTAATTCACTGTGTGACACATCGTCGTATGTACGTACGAGTATGCGATGCGACCCTACTCTGCGGCCACTCGTGAACGGAGGGCGTCCAATTTGTGCAGAACACGCGGCCGCGGGATTGCCATTCGGGTACTAACTGTGACTATACTATAACCGTTACGTTCCGCGTCGGGCTCAGTTCCCGTTCCCTTGGGAATGCTAGAATATGAGAACAACATGCGATACATTGATAATCTATGTAAGTCATAAACTACTTGTGTGCCAAATTTTAGCGAAATTCGACACACAAACATACAAATAAACAAACGAAAACCCTAAACTAGCTCATTTATATTATAATATTTGTGGGATTGTTAACAGTAGACATGTAATAATATAATATGAAAGGATACGAGTACATCGAGCATTACGCGCGCTCGCACCTGAACTGAGACATGAAACTTCACAATACTTTTATCACCGCTATAGCGCTATAACGACCTTCATTTCGCATTATTTTGAATAAGAAAAGTTTTAATTCCAGTGCGGTTGTTGTATTGTAACGACCGACCGACCGACCGACCCTACGCTACTAACAATATACGTTAAATAAAATTATACGTGCTCGATGTTCGCCTCTACAGCCTCTACATCGTTGTGTGTTGGGTGTGCTCCATACTATATAATACAATGCGAAGCACAAAGCAGACACAAAAACACTATCCAACATTATAAAATCCCAGCGATAGTGTTTGCAAAAAGAGTTTAGTTTAGAGACGAGACGATAAAATGAATTGCAGTGAATGCAACCCCACACGATCCCCCGCGGACCCGCGCGGCGCGGCGCGGCGCAGTCGGACGGTACAATGTATTATACGTGCATTATACTTCAGATTCTCACTATTGAGGATACATTTCCGAAACGTGGAAGCATTTTGGTACTACAAAAAAAACGAACTAACAAAAATATGAAAGGCCCGAAACTAAAAAAGATGTTTCTTCTATAACAAAACAAATTTAGCCCCCCCCCCCATGTCTTCTTTGCCAGTAGATGTTGCCAGGTAGGTATCGGTACTCGTACTTAAACAAATTCTCGAATAACTGCTTCTTTATTCTCCCTACACCATTGAATTTGTTTTCAAACTCATTTACGAAGTCGTTAAGTAATGTTAACGGGACTATTTATCTACATTTCACGAAATGAGAATTTGTTTCGTAATTATCATTTTAAACTTAATTTATTTTTATTCGTTCTAACATTTTCATATTATTATAAAGAATACTGTAGCGTGTAATCCGGCTTGTTACCTAACACAGCTGGGGGAAAGGGGGGGTAGGTTGCAGGGAGGGAGGGGGATGTAATACGGTGACCTTTGTGAAGACAGTAAATTATAACAAAAGGATACAGGATCAGCGGCCGGTGCGGCGCTCGCCCGCGCCGTGTAATCCCTCGGAAGTCGGGACTCGAGTGTCGAGTGCGTCGCAATGAGAGACTTTCTTTCAATGTAATTACTTCATAAGTAAGGTTGTGTATTATCTAGTAACTTAGAAGGTGTAATAAGGAAGGGTAATAGAACAATGACGTTCGAATTTTGAGTCATTGTTTTTAAAGGTGTGCGAGTAAATTTCTGAACAGTTTAACTTTGAAACGTCTGAAACTCGCCGTCAGGGCCGAGATAAAAAGCTTCAGTATCGGGCCCTTTCTCCTTCTAGTCCTACCTAGTATTATAAATGTGAGAGGTTGTGTGTTGGGATGTTTCTTACTTAATCACGCAAAAACTACTGAACAGATTGCGATGAAGCTTGGAATATAAGTAGTTGGATACCGGAAATAACACACGCGGGTAAAATCGCGGGGCGCAGCTAATCTCCAATAAAGACCATGGTCATGTATAATATTTATAACGACACCCTGTCGGGTGGCTACATACAATGTTATAAAGTTTATTTACACTAATGTTTTTTTATAAATCCTAGTTCAAAAACTGCAAATAACAACCTGCATTCAAATGAAAAACTGTTTTAATACAAATATTACTTTAGTATTTTTATTTACATCAAAAAGGTTTAAATTTCCAATTTGGTACCTACTGCAATTTTATTCACTTTCAATTTGCTTTATTAACCGACTTCAAAAAAGGAGGAGGTTATCAATTCGTCTGTATGTATAATATTTTTTTTTTTTTTGTATGTTTACCGATTACTCGAAGACGGATTGACGGATTAAGATGATTCTTTTTTTAATGGATAGGTAGGAGCTCCAAGATGGTCCCATAAAAATTTGATGTGGATCTGATGAGGGTCTTCGGAGTGATGAACGGAAATGCTCCTCAAAACGCATTAATCAATCCAGTTGTTTATCGATTACTCGAAGATGGCTTGACCGATTGAGATGATTCTTTTTTTAATGAAAAGGTGAAAGCTCCGAGATGGTCCCATAAAAATTTGATGAGGATCTGATGAGGATCTTCGAAGTGAGGACCGGGAATGCTCCTCAAAACGCTGTATTCAATTCAATTGTTCATCGATTATACAAAGATGGCTTAACCGATTGATATAGTTATTTTTTTAATGGAAAGGTGGAAGCTACGAGGTGGTCCCATGAAAGTTTGGTAAGGATCTGATGAGTATCTTCGGAATGATGGACGGGATAGCATCCCAGAATTCAATAAATTACTCATTTTTGGACTTCTACCAAAAAGAATAGACCCCTAAAGAACTAAGTACAGATTGATGGGGCACCTGAAACCACCTTCTCATCAGCAAACTCCTCAATAATGAAAATTACGGTAACAATATTGTTGATTTTTAGGTAGGTAAATATACTAAAAAGGGTAAAATAAAAAAATAATTTATCAATTAAAAAACCGACTTCAAAAAGAAACAAAAAATAATTTAAAAAACAACCAAAACAAAAGAATTGATAAAAATGACCAAAATAACCCCTACATAGGTACAGAGCCACCGACTAATTAATCTGTTTTATCATCTGAAGTCGGGCAGTTTTACTGGTTGGTTCCATATTGTACTTAGTTTAGCTGCCCGACTTCAGATGATAAAACAGATTAATTAGTCGGTGGCTCTGTACCTATGTAGAGGTTATTTTGGTCATTTTTATCAATTCTTTTTTTTTGGTTGTTTTTTAAATTATTTTTTGTTTCTTTTTGAAGTCGGTTTTTCTCAATATAATTTCTATTGGTTACACAGTCATAGGTTACCTAGTAGCGTATACCTAGACCTAGCGCCTCGCGACGATGCTATCGTTGTCATAATATTATAAGCTAAGTAATTCGTAATGACATAAACAGCCCGACTTCGCGTATATTAGAGACGGCTAGACGGTTAAATTATATCATGGTATCACGACGTTTATCTCGATATTAGAGCTCATGCATTAAGATATCAGTTTACACCGGAATTACACGGTATTCATTTAATTACCTGCTAATTATGCATTCAAATTAAATGAATTGCCTCGCGGATTATCTCTGCTGCTACGTCACACACACATACACACCACATACCTACATGCTATACGTATAGTATAGACATTAGACAGGGAGATGGTGTGAGTGAGTGAGTGCGCTGCGTTTGTGTGCGAGATACAGTATCCGGTTCGAAGTGTTCATAATGTTGTAATTATTACTGGACTACGGACTAATTAATTTTCATTATCGTTTTGTATTGTACTGCAGTCCATTAAAATGATTCTTTTTAAGGTTATTTACCTGAATAAGAATAAAAAAGAAGTATTTTAGGAAGAGTCAGCAGCACCGCGTGACGTATCACAGCCGTAGGACATCCGTAGCACAACTGAAGGACATCCGTAGCACAGATTTGCAGTTTCTCAAATTTAATTACAAACATTATGTAAATGAAACGACTGACAAACAAGTAATATTGTCTTGGGTTTTCCAGATTTTGCACAATAAAACACAATATTTACCGGGTTTTACTCGCAATTTATTTAATAACGGCATTATTACAAGAAACCGAACTTTTGCTAACTTTACAGTAAGCTTTTTCAAGGTTGACCAAGCTAACTATAATGTTAGCGAAAGCTCGATACTTTGTAATAATACCGTTATTAAATAATATGCGATGAAAACCCGGTAAATATTGTGATTTATTAAACTAGTTAGTTATGAAATTCCAAGATATTCCAGTTATGTAATAATACGGATTGTACGACTTTGACTGTTTGTATTGAATGTAAAACAAGAATTTCATTTGTTCGATTCATTGCAACTTATAATTGCCGAACGAAGAGATAAAATACTATTACTAAGGTACCTATACCCGAAAGCAAGTACATACATTTCTTGTGACTTCTTCTCATCGGAGGGCGGGTTCCGAAGTCACACTAAAATCAATACACCTAAGACGTAGCCAAATGATCATGTGCATTTAATGTTGTACAAGAATCTAAAGGAAATAAACTATTTTGATTTGATTTGTATGTATTTAGAAAAGAAAAATAGATATAAGTAGTATATCCGTTGTCTACTTACCGTAATACAAGCTTTGCAGCTTACCTTGGGGCCAGATGGTGTTGTATGTTGGTCACAGAATTTATTTTATTTAATTATTTATATTCTTGTAATAATTCTAAAATGTGGTAATGATTAAAGATGTAAGAGGTAGTCACGCGAGATCGGTTTATGAAACACGATCTGGTGTACTCTCTAATGATACCGTAGGTGCATTACCTCTAGAGAGTGCCGCGGGCGTTCTCTCTGATTCTCTGAATTTCATCTGATTGCGCCGCCTCGGGCGCGTAGTGCGGGGGGGGAGCGGTATACAATGCACAACTATCAATATTGGGCTGTTATTGTTTTTCAAACTACGAGTACCTACTCAAAGTCTGGCACGGCGGTAACTTTATAAAAAAACACGAGGTTTTTATTTTAAAGACGTTTATTCGTCATTGAGGCTTCTTAAAGACTAACTTGAATACATTTTGAACTTATAACGAAAGCTTAACTAGACTAAACATCCTTTTCGTAGGAATGCTTGCATCATCTGTTTTACTCGTGGAATATTCCTACGAATTTGCTGATGACACAAACATTACCTGGGATTGAGGGGCCGTAACTCCTCCCCCCCTAGTGTCAAAACCATTTTCAGTGTTTTCCATAGAAATATGGTTTTGACCCAAGTTTCTACAAGATGTAAGCTTATTTCTAAATTTAATGAAAATATAAAAGCTTACAAAAATGATTATGATTACATATAAAATAATTGTTCCTAAACTAACACTTTTTAATTCCATAAAACTCTTATTGTTGCTAATGTCACTTTTCTTTAATACATATGATAATGCGTGCAGTTTGGTTATATCGACATCATCGTAGTATGCTGGTGAGATTCTTTCTGCAGCAGGATACTCCACTTCAGGTAGAGTCAGCAGGGGTAGTGGTCGATACATATCAGGAGCCATGTTAGTAATTTTTCTTTTCAAGTAGAGTCTGCTTATGTTGATTTCACAGTCATCTTCCAGTGTAAGTATATATGTCCCCAGGACATCGTATCTGAGGACCTCGTTGTTGCAGTACCGGGTCACCGTGACTTTCTTGTTCGTGAAAAGTATCCATCTGTCTTTTTGTATAAGTTCCAGTCTCACGCCTTCGATGATTACTGGTAATGGTTTACAGGATGTAACATTGTTTTCGTATGAAACTAAAGAAGCGACGCAGTTGTCTTTCAGCAAGGATGACAAACTGTTTTCAGGGCACAGGAACAAAGAGTCTTCAATCTGAGGGCACGGTTGAGCGAGCGAGATGGTTTTAGACCCCTTTACCAAAAGGATAGGGTATTTAGGTAAAATGACAAAGGTTTGGTTTAAAGGACTCAATACAGGAAGAGGGTGGACTCTGTAGTAGGTATAATTAGAGGTTTCTACAATTGGTACTTCAATTATGAATACTATCTGGTTCTGTTTTACATAGGCTTTTATGTTAGAACACTGTTCTAGATTCAGTACATTTTCAGAATTTACAGGATGTGGAAACTTTACAGATTTTTCTAATGGACTTAAAATGTTCAGGAATTCTTCTGTATTAATAATGGAACTATGTATAGTATTAACTTTGCTAAAAGCTAGTGCGGTTTCAATCTCATCCAATATAGTATAGAGAGTTTGAAAGTTATGAAGGAAAATGTTAAATAATGTAGTCAAGCGCTGTATGCTTGCTGTTTTATTGATAGATAGTTCCATCTCATTGAGTTTTTCCGTAATTTGGATGAAATTGTAACGGGTAGAATTTGCGAAATGTTCCACTGTGCCAATCATATGTCCTCCTTAAATGTAGTAGAGTTTCTTTGATACCACGATGGCATGTCTTTCCTTGGTGATATTTGAGGACTACGTCCCGTTGTTCGTTTTCATCTTCTATATAAACTACACGTTCGGTGCATTCAAAGAGTTTTACTGCATTTTTCTTAAAAAGGGTTAGGACAGCTTCGTTGAAATGTTTCCTATGTAATTTGTCTTCAAAATAAAAGAAATACCTAGTTTTGGGTCTAATATACTCTTTAAGTAGTTGCTTAATAAGATCTATTCTATTAAGAGGCATATGCACTTCAAAAACTTTTTGTTTATGTCGTGATAAGTTTTTTACTGATATATTGTCTCGGTTCCAAGTAAAAACTAGAATTTGGTTGGGTTTAGTATCTATGGCTTCATGTAAAATAGGAATTCCGTCAGTATCTATGTCGTAAGCGGAATGAGCAGTTTCCATACTACTGCTGCCACAATCTGGATGTTCAGATGCCGTAAGAGTGTCAGACATTGAAGGGATGGAATATGGTGATCTTCTGCCTTGAATGATCTGCGTCTTTTCAGAATCAGTGTCTGAGATTTCGATGATGCTTTTGGGCGTATTTACGATCATTGATCCGTTCTGACCGTCATTTAATGCATTAATTTTAATTCTGGATAGAGCGTCTGCATTTGAAATTTGTTTTCCATTTTTATAAATTATGTTGTAGTCAAACTCTTCCAATCTAAGTTTCCAGCGGGTTAGTTTACTATTTGGTTCTTTAATTGATCCAAGCCACGCCAGAGGTCTGTGGTCGGTATATATTGTAAACTTGCGACCGTAAAGGTATGGTCGGAAATGTTTGACTGCCCAAACTATCGCGAGAAGTTCTTTCTCGATGGTACTGTAACGAGTTTCAGCTTCATTCAACGTTCTGCTCGCATAAGCTATAGGTTTATCTGAGCCTATAGGACCTTGTGATAGTACAGCTCCAATCGCAAAGTTAGATGCGTCTGTGGTAAGTACAAAAGGCTTAGTAAAATCTGGGTATTGTAGTAATGGGGCATTTGTCAGTAATTCTTTACATGTTTCAAATGCTTTTATAAACGCTTCATCTATTACAACTTTATTTTTCTTTTTGAGGCAGTTAGTCATCGGCTGTGTGATTTCTGCGAAATCTTTGATAAATTTCCTATAGTAGCCTATAAGACCTAGAAAGCTCTTGATTTCCGTCGGGGTTCTTGGTAATGGATATTTCAATATAGCATCAATTTTGTCATTATTTGGTTTAAGACCTTCGGCTGTGATCGTATGTCCTAAGTAAAGAACTTCCTTCCGGAGGAACTCGCATTTATTTAGCGTAGCTTTAAGGTTATTTTCCCTCAGTCTCTCGAATAGGTACCTTTCTTAGCTTCTCTATGTGTTCTTGGAGGCTTGTGGAATACACTATGATGTCATCAAGATAAACTAAGCAATGAATGCCTTGTAGTCCTTTTAAAGTAGAATCCATAGCACGTTGGAAGGTAGCTGGGGCTGTTTTGAGTCCAAAAGGCATACGAAGGAATTCGTAATGTCCTGCTTGAGTTGTGAATGCTGTCTTATGTCTGTCCTCTTCTCTAACTTCTATTTGATGGTATCCACTTGCTAGATCTATTGTACTAAAATATTGGGACTTTCCTAATTTGTCAAAAAGATCTGTTATATTAGGGATTGAATATTTGTCATCTATAGTTATTTCATTTAAACGTCTGTAGTCGATTACTAGCCTATATTTCTTTTCACCGTTTTCACTCTTTTTCGGGACTAAATGTACGGGGGCTGACCATGGGGAATGCGAATCTTTAATAACGTTTTCTTTTAGCATTTTGTCTACATGTCTTTGAATTTCTTCATTTACTACTGGTGGATGCCTGAAGGGCCTAACGTAGATTGGATCTTCGTTAGTTGTGCGAATGCTATGCTTTACGTGTCCTGTATGGGTTAATGGGATTTTATCAGAATGGAAAATATCTCTAAATTCATAACAAAGCTGTTGAATTGCCTCTCGCTCTTCGTTATTGAGATGTTCCAATTTTATGTTATTTAAATTTTCTTTTTTTTTTTTATTTTTTTTTATTTATTTATTAGAAACAGAAAAATGATTACAATAATAATATAAAGCGTCGAGAAACCCAGTTAGGTTTGTGATGACTCCTTCATTCGTCACATCAATAGGTATTACAATACTTAAAAAATAATAATATAAAAACTGCTATCTAACATTAATCTATTTGCTATTTTACATTGCTATCTCTTGCTGTGAGCCTTACAAATGCATGTGTTGGAAAGAGACAAGTCAAATGGCCATAATATTATTCGGCAAAGCTTTCGTTCAACAGCTGTATGACACAATAGGAGCGAAGATAACAATTAGGTAGGTGGGTAGGTAGTACTGGTTACTTAGATGAGCAGTGGCGTAGTCACCGTGCAAGCAAATCCCGTTAACCTCTGGTAAAAGCATTATATTAAATCGAGCAAGTCGAAAAGATAGGTTTTAATTATATTTTTAGCACTTGCATTTTTAATGTCTAATTTATTTTTTATTTTCTTGGGTATATTATTTAAGAAGTTGGGTACTATGTACTGTGCCGTACGTCTGCCATATACGTTATTAGTTCTTGGTATTTTTAGTTCTTTATTGGTTTTTTTACGAGTTTGTATGTTGTGAGCAATAGGTATTTGTATGGTAAAATTATTATAGTGTTCTAGGATAAGGTTTAGGTTAACATTATATTGGACTGGTAATATGTTACAATGTTTAAATAGCCCCGATATATTATTTTTATATTGTTCTTTTATTTTATATGGTACAATTAGTTTTAAAAATCGAGTCTGAATGTTACTTATTTTGTCTAGATATGTTTTATAGGTACGTCCGTAACTGGTCAGTCCATACAAAATTATAGATTCCGCTAGTGATACATACAGGTTTAGTAGGACTTTGAAGGGAATTTTATCTTTTATGCACACAAATTTTGCTAATATAGCTCGAAGTTTGTTGCATACAGAGCTGACATGAAGCGACCAGTTAAATTTATTATCAATGATAGCCCCCAAATATGTGTGACTTGTCACTTGTTCGATTTCCTCACAATGACAAGTCAGTAAATATCTATGCAAGCACTCATGAGAGTGTCCTATAATCCTAAATTTTGATTTAGGTTTTTTGTGGCTCGAGTGTACGTTTATGATTTTGGTCTTCTTTAAATTGATAACCAAACCTACGTCATGTGCCCATTTTGAGATTCTTGTAAAGTCTGTCTGTAAACGTTCCGCAGCTTTATTTTCGTCAAGGTCAGTTGATATGAGACACGTATCGTCCGCGTATTGGTAGACAGAAACATGTTGTACTACATTAGGCATTTCATTAACGTATGCTAGGTAATGCATTGGACCCAAAACTGATCCCTGAGCTGTTCCTTCTGTTACTTCTATTTTGGAACTGAATGTACTACCCACTTTGACCATGTAAGAACGATTTCTTAGATAATCTTTGCTCCAGTTGAGCAAAGGACCTCGTACTCCAGTGTTAGCCAGTTTTTTCAACAAGTCATCGTGCCTTAGGGTATCAAATGCCTTGCTGAAATCAATAAACAACAAGAGGACATAATGTTTAGCATCGAGTTTTCCATTAACTTCATCAGTGAATTTTGAAAGAAGAGTTTGTGTCGATTTCTTTGGTTGAAAGCCAAATTGTGTTGTTGAAATTATATCGTGTTTGGAGTAATAATCATGGATCGCCTTATTAACATAGGATTCGATTATTTTATTAATTACCGGTAAAATTGTGATTGGCCTATAGTTCTCGTAATCATTGTAGGAACCTTTTTTGTGGATAGGTCTGACTATACCTTTCTTTAGATCATCTGGATAGCAGCCATGAATTATACTGCAATTAATTAGTTTGGCTATTACACATGAAATTTTGTCAGATAACATTTTTATGTCAATGCACCGAATCCCATCACTTCCGGCAGATTTTTTAGGGTCTAATCGTTTGATAATACGTAGGACATCCGCTTGGGTAGCTTTTTTGAATCTTATTGATTTGTTTATAGGATTAATGTATTCGCTTTCACTTAAAAGACGTCTGTGGCAATTAGGCATGATGTCTTTTACGTTTTTGTTAAAATTGGTTGCAAAGTTGTTACTAATATTTGTTTCGTTCGTACTACTATTTATTTTGTCGTCGCCGAATGCGTTGATGATTAAGTCGTCAATTGGTCGATCTATTTTACCTGATATTTGATTTAGAATTCTCCAAAGTTGCTTAGGATTATTTTTACATGCTTCTATTTGGTCGTTATAATATTGATTTTTTGATTTGTTAATTAATTTATTGGTTGAATTTCGGAATTTATTATAATTTAATCTATTTTCTAAGTTTGTAGGGTCTTTTAAATAAAAAGTGTACATTTGGTCTTTTTTCGTGCATTTTTTATATATCTCCGAAGTAAGCCACGGTTCTTTATTTCTTTTGCTATGTATGTTTATTTTTTTACAATAGGTTGAGTCAATATAGCTTTTTTCGAAGTTTATTTTAATGTAGTTATAAATTTCTTGTGGACAATCCGAACTGTATACTTCTTTCCAATCGATATTGTTCAAACTACCATGCAGTTTCTTTTTATCAAATAAATTAATCAGCTTAGGTTCATTTTGCACGGCAGCCACGCCACTGATCGCAAGTATAATTGAGCGGTGGTCGGCCAGTACTGTTCCGAGCGCACCCGAGTATAGTCCCAGCAGGCGCGATCTCACGAATATGTGGTCAATGCAGCTTCTAGTTAATTTATCTTTCTTAAATTCATTCCTAGTGTAATCAGAAATCGCGCTTGTGAGACCACACTCGGACATACTATTCACATAGAACTCCGTATGCCCGTCACTTGCCTTTAAGTTAATGTTTATATCACCCAGGACTTGTAAGTTCGTTAACAAATAGATATTTACTTTTCTCAGGAGGTCTATACAGTGCACAGATGGTAATGAAGTGATTTGGTGACAATTTAATTTGACCGAGCACACTTTCACACTGCAGTGTATTGGTTTTAATTAGTTGTAACTTATATTTATTTTTTACGTATATTATGATGCCGCCACCTCTACGATTTTTCGTAGAGGTGCATTGTGTATCCCTCCAAATTATATAGGTTAACAATTGCGTCAGATATTCCTACCTCCGTGAGAACAATAACGTCTATAGGGGATTTGGATGATCTGATAGTATAGGTTAGTGACGAAAATTTTTTAATCATTGATCGAATATTTATATGCATAATTAGGAGTTTATTTTGATGTATAGGTAAGTGTTTACAGAATCCATCGACATTACAACAGCCGTCAATTTCAGTGACTTCTATGTTGTGGGTAGCCATTTTTAAAACTAATAATGCTGTACAATTGATTAATTTTTAATTTATGTATCTAGGTTATTTCTTAGTTTTCGATTCCGATACTAGATGTTTTAGATCTCTTTCACTTCTGATTACGATTGGTTGCTCTTTGTCGTTTTTACGGATAAGGATCTTGCCGTCTTGGAACCAGATGTATTTGTAGGTAGGTAGTAGTTGTTGTTTGGTATTCCATAGGAGTGCTTTATGGTATTTTGATAAGGCCCTACGAAGTATAATATTACGTATGTTGCCATCTGTTGTCTTGTTGGGAAGAATGTCTGCTATTGAGGTAGGGTTTTGTTTAGCTGTGCGTATCCAGTTCTCAGCTTCTTCTTTACTTTCAAGTTCTATTTGGATCACACCTTCTAGCCCATTTTTGACAGGAATTCGTTTAACGTTTTTTATACTCTTCTGTTGTAGTTTGAGTTTATTGGCAAGTATAACTGCAAAATCCCTAACGTCTTCGTTTTCTTTGTTAGGAATACCTGCGACCTCAATCTTGTTATCCAGCGCAGTTTGCTCCATTTGACGTATGTTTAGCTCGAGTGTACCTAATTTTAGTTCCAAGTGAGTATTCTGATTTATTAAAAACGTATTCTTTTTCTCTAGATCTTTCATTTTTATATCGAATTCTTCTAGAAGACTGGTAAAGTCGTCTATCTTTTTACCAAAGAAATCAACCGAATTTTCTATAGGTTCTAGTTCTTTCCTGACGATTTTTCTTACCTCCGTAGATATATCGCGAAGAAGCTTTTTCACATCTAGTGAGCAAGTATGCTTGGAACTCGATCTTATATCAGAGATAGATTCCCGGTCCTCCTCTTCGTCATCATCCGGTACCAAGAAGGATGACCTGCGACCAGGAATATCCCGAAAACAGTCTTCACAGGTCCATTCCAGAGTGACCGTGTTTCTGATGGCCGAAAGCTGCTTAGCGGTCAGACCTGAACAGGCCTGACTGGCATGTACCTGTTTGCTACATTTACTGCATACTAGCGCCGGAGCACGTTTAGTGATAGATTTCTCACAAGTATCGCACTTCATCATAATGATATAAAGTGTAGGTAGATTTATATAAATTTGATAAAACGTAATGCACGACCGTATCGAGTAACCACTGACGGACGAATGTTATCTATTTTAACATTTTAACATGTTATCTATTTCTATATCGTTAGTGTCATGAGTAAAATTAAGCTCACATTTAGAAAGGGTTTCATTACTAACTTTAGTTACCTTAAGTTGGTTATTGAAACACAAGGAGACCTTTTCGTTGGATAAATTCTGAATGACTGTATAAGCGAATGAGTCTACACACGTAACTAATGCTGAAGGCATACGTACTCCATTTCCAAAATCGATGAAATTTATTATGGCTTCGCCATTAGGCAAGTCAGTGGGGACTTTAACTCGAGTCTCGGAACGAGGATCTAAATACAGTTCATAAGGTGGGCTATAGACTATTGGGATTTTAATGGTCGCGTATTCTCAATACTTGTTTGTTCATGTCTACTGATGCACTCAATTGTCGTAATAGATCGGCGCCAATGAGGCCGTCGTAACGAGGATCTACACTGTATAAATAAAATTTATGTTGACCTGCTGTTTTAAATGATTTTAGCAAAGGGATATGAATGACTTTATCATGTCTACTACGAGCATGGGTACTAACAACTTCAAAGGGTTCTGGGTAAATGTAATTTCGGAAATATTTAAAGGCTAAGGCTGGATTCATAAATGATCTAACGCTACCGGTGTCTATCATAAAGTAAGCATCTATTTCTGGTAAGTAAATATGTGGAAGGCGTAAAATACTATCGCAATTTAAATTTATTATTTCACAGTCTGGTCTGTTGTAGTCTCGGAAAAATCCTGATCGTAAGGAGGTTCACTGTCAGCTGGTGAAGTTTCCTGGATTTCGAACTGGTCGGAATTATAAAAGTTTTCGCACATGGCTTGATTATAGATGTCAGTGTCGATTTCAGGTTCGTTAGGGTAAAATACATCAGTGCCTAACATATCTTCATCTATATAATTGTTACGGACCGTTCTCATAGAGACATCGGTGTTCTGTTGCCGTGGTCTCTGTGGTGGAATGCCAAAACGGAAACCTTGATTATTATTACCAAAATTTTGTGGAGGCCTATTTAGGTTTTGATTTGGTATATCGAATTTAAAATTCTGTTGTTGTTGGGGAATTCCAAATCTGAAGTTATTGTTTCCTTGATTGAATCTATTAAAATTTTGGTTTGGCTGAGAATTTGGTCTAAATCCGGAGTTCTGGTTTATTCCAAATTTAAATTGATTGGGTTGACCGAATTTATTTTGTAAATTAAATTTATTCTGTAATTGATTTTGCGTATTCTGGAAAGAGGTTTGTGGAGTAAATTTGTTTGCAAAATTATTAGGTATGCCAAATTTAAAATTATTGTTGCCAGGAACCAATTGCTGTTGGGGTTGAACCGGTTTTGAGGAATTTTGTTTCATATTATTATAAGCGTCGTATTGATTCATGAAGTTATGCTCTTCCATAACGATGGTAAGTGCATCTTCAAGGGATGCTACTTGTCTTTGCCTAATTATCCTAATCACTTCTTTAGGTAAGTTATTTAGGAAAATGTTTAATGCGGTGTCATTGTAAATAATCATGCGGGCCGCTTTTACACCCTCGTCAGTTAATAAGTTTACCTTTGCAAATAAGGCACTTCTAAGGGCTTGTACCCTCTTACAAAAATCGGGGTAGGTTTCATTATGTTTTATTATTAAGGATTCCAATTCGATTTTAATACATTGTTCGGACCTGCTGTCACCGAAATGCTGGGCAAGTAGATCTTTGAGCTGTTCCCATGTCCTAACATCTGTGCGTTCACTTACTAATACCGCGGCCTTACCGGCTAATCGGCAGGTGATACATTGATAGATGTACGCGTTTTGAGCAACGGTACCTGCTCCGCGAAAATTAGTAACGACGTACTCACATTTTTGGATGAAGAAATTAAGTAGGTTTTCATCACCCTCATATTTAGGAATTAAACATAAAATTTCTTTTGGAATAAGTTGAATTTGTTCCATTTTTAAAAAATAAAGTTTATAAAACACACAATAAAATGCACACAATAAAATTCAAGATCGAATTTCTAAAAGTACATGTGTGTGTGTGTGTACACACAAATTGTAAAATTTGTAAAAGTTGTAAAAATAAATTGTAAAAGTAAATTGTAAAAACTGTAAAATAATTTTCTTTTTAAAATTCAATTCAATTTTTAAATAAGGTCGATTAAAAGGAAGCTATTCATGTATTCCCTTTAGATACCTTTAGATTTTAATATAAAATTTCATTAACACTGAATATTTTAAAATTCAACAAAATCAGATAGTTTCACTTAACACTAATGTACTCGATTGTACGATGCGGGAATAAGAGGCCGAAGAATGGATAGGCAAGGAAGTTTACTCACCATCCGCTCGAGCTCATCTCTCCCAGAAGTTGACCGCCGCGCAGTGCCGAGTTATTTATTTGGTTCGTCAGATTTTCCGCGAATTTACGTGAATAAATTTGGATTCACTATGTAATTTCACTTATGAAAAATCCGCTCCGGCTGCGCCACTCAAAGTCTGGCACGGCGGTAACTTTATAAAAAAACACGAGGTTTTTATTTTAAAGACGTTTATTCGTCATTGAGGCTTCTTAAAGACTAACTTGAATACATTTTGAACTTATAACGAAAGCTTAACTAGACTAAACATCCTTTTCGTAGGAATGCTTGCATCATCTGTTTTACTCGTGGAATATTCCTACGAATTTGCTGATGACACAAACATTACCTGGGATTGAGGGGCCGTAACTACCTACTTTGTTATAAATATTGATGTCTGAAGTTTATAATAGAGCCTGTTTTGTTATCCCACAACAAGTGTGACAAGTTCCCGAGTCGGAACGATCGAGGGCAACTGTCGACGTGCACTGAATGAACGGACGGAATATATCTCAACTTCTGCCCAATCTCACTTAATATCGAGTCAAACTGTTAATTAGTTCACGGAGTAGCCTCACCGGCATCAATGGGAAGGATAATCACTTGTAGGTTGTAGCGGTGTGACGGCGGACATACAGGGACAGCCATCTACTGGTGTATATGAAACGTAACAAATCTACGTGTATTGTGTTTAAACAATTACGTACGAATTCGTTAGAAACGGAAACATTCCACGTTTTAAGGTTTCATTTGCGGGTATAGTGGGGTCGGACGACGAGCGTCGCCCGAGGATTCAATTAGTTGTGTTGCAGCCCGAGGCCGCCGCCGCCCGCCATGCGCGCGGTGGGCGGTGGGACCCCTCGCCCTCCTTCTACTGCTGCGAGCTCGAGTTTGATCATTTCATATTGTTATATTCTTACGGTCTGACAAAAGTTTGTTGAATTAATTGCTATATAATTGGCAATAAGTAGAACTACATAACGGTAGGTCGGATCATAATAACAAAAATAACCGGCTATTATCTCGGCGCTATTGAAGATAAAACACAATTTACTGATGAAACTTGGAGTTCTGCCTAAAGTTGCCCGCGTGAGATAAGCGGCGGCCGCGCGTGCTCCCATCTACCGCCCTCGCCCGGCATCCGCTGCGTCTGCTTCGCCTCCGCCCCGCTTCTACCACGCCTCAACTAGAAGCTTTGACTTTAAAAACGAATACTAAAAAAACACGAATAGAAATACGCAATGCAGTGCAATAACTAAAAGCATAAAATCCGAAGGTAATGTTTTTTAAACAGATAAAACCAAATCGCATGAAAAGCAAAGAAAAAAGGTTCCAGTGGTGGCCAAGTCCCAATTCTCTACAGTACTTATAATCTTTTGAAGTTGAGTTAGTTTTAATTAGTTGACCTCAATACAGCAGGTACCTATATATAACTGAGGAGACGTCTTTGTTAGTTTGATGATCGTCTCGGATCGCGAGGAGGGGGGAGGGGAGGGGGGGGAGACGCGTCTCGAGCGAATGATTACTCCCTTTGTGTCGCGAATCAAGTTAAGTTTTAGTGTCTATTGTCTCTCAAAGATAAGATAAAGTTATTGTTCACCGGAATCCAGAGAGAAGTTCACGAGACATCGACTGTGCCGCGTGTCCGGCCGTCCGGTCCGGTCGTCCGGCGGGAAGCGCGCGGCGACACACCGCCATGTGCACCCGAACACCGACCACCGACCACCTAGGACCGAAGACCGGTGCAACGGAAACAAACAAACAAAGTGTTACGGACGAATGGAGCGAACTCGACTCGATACTTTACTCATTTATTGTGTACGTAACGAGTAAGCCACCGTCGGCGTCGACCGACCGTCGCATCGCTCGCAACTAAATAAACACGACCCATTTCAAAAGTATTCAGAGGTACTCCTATTTAAAATACGTACAAACAGGTAACTCAATAATATCATCCCGTACCGTCATAATTATATAGTTTCGTGCCATCAAAGACTATCCGTCTGTCAGTCAGATATCTACTTCATCTAATACAGATGAAAACAAAATATGTGTGTATATATAATAGCCATGAATCAACTACAAAAACGGCCCACAAAATTCAAAATTGTTTAATGTAGGCACTTAATCCTGTTTTTGTATCTATTTTTAAGAATACAAAAAAGGTAAAATACCGTGTACACGCATACTGTATACCTACAGTAGGTATACAACACAGCCCATAGCTCCGCGCCGCCGCCGCCGGCTCGGGGGCGTATTGTATTATTATTATAACAGCACTTTCCAGATGTTGTGCCATTCTCCGTGTTCACGTAATTAAGCGCAAGGTGTTATTGTTACTGGCACGCTACACCGCGCCACGTCGCCCGCGCCACGCCACGTCGCCCGCGCCACGCCACGCCATCGCACGTCTCCCTATTCATAAAATACAATCTTATAGATTTTACCAGGGGTTGTATTGTACGGTAGTTATGTATTTAGGATATGCCTTAGATAGTATAGATAAAGCATGTAGATAGTAAGTAAGGATAGATAGAAGGCGTTCAGAGTACGTGATAAGTCGTAATACCAATGTACGTGTTAATTGTGTTTGTAAACCAATAGATGTAAGTAGAGATAAGATACTTTGTACAAAAACCCTATCCTTAACGAATATACAGACATTCATCTACCACACCCCGCATTGTGTTTCATTACGCTGACTGGAGGTCCCCGACACTATATAATATATATACCGGTATAAACATCTGTACAATATTTTTCTGTATGATGTCATACCATTAAATTCCGATACTCAAAAATAGCAGTGCAGATACTTTTTGTTTTAAATAACATTCATAATTTGGGTAGCATAAAAATTGTATACAGCTATTATTTATACTTAGGTTTAAATTATAAATTATTGATTGGTATAGAAATTAAATGAGGGTTAAATAACTGTACTGGAAAATATATTAGGTACAGAAATTCTCACAGTATACATATTTGAGTACTGATATTTTACTTTACCTATTAAAGTACTTTATACCGATATGCAGTCCCTGGTTTTTACCACAGCACCACAACGCGACGCTACTCTGAAACCTCGTTAAAATTATAAAATATTTTTTGCAGAAAACGTTTCATTAAAAGCTCGCTCGGTATCGTCTCAGTGTGTGCAGTGTCTGCGGTACATCATCTCGGCTTCATTTTCTTTTCATTAAGGTATCTTCACGGTCCGGGGACGTCTCGTCTCGCCACCCCCCCCTGTCCCCCCTCTCCCCCCTCTCACTTACCACGCTTGCTTTTGATAACGTTTCACTTTTTATTTTTTAGTTTTATAACGTTTTGTGTCACCTAGGCGACTGGCGAGCCCCCATGCCCCGCGTAGACCGCGCGTCAACCACTAGATACAAATATAGTATTAGCAAATGAAATCGGTTGATGTTTGGGACCTGCTGTAGACTATGACATATTGACAGATATAGAATGCATAATTATTTTTCCCGGGTCTTATTCGCGTATAATTATTTTTTTAAATCTTTCAGTCCCCTCGCGACCAAGATCATTGTAACATGATCGAAACGTCGAGGTAAGAGAAATTAAAAAATAATTATACGCGAATAAGACCCGGGAAAAATAATTATGAGTTCAAATCGTGTGAGTTTAAAATGTTTAGATATAGAATGCTTTACTATACTTACCCAAAACAAAATCTAGAACACAATGAAATAGAAATTATACCCTAGACAGGTATACACATTTTTAGATACTTCAATTATTTAAGTTGCCATACTTTGTTTTACGTAAAGCACGATGATAACATGACTCGAACCAATTAAACAACATTAAAGCGGGTGTACCTCAGGGCAGCGTGATGGGCCCAATCTTGTACCTCATTTATACTTTTGACTTACCATGCTCGGAAAACTGCTTAACGGGCACATTTGCTGACGACACGGCTGTATTGGCAGTAGACAAAAATCCAGTAGAAGCGTCAAGAAAACTCCAGAGAAATCTTGATGTAATCTCAACATGGCTTATGGACTGACGCATAAAGGCAAATGAGTCAAAATCAGTGCATGTGACATTCACCTTGAGACGCGATACATGCCCTGTGGTCAAAATAAACCAGCCGATACCGCTGTCTTTAAAAGTTAGATGGGCATTCACTTAGAGAGGTGACTTACATGGACTGACCACATACTTGCTAAAAAAAAGTCACTTAACATAAAACTTCACAACCTTGACTGGCTGCTTGGCCGGAAATCCAAGCTGAGCTTAGAAAACAAACTTTTGGTTTACAAATGCATCCTCAAACCTATATTAAATTATGGCGTCCAGCTGTGGGGTACTGCTTCTAACTCCAACCTGAAGATCTTGCAACGTTTCCAATCAAAAACATTACGACAAATAACGCAAGCTTCATGGTATCTCACCAACAAACAGCTGCATCGCGATCTTGGCATCACAACTGTGATACAAGAAGTCTCGAAGTCAATAAAAGCATACAGCTACCGAATCAAGCTTCACCCAAACCAACTTGCCAAGGATGTAATGGCCGAACTGCCGAATAGAACTTTTATTAGACTAAAAAGACGAGCACCCCAGGACCTCTTAATATGGAGTTAAACACATATGGACTTGTCACAGGACGAGTACCATGCACGCCGTATATACTGAGAAAAGTCAAACCTCCGGCTCAATGTCACCAGGCAGATCGCCAGATGAAGGGAAATAAAAAAATACTTTGTTTTTTTATTTTTCTGGACTCGTGAAAATTAAGAGAGAACGAATTATTAACTATATTTTACTGTAATTATAATATTATTATAGTGACTATGGATAACAGTGTTTACCCATAGTCCCGGTGCGGTGGCTCGACTCATTACCGGATTCATAGAGTAAAGTTAAGTATCCGTGGTTCCATAGTTAACCGTAGGGATTGAGTACGGACTTCTGACTAATATTTTCGGAAAATTAAATTAACAACAAAGTAAAAATATAAACATGGTCAAAATAGAAACAAAATATACCTACATAATATGTGAAATATGAAATCCCAACATATTTAAATGTAATGGTAGGACGGTAGTCGGTAGGTAGGTAGGATTACAGCGGGATATAGCGGGCTGTGTGCGGCAGGTGTAGTGTTATAGTGTGTAGAGACAGCGGTCCGTTCGTCCGGGCAGCTTCCACCGGCACCGCGCGACGCGACGCGACGCGTCCGGCATTCGCGCGCGGACACCCGCCGCGGGCAGACGTGTCTCGCACACCGCGCAGTTACCGGCGCATCTCGCGATATAAGCAAGTCGGTGTCCGTTCCCTGCACCCGGGATCGTTCTCTATCTGTACACATCACCTGGTACCGTACTAATACTACTACGCTTATCTTTACCGAACCTTTGTTACATAACTTGATACAAGTTTCGCTAAGTTCCGTCAACTTACGATGCTTGTTTATTGGTTTAAGTTCTTCAAAGTATAATATTTGCATTAGAATAGACACAAAAGTTATGTTTACTACTACAAATCAATTTTGGTTGCTTATATTTTGTAGAAATAAAAAATTAGTTATAGATACATAGTTCTTTAGTTAGGTACTTCTTCCTCAACTTTGAAAATTGGCTACATAAACAGAACTTTTTATACTCATGTGATCTAGGATTGGTAGTCAAAGAAATTCATATTTTTGAGATCTATATTTTGTATTTCTTTTTTCACTTCAACGTTTAGACTTACTGACAAACGACAATTGTTTTTAATTGCATCGCAATTTTCATTTTGGTGAGAATACTTATAAAAATATGAATTTATTTATTTATTTTCCATTACTTAAATCTATCATTACAGAGTTACCCATTATTTCCCGTTAATTATTTACCCGTTATTTCTAATAAAAACATGAGTTTCTTATGAAATTTAGCTAAAAATAAACAAAATAGAAAATTACGATCATTAATTTTAATGTAAACAAATAATAAGTAAAGCAACAACAACTAATGAATGTAAAAAAAAAACAAAGCGTATCGAAAGAAATATGCATTTCTACATCAAACTATCTGTTACAATTATAAACTGTGATTAATTACGACATGACTCATGTAACGTTACTCAAATTTTAATATGTTAATAATATACGTTTTTTTCTTTCTGTCAACTGTAAAAGACAAAGGATACTTACATTATGCAACTAGCTGTTAAGGCGGCGATAGATGATAATTATCGGTCCTTGTCCGATTGCATATAAATGAGCGAGATGGAATTGCGTGAAAATATCTACAATTTCTTGTAAAATCAATCATTAATGAAGATTAAAATAATATTTTTATAAAATGCGATGAAGAGGTTCTAGGTATTGTATTTTCTTATATTATGATGCCTTTGAGAAAATATAGCGGTTAAGGATTTAGAAGAAAAATTGATTTATTTTGTAAAACAGGGGTAACTTTGCCTGTATAATAGTGGTATTTAAAGTTATTTTTTATTGTTTTTGAAATGAAGGGGACACTTCTTGTATCATGTACAATAACATAATACATTGTTTAAAGATCAATTTGACACCGGTTATGAAGAAAACTATTCAATCGGAAGGGATTTCACATGAGTCGCGTCCTTAATCATCGTGCATAAGTAAAGTTAGGGGGTGTGAAACTTAATTCCGACGACGCGCGACAGAACTTACGAGGTCTCTATATTGTATCTCAGTAATATCACATATTGTGTTGATTAAAACATTATTCTTGAGTCGTATTTATGTGAAATTGTTTATGATACGAGTATTAATTATATTCACTACGGCCGCCGACCACGCCGTGCGCTGTATGTGATTGGATAATTCCATACTCGATACAAAACTCTGTCGATGACAGTACTATAAAATATTCCGCCGCCGCCGGTGTGTGCATAAAGGAAGGGAGTAAACTGTTCTTTAAAATAAATAAGTAATACACTCGCATGTTAATAAATAACAAACATTTAACTGAAAATCGTATTTAAGAAGGTCTAGTTGTTCTGAAGATAAATGGGAACACACACACAACCTCTCACCCCAAACGCATATACACTGCTTCTTTTCGTCGTGGGTAATAAAACCGGTTTACAATCCAGCTAGTTACAGAATTTAATAAAATAAGTTGTTGAAGATTATAAACTTGTCCCTTTTTACTTAAAAAGTTGATATTATGCAACTTTTCACTAGATAGAACAAAGTAAAACATACCTTTGCTTCAAATAACAAAATGTAAATATATATTATACAATCAATAGCAAATAGCGAAGAAAAACAATAAATAACAACTTAAATTGTTTCAAAAAAATATAGTACAGCCTCAACAGTATTTACATGTATATTGTATGCTATGTGAACTGCAAATTAAAAAAAATGTTTTGTCCATGTATATATATTATATTACAAACAAATTAAAATGTTTTAATAAAATCGGATTAGAGAGAGCGGCGAGATGGGAAGGGAGGGGGGGGGGGAGAGGGTGTTTTGAACTTATTACCAAGTTTTTTGAAGTTCCTTGTTGCCGACGTTATCATCTTCTTGTTTCATTCATACTTGAATAATATAGCGCTTAGCGCTTCCATCGATACAGCGAGAGAAGAGCGAGTAGCTTCCGCTTCCGCTACATTTTAATACCACTATAACCGACATGTTTTCATACACAAATTATGAAAACAATCTGTCGTAGCAGTACCGCTACGGTGATGCTACGACGTAGCCGGTCTACGAAAAGAGTTGATTGCTACGTTGTATGGCTTATAAATTTATTTATAATTATACTGAAAGAGGCGCCGCTGTTTCACCCGCGGTAATCAGTGGAAGGGTATATTGGGATAAACAAATAGCTTGATTTCAACAACGCAACACGTTCAGCGGTTTGTGCGTGAAGAAACAATAAACACATAGGTACACATACATTATAGTATAGGATTATTGTAAATAGTAATAAAAAGTTAATTACAAACGAAATTGACAAAGAAAATGAAACTTTCGTGCGGGCGAAACGACTCACGACTCATAAAAACATATACGAATCGTCTTCTGGCTCATTACCACTAAACGATCTTTATTTTGGCTTCGTCTTAATGTTAACTCCAGCGTCTTATTTACTGTTTTAATTAGAGCGCTCGCCGTTCGCGTTGTATGTCTGTATGTTGTACGTACATTATACTCAGGACTTGGGGCAGAGAGAAGGACGGTCATGTTACCGCCCACGATAACTCCTACTTCGCTATCTGCCATCGTTTCCGTCTTCTATTACCTTTATGTATGAATAATGACCTTTGGACCTTGGATTGGACCACTATTTAGTAAAGTGTGATACTTTTTTTAGGTTTACGCGATGCTGATATACAATTAAACAAATTTTTCGGTTTCAATTATGCTGTTTTTATTTTATTTAAAGCATTTTATCACTATTCAATTATTTAATTTAAATAATTCTGTGTTTCTGAAAAAAATATCAAATTATGTCGTTTATTTCACCCAACATAGATCCATAATGAAAACCGATTGAACCGAAAGTAAAAAAATATCGATTGAAGGAAAGGATAACAAGAAGATAGAAACAGAAACTATCAATATTTTGAATTTTAACATTGATCGCCAGTCATTTATTAAAATAAGTTCATTTAATTTATTAGTTAGTTTAATCTTTCACATCTAGGTACGTGGTTGCATGGCACCTAGAGTCCGCGCGACTAGCCGAGCGGAGCGGTGCGGAGCGGAGCGGGGCGGAGCGAAGCGATCGACGTCAACGGCGAGATGCGGCGCGCGGCGCGACCGCTGGCGTCGCTGCTGCTGTTGCTGCAATGTTTGTTGTTCTTTTATATCCCTCTATTAAAGAGGTCCGATCACATTATTACGTGGCCCCTTCCGCCTTCCAACCGCCATCGCCATGCGCCAGTCGTCCTCCAAATTGATGATGTTTCCAGCGGGATAGTTTTCTCATTTTAGGAGCAATTCGAGTAGAATGAGTCGAGAGTTGAGAGGAGGGGCTTACCTCCGTCCGACGACGGGAACACAATACTGATGCGAAATACATCACATTCCGGGATTTATCGTCACTCCGGTGAATTCGCAGGAATTACCGAGTTAAGCCGATTCTCTCATAATGTATTATGTTTGGTATACCCACCTATATGCTGTGTTCCATTGGCTGGAGGTAAGCCCGTGGCACGGACTATGTACTGATACACTCGGTACAGAACTTTTTATAAGCAATGTACTTTAAATTGAAAATAAAATAAATGTAAAGAAAAGTATAACATACAAGGTATATTGGGTAAGCCCTTTTAAGCCGAAAGGGGGTTGTTCTAGACATCTAGGCGAACAACTGTTGTTCCACGTCTTTTGGAAATTCGAAGTAGGTACGGTACCAAATTTTTAAGTGTAAAGTGTACTTCAAAATCAGCTGTTTCTTAGAGTTCGAGGTTATTGACCTTAATTGGCGACGGGCCTGGCGCTAGTATCTTTGTATGTTTGTAGTTTTTATGTATGTCGTTATTTTATTATAATTGAGAACACTCTAATTATTATTAACTTACGTGTTGATGTTAATAAAACATCAGTTTTATTTTAGTGTGCGGGTTGATTACTAAAACGACAAACCAATCTAACACAACTTAAATCGGCGATAGTTTGTCGTACAAACTCTCGGCGAGAGCCGCCGCCGATCACCGACCGCCGCGCGCCCGCCGGGAGCCGCAGCCCGAAGGAAGAGGCGATGCGTTTTTAGGTCAAACGATTTTAAAAGTAAAGTTCCGCAGTTAGAGTTTTAAGTGGCTTTAAGTTAACCGTCGTCATCGTGGGAGGTCGAAAGGGGGAGGGGGAAGCGACCGCACGCTTCACTTCTTGTCGGTAGACTAGCGGGGTACACGATGTAGCGCAAAAACGTTGGACACAAAGTGAAGTCGATTCAATTTCATCAATTTGGAACAGACGTCGCGTCGAACGCTTTGAACGTTTCCTATTTGGTATCGGATCTTTTAACATTAAACAAGTATTGCGTAGCGTGATGGTTGAAGTTCGCGGGTGATGACAGTAGGTATATGTTGTGTGTGTATGTGGTATCAGGTGTGTGGTGTGAGCACGGCCGGCTGGCGCCGTGGTTCGAGCAGGAGCCGGCCGGCGCGGTGGTGTACGAGGCGCGCGCCGGCGGCACCGTGCACTGCGCTGCGAGAGGCCGTCCACCGCCACAGACCGTCTGGATAGACGCGGCCGGCGCGACCCTCGCTGACCAGGTCAACGTCAGGTATGCTAGGCCCGGCCTGTTGAAACGTTAGTAGTGTTACAAGTAAGTGTGCTGCAACTCACTTGTAACACTACTAACGTTTTAACGACACATTCATTTATACGAAGCAAGTCAAGACTCATAGAGAGATGGCTCCCTGTGCAAGTGTGCACGCTCTGAATGTTCATTACTGTAGAGAGATTCTGTCGTAGCAGAGAGAATGTCTCTACAACGTTGACTAATGAAGGCAATCGTTCATCTCTCTTAAGTTATAATTTTATTAAAGGAGATGAATGACATTACATTTTCTACTATTCACTTCCTGTTACGATTGTTATTTGATGTTCAAATATTTGCAGTGATTTCCTTTGAACATCTAAAATAATGAATGATTGTGATTCCACACTGAGAAATAGTCAACTTTTGTTTTTACTAAAGTATTATACTCAAAATTAAATGGTTGAAGTTCTGTGTAATGTAGTAATGTCTGTGATGACCTGATTGTACGTCTTTCGATCATGTAGTATGTTGTCTTATCTTCGACGAGTCCGACGTGAGGTTCAGTTACGAAGGAATTTTGTGTTAGTTACTCAATCAAACTGTCCTATAAATCTATGTAGGTACTTTTAATGATAAGTCTAAGGTATAAATTATATACTTTAGCTTTATGTTGAGAACCGTTTTATCCAGGAGTGGGAACCTGGTGATCTATGATACAGGTTAATTCCTACTTCAGACACCAGCTTCTCACAATTGCAGAAACAACCTAACTTAATCTTTTTGAAACATTTCCCTGTTTTAGTGTATAATGTGTTTATGTAATTGAGAGTTTGATTGTTTGTTGCTACCATTACTGATACTCGGGGCTATGGAGCACCCGGACCTTTGGAGGGCGTGCGTGGACCGAAGCCAACACGTAGAGGCCCGTTTTAGTAACATTTAATTTCAAAATTTGAGATGGACACCAAACCGGCAATTATCCCTGTCTGCACTATAAAATGCAGCCAAGGACAACCCCCGGGTCGGATAGAACTATGAATAAACTACGGGTGAAAACTACTTGGGCTATGGAAGTGGGTTGGTAGTGGATCGGGTACTGGGGGGAACTATGGGGAATATGGCGCCTGCCGTCACAATGTTCAACAAACACGTAAAAATGGCAGACGGAGACTCGCCAGCTCACAAACTGGGCCACCCTAATTAAGCCGAGCAAATTACAGCCAGGGGGCAACAGGGGCGTGAGAGGCTGAAGGATGGAGGGACCTCACTGGATTTTAAACCATCCTAGGTCGAGATCCTGTGGAGCGGGCCAACTCATCACTGACGTGAGGCGTCCATCCTCCGAGCATTACTGCTCTCGCGACTCCACTCTGACCGGCCGGTGAAGGCAAGCCAAAGGCGGGGGACCGCTTCCTCGTCAGTGTTCACTCCGACCAGCCAACTAAGGCAAGCCGGAGGTGAGGAACGGTGACTTCCCCCTGGAGCACTCGGGAAGCCGCGGGGTCGCTACTCCCCGACTCCTCGCCTCAAGGTGGCTTATTATTATTATTATTAATTAATATTCATATTCATATCATTTATTGGTAATAAATTAATTACAAGTTAAATGTCAAACAAAAAAAATAAATAAGAGGCAATATTAAAACATAAAAATCATAATAAATTAATAATAATAACAATTGAATAATAAAAAAAAAATCATACCTACTAATAAAATGTCATGAATCGTTTGATTCAGGTTGTATAAAAATACAATAATCAATAATCAAAAATACAAGGGTCAAGAGTAATAAAATTAAAACACAAAATGTGACTAAAAATAAAGAGTACAAAGATCGCCAAAAGTTAAATATGTCATAACACCGATTAACTGAAACCTGGATGTTGATTCCACCATGCCTATACTAATGTCATTGTTTAGTTTGATTTTATAACTTTTAGATGTTGTATCGAGGCAGTTGCTCGTATAGGATAAAATATGACAATAAATCTTAAAGTGGGTATGGCCGACCGTCCATAACGTATAATGTATATTATTTGTGTATGCCAGACGGGTGTACGAGAACGGTACGCTGGTGGTGTGGGGCGAGCGCAGTGAGGTGGTGCGATGTCGCGCGCACAACGAGCACGGCGCGGCGCTGTCGCGCGACGTGCGGCTGCAGGGCGTCGCGCGGGGCGCCGCCGGCGCGGCCTGGGGCGTTAGCGCGCCGCCGGCGCACGCGGGGGGCGTTGCCGCGCTCGTCTGTCACCGCGCACCGCACGCCGCCGCCGCCACTACCGCACAGCCACCGCTCTGGTACAAGGATGACAGACTTATTGCCCTCGACCCGCCACATCCAGGTACATTACTGATCTCACTACCCTGTTACGTTTTCATGCAGGTAGTTGTATTTAATGGGTATATATTCGTAATACGTCACCGACATCAATTCATGACGGACAGACCGTCGCTACGCTAACGTTAATTAAAACCAGAAAGGATGTTGTCGTTAGAAATAAATCTCACGTCGTCGTTCATCGATAGGTAGAAATCTGTTACAGTCCTTAATTCAGGCTCCCGAGCGAGGAGATGGTCGTTGGTATCGCTAAATTTAGTAACACTAGCAGTTTAGATAGCAGAACCCTTGGTCACCTAGCTACGCCAGTCGGTCAAAAGTACCTGTAACTGAAAAGACAGTAGACAAAAGTATAGTTTGGTCTGAAAAGGTTGATTAAACGTAGTAGTATCTGAATGTGTCCCCGTAAGTTAAAAGTTAAAGTTTTAACTTGTGTGTTTCCGCAATTAGCCCTACTATTGGGCCTTTGTGCGTGATTTTAAGCCGTGGATTTTCTCACGATGTTTTTCCTTCATCGTAAGAGCGATGTTAATAGCGCACATAATTTTTTCTTAAAGAAAAGACATTGGTGCGCGGCCGGGATTTGGAACCACGACCTTCGGAATGAAAGTCGGGGTGTCTACCACCAACCAACCAATGTGTCCCCGTATGTAGGTGCGCGGCTGGTGTCGGCTGGTGACGTACTGCTGGTGGGTGAGGCGGGGGCGCGGGACGCGGGGCGGTATGCGTGCGGGGCGCGGGGGGAGCGGGCCGGCGCGAGGGGGGGACTCGCGCACACGCTCGATGTCACCGGTGAGTGTAGTGTAGTGTAGACACACGGCACGGCATGTGACAGCTGTAGCCTGCAGTCTGTGCAGTGCAATGTGGGTACTGACTGTGGCGTATGTGTTGCAGGTCGCACGGCGAGCTCGGCGCCGCGGCTAGTGGCCTCCGTTGGGGAGGTCGTCGCGGCGCAGGGGACCGACTTCTGTATGCCCTGCGTCTCCAGCGAACATCCGCCGCCACACTACACGTGGGAACATATACATACATTCATTTTATATTTTATTTTTTACATTTGAAAGGGTCTGAATTATATTAGCGGTTATTATTTAAATATCCGTTAGATGGTATCGTGAATGGAACGGTCGGCTGCAGCCGGTAGAGCCGGTGTCTGGGCTGTGGTTGTGGCGAGGCGGCGCGGCGCTGTGCGTGTCTGGCGCGCGGCCAGCGCTCACCGGCGCGTGGCTCTGCAAGGCGTACAACGTGTTCGGAGAGGCGACGGCGCGGGTCACTGTGGCGGTCACCGCGCCGCTCGAGGTCACCGTGGCCCCGCGGCTCGTGGTCGCGGCCCGCGGGGCCACAGTGCGGTTCAACTGCTCGGCGTCGGACGCGGGCGCGACGCTCGCGTGGACGCACGACGCGGCCCCAGCGGCCCACGGCCCCGACCTCGTTCTGCGCGACCTCGCCCGCCATCACACCGGACTCTACCAATGCTTCGCGCGACGCGGCGCCGACTCCGCACAGGACTCCGCTGAAGTTCGGCTCGGAGGTCAGTTACGACACTCAAAATTTACTCGTAGACACCGACTTTCAGCGAAGCATAAACATAACAGTCTACCGTTCTGATAGAAATTCTCAGGAGATACCTCAGCCAAGGGACGCCCCATTACATTACCGTCGCTGAGGTTATCATCCCCAAAAGAGACACACTCCTTATTCAAATAGTTTCTGAACACGACAGTTACGATTTATGTACAAGGTGTAACAATATTCAATTCAAATTGAATTTTCAAAAGTCGTAGAACAAGAGTTGTTCGCCTAGACGTCTAGAACAACCCCCTTTCGGATTAAAAGGACTTACCCGTTACAAATTGTAGGTATAAATAAAAGCTAAAGTAATGAAATCACGTAAGATTACGTGTTCACAAGCACACAAGATGAAGTGAATTTAATTACTATCTGTGCCGACGATGATATCGCGAGGGTAGCACCCCGCGGTCGCCACGGGGGAACCTGGAATCAATCAGCGCGGTTGTCATTTGTCAGATATCCCATTGTATGCCTCGAGACGACGAGACGACAAGGCTCACCACCCACCACGCTGAACAATGGCATTGTCTTGTTCCGACGTTTACAGATTTAAGTAAACATAGATCGAGATTGTTTCCTTGCAATATTTCATAGCGTTATTTGTTGAGTTTACGGTTCTTGTTTGACAATATTATTTTTTAGCTATATCTATGTACTTATTCCATATAAGATATAAATAATAAATAAATAAATTCTAGGTAACTAGACAACGGATATACTACTTATGTTTATTTTTCTTTTGTATATACATCACCATTAAGTAGTAGCAATTATAACCATTTAAAGTGAATTTTCGACTTTCCATTCTTACTACCAAACTACTATACCATCTTTACCACTAATCATAATTTAAAAATTAAAATACCGACTTCAAAAAGAAACAAAAAATAATTAAAAAAACAACCAAAAAAAAAAAAGAATTGATAAAAATGACCAAAATAACCTCTACATAGGTACCGTGCCACCGACTAATTAATCTGTTTTATCATCTGAAGTCGGGCAGCCAAACTAAGTACAATATGGAACTAACCAGTAAAACTGTACGGTTACTAGACAACGAATATACTACTTATGTTTATTTTTCTTTTGTAAATACATGTAAATCCAAACAACATATATTTTTTTTATCATAAATGTTTTATTAGTGACAATCGACTATTTATTTTACTTTTATTTTAAGAAAATAATTACAATAATATTTACTTAAAATAAAAGTAAAATAAATAATCAATTGTCAAACATTTATACATAAAAATAAAGTAATATAAAATACATAGAAATATAAGAGATGATAGTGAAAGTATATAATGTGTCCGGGTATGTGTAGAATCACCTCCAGAGCTGCAGTACACGTTCATCGAGCAGGCGCTGCGTGGCGGCGGGGAGGTGTCGCTGCGGTGCGCGGCATGGGGTGCGCCGCCGCCGCGCTTCACGTGGCTGCTGGACGGGGCGCCAGTGGACGCGCGACGCCCTCGCCTAGCGCTCGCCGAGGGCGCCGCGTCGGGGGGCGCCGTGCTCGCCACGCTCAACATCACCGGGGCGACGCCGGCCGACGGCGGCCGCTACACCTGCCGCGCACACAACCGCCTCGGACACCTTGACCATTCTGCACGACTCAACATCTACGGTCAGTCTCGACCACCCCTCTCCTCATCGCTCCCAACTCTACCCTTACTTACTCCTCTCGTATTCCGCCCGCAGGTCCGCCGTCTATCCGCGCGCTCGGCCCCGTCCGCGTCGTCGCCGGCGCCAATGCGACCATATACTGCCCCTACGCCGGATATCCGATCAGGTCCATAGAGGTGCATTTATAGTACGATTCCTCTATCACGCTCTGTATGATACGCTTTTATCACGCTTTGCGCTCGTAGCTATGCACTCCTATAGACTTCAATTATTCAAATTGTATGTTTTGCTTTATTTATTAAAATCCATGCATATAATCTAACTACGACCACAAAATGGTCATTTAAATAATTAACACTTGGATCTAGAAGGCACGATCATTCGACGAATGATACTAGCTGTAAGTCGTTTCGTGGTACAGTTCTATATCGTGGTGGATGCGCGGTTCGAGCGTTGCGCTGGGTGCGGGAGGGGGGCGTGTGGCGGCGCGCGGCGCGGAGCTGCGACTGGCGCCGGCGCTGGCGCAGGACGCGGGGCACTACGCGTGCGCGGTCGCCGCACCCGATGGCCAAGCCGCGCGGCAGGACATCGAGATACAAGTCCGAAGTTAGTACCTTCTTAGGCCCGACGACTCAAGTACAGTTTGCCGCTTAACTCACGTACAGGCTGTAGACATGACCTGTGAGATCTATTTCAAATTCAATACATAATTTATTCTATGCACTCCTAAAATTTATTTGTTTTTATTATATTTCAGATCCACCAAAAATATCTCCATTTATGTTTTCCACTGAGTTAACAGAAGGCAGTTCAGTGCAAGTTCTCTGCGGAGTCTCGTCCGGAGACAAGCCGATGTATTTCTCGTGGTTGAAGGATGGGGAACCGTTGCCACCGAGCCTTCAGGTGACGATGTTACACATGACAAGTTATCGTAACGATGTTAATTAGTGATATGCCGATGTGATACTCATAAATTGTTGTGTCAGATCGAAGAGAAGAGTTTGAACGAGTTTTCTCTGCTGATGTTCACGGAGCTGTCGGCGCGACACAGCGGCGAGTACACATGTCGTGTCTCCAACCACGCCGCCGTCGTCAACTACACCGCCACGCTCAGCGTCAAGGGTAAGATCACCAGGTAGAAACATTTCGAAGAGAAGCTTGACACCATTTCCCACCACCTATTTTCTACCTACCCGTATAAATAATGCTCTGATCTAATCATCCTGTCAGTTGATGTTGTGTTTTTCGCCAATCTCATGTCCGTGTGTCATTATACTGATTGTGTGTTTTTGAACAGTGGCGCCGGTATGGGTGACGGAACCTCTCGACGCGGCCGTTCTACTCGGAGCTCCAGTACTTCTTGAATGTGCTGCTAAAGGATATCCTCCACCCACCATAACGTGGTACAGAAAAATTGGTGAGATTCAATGCTCAAACATCCATAGGGCTTAGTCTCTTTAGAACCCGGTTTTACAGTCACTAGTGATCTGGTCTCCTTGTCAAGTGTTTTTAACTAACTGATTAGGTCATGCTTAAAAGCTAGTCTGTTAAATAAAATATTATTTGTTGACTTCGTTCACAGCTGAAGATAGTGGGAATCTCGACGGGGAGAGCGATGGGGGTCAGTGGGAGCCGGTGTCTGGACGGTGGGAAGGCGCAGGGGAGGGACTGGGGGCGCGCGGCGGAGGGGGGCTGGCGGCGCGGGCGGCGACGCGCGCTCTCGTCGGGCTCTACCGGTGCAGCGCCGACAACAGTGTCGGTCCGCCGCTCCTCAAGACAGTCAACCTTACCGTCCACGGTATGTACATCGCACACTCTAACTGAAAATCAGTCACGTTCTATTTCACTCGTGTGGACTATAATAGACAAATGTTTGCCCCCGTAGAGCCGGCGCACTTCGAGGACATGGGAGGTAATGTGTCGTGCGTAGTCGGACGCGGCGCGACATTGTCATGTGTCGCTCGTGGGGACCATCCGCTCACCGTACACTGGTCACGTGGTGGGACCAGGGTCGACCTTAACGAGTACAGGTAGAGACATAGTCATCGTGACTCCACCGCCAAGTGACTAACTCGAGACTGACTCGTCGTGACCGACAGGTGGGCCGTATCGGAGGTGCGGACTGCGAACGGTCTCCGTTCAACGCTGCAGCTGAGGGCAGCAGAGAAGTCTGATGCCGGAGAATACCGCTGCCATGCACACAATCAGTACGGCAGAAGTGAGATTCTTCTATATTTACACGTTGAAGGTACATTAATATCTGACTCAGAAATAAAGTCCTAATGTTGAAGATGAATAACATGATTTCATTCCAATGACTGTGTGGTAGAGCCTCCCTCGGCGCCACGCGGCGTACGTCTCGGCGGCGTGGGTTCGCGGTGGGTTCAGGTCACGTGGCGCGCGGCGTCGGCGGCCCACGTGTACCGCTCGCGCCTCACGCCGCTTGTGGCACCCTCCGCTCCGTTGTTCACCAACCTCACTCTCGAGCCGTCCATCGCCGGGTAGGTTTTCTCTCGTAACCGACACTCTTTGTTCTTTTTGTGTACTCGTTCTCACTGCGTCACCTTTCTCAGTCCAGGTACGGACGGAGTGACCACTCTCTCATCGAAGATCGATGGCTTAAGACCAGCCGTGGCGTATTCGTTGCGACTTTTAGCAGAGAACCACGTCGGCCAGTCGCCTTCTTCGGATCCAATGACCTTCACCACACTGGAAGAAGGTCGGTCTATTACAAAGTGTACATTTAAATAGTTCTGAAATATCATAATTATATAAACACGTAATATATTTCTTACCACAGTACCCGCGGCGGCTCCGCAGAATGTCCGAGTGAAATCAGGAAACCCAGGTGAACTTCATTTATCTTGGTCGGTGAGTATCCTCGCTTCCGGACGGTCATATCGCTCGGTTAACGTAGGTGAGATGTCAATACGAACAATGTAAATCTATTCAGGCACCACCACAAGACAGCTGGAACGGTGAGGTGCTAGGGTATGCGGCGACGTGGCGCGCAAGTGACGGAGCCGTGGGCGGCGGACGGGCCACGGCGCCGGGGTGGAGCAGCGCTGAGCTGACGGTGGGGGGACTGCGGGGGGGCGCGCGGTACGCGGTCACACTGCGCGCGTACAACCGCGCCGGACCGGGACCCGCGGCGCCCACACTCTACCTCACCACTACCGAAGGAGGTCGGTATGGTGAAAAATGGATATCACCACTTACGTCAGATACGGTTATATGTATGTATATACTGTAGGGTGGTCAAGCTTCTATAGCGAAAATAAAATCGCCAACCCGTTAATTTGGTAGACCTACCGTTCCTATTTTATGTGCCAATTTCACCCCTCTACCTTAAACAAGGTGTAGGTTTGTAGGTAACGAGGATCCCCATTTAAACCGAGAGGAAGTTGTTTTAGATGTCTAGGCGAACAACTTTTCGTCTACTTTTGCAATAGGTATCGAACTTTTTGTTGAAAATTTTGAGGTTATATTATACTGAAAAAAAATCTGTTATAATTCAATTCACGTTTTGATTGTAGTAGACCAAACTAAATGAAAGCACAACTAAAGGACAAGATTAATGACCTCTAACTCAAAGAAATAGCTGATTTTCAAGTAAACTTTAAACTTAAAATTTTCAAATAAACTTGTACACAAATAAGTGCAGCTCATTAGAAAATCCTGATAAAAACTTCAGATTTTAGTAAAAACACGTAGATTAACGTTTATTATTGTTATTACAAGTATTTTAATGAAATAGGTATAAAAAAGTATTTGAATGAACAAAATTTGGTAAAAAAACAGTTCTAATTATTAACAAAATATTAATTACAATCTTTCAAGACTTTATGTGAGAACACTGTTTTAGATATTTTAGATGAAATGGATTGCAATTTGTCTATTAACTTTTTAATATAAATAAGAAAATAATAATGGTAATAATAGCTGCACCGCGCTGTGTCCACCGCATAAGTCCCGTTCCCGCGGGAATATTGGGATAAAAAGTAATATTTGTGTTATTCCAGGTCTCCAGCTACCTACCTATATTCCAAGTTTCCTCGCAATCGGTTCAGTAGTTTTTACGTGATTGAGTAACAAACACACATACTTACAAACTTTCAGCTTTATTATAATATCAGTAGGATTGTTTAATTTAGGTTAAGTTCATTCACTACGGGCAATAGGGAAATTGCTATTTTAGATCAAAATCTGGTTTAGTCGTCATGGTTGTAGAGACAAACCCTTTGACCATATAAAAAGCCCTATTCAACAAGTATTTTATTTGAATATTACCATATTGGGTTATGAATTTACAACAGGTGTTGGGTTGGGTTTGGTTTGATATAATCAGAAATTGAATTTAAAAAAAGTGGACCACCGTCATATACAGTGAATGTGTTGTTACATTCGTTTAACATCAGATAATCATATTGTTAGTACCGGAGAACGCGCCATCATCGGTGTCGTGCGAGGCGCTGTCATCGCGGTCGCTGCGCGTGCGCTGGTCGCCGACCGACCGCGACCGAGTGCGCGGCTACGACGTGCATTACGCCCCTATCATTACACCACCATCTTGTAAGTATTGATATACAAGTAGAGTTGCACTTGGCATAAAATACGAGTATGCCAATATGGCATTATAATTTAAGATTCATCTTCGAACGTGTGTGCAGCTATAGCCGGTAGCTCTGAGGGCGGTGCAGATGTCGCGCGGCGTGTGGTCGGGACGGAGGCGATGCTGCAGGCGCTGCGCCCGCGCACCAACTACTCGGTGTGGGTGCGCGCGCGCTCCGACGCAGGCCTCGGCCCGTGCGCACACCCGGTCTACTGCGCCACCATAGAGGACGGTCTGTATTGCACTATGCGTGCGGTGCGCTACGTACAGCTAGCTATGCCAGCTATGGTCCAACCTACGAATTTTATAATAAAATTGTAAAGTGTAGGAAAGGAGAGGAATGATAGTTTCATGGAGCTCCGGGGACGGGTACCGCGGGGATGGGTCGGATGTGGGTGGGCGGGTTGTATGTTTGTGGATGCGGTTGTGTTGTTTTCTTGCCTCTTCTTTTTTTAAATTTTTCTTGCCGTATCTATTCTTTGTTTCTTTTATCTTGTACAATGTATTTTAACCGATAGATAGAATTACTTTGGAACCTTTTGTGTTATTAAATATTATAGTAGAATATTGGTCCGGTTCCACTATAGCCCTAAATATACGACAAAGTGAAACATATTAATGTAATATATACATATATATATTTTGACGATTGTAAATAAAATCATGATCACAAAAAAAACCCATGACTTTCTTGTGGCTTCTTCTCGTCGGAGGGCGCGTTCCGAAGCCACACTAGTCATAGCTGTAAGAACACTCGACGTATTTAAAGTGATCAATACATCCAATTAAATAAAGACATTTTTGACTATGACTTTGACTTAGCTACATAGACTCCATTATTGTATCGTCGACAGTTCCCGGTGCGGTGGATACGGTGGCAGCGCTGGCGGCGGGCGAGGACACGGTGCGGGTCACGTGGCTCGCACCGCCCACGCGGGCCGCGCGTGTCACGCACTATACGCTCACCACCAGGGAGCTCGGCAAGTACGATCAATAGTACATTAATAGCAATCATAATCAATATATAACAGAAATTCTGAAATCATAATAAAATGTGATCGATTATCGTTAGATCTGGTGGCGAGTGGTCGCAACGAGTGGAGGCTGGGTCGGAGGAGGAGGAGGTGTACCGCGAGGTGCGCGGGCTGCGACCCGCCGTGTACGAGGTGTGGGTGCGCGCGCACGCGGCGCTCGGAGCCGGACCCGCCTCGCGCGTGCTCACCGCCGCGCCCGCCGTGCCCGGTGCGTACCGCCTCGTGACTCGTGAGCGTGTCTCTACGTCTGCCGCACGACCGCCTCGATCTAACCCCGTGTCCGTCCCGCAGTGTCCGCACGGATATCGTCTTTCGGCCGCGTCGTGTACGCGACGTGGGGATCGAGGATCAGGCTGCGGTGCGCCGCCGTCGGTACTCCGCCGATACGGTGGCGATGGACTCCGTTGCCGCAGTCGCATACCGTCACCGACACCGGGGATCTCATCGTTCACAGTGAGTCGTATTATCAGCGTTATAAGCTTATGGACGATAATATTTTTCAACGATGCATCGTTGTCCAGAGGTCGTAAGCGAAGTTGGCACGAACTACACATGCTCGGTGGCGAACGCTGGCGGGTCGGACGCGCGAGTGTCCACAGTGCGAGTGGTGTCGCCACCCACCGCGCCGACGCCGCGCCTCGTTCGCGCCGAGTCGTACGCGCTCCACGTCGCGTGGGACGCCCCGCCGTCTACACCCGCCCACCCGACACTAGGTCAGTACCTGTACTAACCTTCCAGGTGCTCGGTGCGAGCCACCCCCAGTCGACTACAGCTGTCTCCTCCGTCTCCGCAGGCTACACGGTGTCGTGGTCGCGCGAGGGGGGCACGGGAGGAGAGAGCGGTGCGGCGCACCTCCCCGCCACTGACACGTCGCTCGCGGTGCGTACGCTCGCTTGCGGCGCACTCTACCGGATCATCGTCCGCGCAGACAACGCCGTCGGGGCCTCGCCTCCATCGCGACCTCTACTCGCTCGCACCAAAGGAGACAGTGAGTTTTCGTTCGCATCTAGACTTCTTATGGTAAATGAGAATGTAAGAGTGGTCGGTGTAGAGAGATCGTTGTGCGTAGAGGCCGCGGCGGCGCCGGGCAAGGAGTTCGTGTGGGCGAATAGCTCGACGTTGCGGCTGAACTTGCTCGCGTGGCGCGCTCGATGCGTCGTCACAGCGTGGCGCGTGGCGCTGCGTGTCGCCGGGACCGGCGGCGCGGCCGGCTGGCGGCAGCTCCTCACCGACGGAGAGACTGCTGAGGTCAGCGATTTGCTAATAGGAAAAGATTATATTTTTTGTCCTGTTCTATATTTATAACGCACGATGACATGCTCCTAATCAACATGTAATCGTTTTACTTCGGCAGGCTAACGATTTAAGCCCGGGGACTTGGTACGAAGTAAACGTGGTCGCTCACTCTCCCGCTGGCGATACCGCAGCGTCGTACCGCGCGGCAACACACACGCTAGCAGGAGGTTGGTACATGTATCATGTATCACCTATGTATATATAAGCTATTTAAATATTTAGGACTTTAAATTAACTGGTCAATATATCGGTTCAGAAAGGCTCGGTGAAGCGGTAGAAGTGGCTCACAGTTCAGGGGCTGCAGACGCGGCGGACGTGTCTGACGTGGGCGCGGGGGGAGGGTCGTGGCGCAGCGGGGCGGGGGCCGGGGTCGCGGCGTGTGCGCTCGGCGCGCTCCTGGCGGCGGCGGGCGCGGCCGTAGCGCTGCGGCGCCGCGCGGCACACTGCCTACCGCGCCGGGACTGTGGCCCGCCGCACGACGCTGACGTGTCTAGACACCATCTACAGCTGTACACGACCGAACCGGGGAAGCGGAACGGCAAGACGCTTACACCGCCTGACGGTGAGCCAGAGACTGTCGACTGTGTCCTACCAGTGAGAGATACAGCGAGTAATGCGACGTGTCTGTGCAGGTGATCTGCACGAGATCAGCCCGTACGCGACGTTCAGTATGACGGAGGCGGGTGGCGGGGGTGGGGGTGGAGGCGGGGGGTGCGCGCTGCACCTGCACACGTTCGCTCGCGCGGAGTCGCTCGACCTCGCCGCGCCGCCGCCCCGACCCAACCTTCTCTCACATCACGCAGGTCAGTGCTACCTCCAATCTACACTACACGACGTGTAACGTTCATACTACCTGATCCTCGATACAAGTACACAATATCCCAAGACACATGAAAATAAAAATGTTATCCGTGTTTCCTCTTTTTAACCGACTTCAAAAAAAAGGAGGAGGTTATCAATTCGTCTGTATGTATAATATTTTTTTTTTTTTTGTATGTTTACCGATTACTCGAAGACGGCTAGACCGATTAAGATGATTCTTTTTTTAATGGATAGATGGGAGCTCCAAGATGGTCCCATAAAAATTTGATGTAGATCTGATAAGGGTCTTCGGAGTGATGAACGGAAATGCTCCTCAAAAAGCATTAATCAATCCAATTGTTTATCGATTACTCGAAGATGGCTTGACCGATTGAGATGATTCTTTTTTAAATGGAAAGGTGGGAGCTCCGAGATGGTTCCATAAAAATTTGATGATGATCTGATGAGGATCTTCGAAGTGAGGACCGGGAATACTCCTTAAAACACTGTATTCAATTCAATTGTTCATCGATTACACGAAGATGGCTTGACCGATTGATATAGTTCTTTTTTTAATGAAAAGGTGGAAGCTCCGAGGTGGTCCCATAAAAGTTTGGTAAGGATCTGATGAGTATCTTCGGAATGATGGACAGGATAGTATCCCAGAATTCAATAAATTACTCATTTCACAACTTCTACCAAAAAGAATAGACCTCTAAGAAACTAAGTACAGATTGATTGGGCACCTGAAACCACCTTCTCATCAGCAAACTCCTCAATAATTAAAATAACGGTAATAATATTGTTGATTTTTAGGTAGGTAGGTATACTAAAAAGGGTAAAATAAAAAAACTAATTTAAAAATTAAACAACCGACTTCAAAAAAGAAACAAAAAATATTTAAAAAAACAACCAAAAAAAGGCAGTTTTACTGGTTGGTTCCATATTGTACTTAGTTTGGCTGCCCGACTTCAGATGATAAAACAGATTAATTAGTCGGTGGCACTGTACCTATGTAGAGGTTATTTTGGTATTTTTTATCAATTCTTTTTTTGGTTGTTTTTTTAAATATTTTTTGTTTCTTTTTTGAAGTCGGTTGTTTATATTTTAAGAAGATATCAAATACTGCGTTATACTTTGTCTAAAATACCAATAGAAATTTTCCGATTCATCTAACTATACAACACTTATTTATTTTCAAACACACACATATTACAATAAAAAAGCAAACGACAATTTAAATAAACAAACAAATAATAGGGGTTAAAGTATGAAATTGCCGTTTTATTGCAATAGGTTCTTTGAATTGACATAGAATCTTCATGGTTTGAGGTTTTCGAATGAAACTTTTTTCAAATGGTTTCTGTGATGTTCTTTTTTTTAAAAATGTGAAACATTTAAATATCGACTTTCAATTGTTTTTGTTATTCAATTTAGACAAGAAAGATGGATACTGCGAAAATTCGAGTGATTTTTGAATACGAGTTCCGACGCGGAACTAACGCGGCAGAAACAGCCCGCAATATCAATGCTGCGTTTGGAGAGGGGTCTACTAATAAACGCACCGTGCGATTTTGGTTTAAACGCTTTCGTGATGGAAATTTCGACTTAAAGAACGAGCCACGAGGAAGACCGCCCACACAGGTGAATAACGATGAATTAAGAGAGATAGTGGAAGCCGATCCTAGTCAAACTACCCAGGAATTAGCGGCATGGTTTAACGTTACCTTACCCACTTTATTGACTCACTTGCGTCAAATCAATAAAATAAAAAAATACGAAAAATGGGTGCCTCATGATTTGACTGATCTGCAGAAAGAAACGCGTGTTGAAACTTGTGTTGCCTTGTTGAACCGGTACAGAAATGAAGGAATATTGGATCGAATTGTAACATGTGATGAAAAGTGGATTCTTTATGATAACCGGAAAAGAAAAATGCAATAGCTGACCCCAGGTCAAATGCCACAACAGTGTCCTAAAGCAAAACTTACCAATAAAAAGGTAATGGTAACTGTTTGGTGGTCTCAGCATGGTGTTATTCACTATAGTTTTCTTCGATCTGGTCAAGCAATTACGGCAGATGTCTATTGTGCCGAACTCCGAACCATGTTGACAAAACTAGCAGTAAAACAGCCCCGACTCATGAATCGATCTTCACCATTATTGCTCCACGACAACGCGAGACCTCACACAGCATGAGGAACCATTTTGACACTTCAGGAACTGTACTTAAAAACCATTCGTCATCCTCCGTATTCACCAGACCTTGCTCCAACGGACTACCATTTTTTTCGTGATTTCGACAATTATCTACGTGACAAGAAGTTTTCTTCCCAGGAGGCAGTACAAAATGCTTTCACACAGTTTGTGCAGTCTAGATCGTCGGAGTTCTATCGCAAAGGCATTAATAACCTTCCCATTAGATGGCAGCAATGTATAGATAATAACGGCAACTATTTTGATTAAATAAATTTGTTAAAAATTTAAAAAATAAACAATTAAGATTTTCAGTACAAATCGGCAATTTTATACTTTAACCCCTAATACAAAAAACATACACTTAACTAAAAAAGAAGAAGCCATCGTCGACGCCTTCACAAGGCATAGTTCCCAAGATGCTGGCACCATTCCCTCTCTGTATAGCGAGACTAACTCGCTGAGAAAGGAACCCGCCAGCTTTGGGTCACCGGTCGCCTCGATCAGGCGTTGCGACAATTCCCTCAAAAACCTAATGGCACTGGAACCCCAACAACCCAAAGTCTTAAAACCCACTGGGGTGAAAGTGTAACAGCCGGGAATGTCCACATACATCCTAGCCTTCAAAGTCTCCGCACCAGTCGCCGCCGCACCCGCCAGCACTCGGGTAGCCTGGAGATGGGAAAAATCCAAAGTGTCCACGCAGGTGGAGTCCCATACCAGACACCTTCCATGCTCCCAAGGAATGAGCGTCACACCGTCGGGCCTCTTGCCATCAGAACGAACAACACCGTTTGGTTCTAACATTGCCGGCAAGTTCACCGAGGCAAGAGCCCGACGAATGACGTCATTAAGAGCTGAATGGCGCGGGATGCGACGCGCACTCCTACGGCACGAAAGACCGTGAGCTAACTTCAAATTTTATTAAAATATTTTTGGGAATCATTTAGTGATTGTCTTAGTTCTAAATGATATCATTTCTTTATTTTTTTACGTGTATACACTACTACACAGATGAGCCTCAGCTCATCTAACGTTAAGAGTTGTCAGGTTGCTCTATGGCCTCTAACTTGACCTAACGACTGCTATCAGAGATAACAACCGGGACAACTACTTAACGTGCCTTCCGAAGCACGGAGGAGCTCGAGAAAATGGTTTTTTGCCACACAATCACCCATCGAAGTAAGAACCGGGCCTATAGGATTTTAAATAGCGTAAAAAAATAGTAATATAAGTAGCTTCGTAGTTAATTTTTGAAGCATTATCTCCTGTTCTATTGACCGAGTTCGCAATTTCCGCTGCGTCCATTGTACGCCCTCCTCCCCCACTACAGCCTCTACTCTCGGCCACCGGAAGTTGATTCTGATTGAATTGTATTACGTCGTCGGGTAAAAAGTTTGTTCGTATTTTGTACACGACTTCAAGACGGGTTCGATACTTGAAATCTTTGATCAAAATATTTAAAGCTCGTAAACATACACTCGACTCTTCAGCAGCACGCGAATCATAATAACATAATTTGCCACGAAAGAGGATTTAAAACACAGAATTCCAAAACGCTTAAAGTCCTCTTTTAAAACGGAAAGAATTGTTTGAAAAATGCATGAACAATCCAACACTAAAATGATACGCTCCGGCTGGACCAAGTAAAAAATAATTTAAAAATTAAAAAACCGACTTCAAAAAAGAAACAAAAAATAAAATTAAAAAAACAACCAAAAAAAAGAATTGATAAAAAAGACCAAAATAACCTCTACATAGGTACAGTGCCACCGACTAATTAATCTGTTTTATCATCTGAAGTCGGGCAGCCAAACTAAGTACAATATGAAACCAACCAGTAAAACTGCCCGACTTCAGATGATAAAACAGATTAATTAGTCGGTGGCACTGTACCTATGTAGAGGTTATTATGTTCTTTTTTATCAATTCTTTTTTTTGGTTGTGTTTTTATTTTTATTTTTTGTTTCTTTTTTGAAGTCGGTTTTTTAATTTTTAAATTATTTTTTTATTTGACCCTTTTTAGTATACCTACCTACCTAAAAATCAACAATATTGTTACCGTAATTTTATTTATTGAGGAGTTTTCTGATGAGAAGGTGGCTAGAACATTTTAGGACATTTATTAAAAAAGGCTTTTACTAAATGAAAGCTCAAGTGTGCGTGAAGTGTATAGAGGAAAGGACGGCGACGGCGAGACAAGGTGTGGGGTCTTGGGAAGAGAGAGGGATCGGGTTTTAAATGTTTTCAGTTTACTGTAACGCGAATGTAACGACATGCTTTGTATTATTTTGTACGAATGCACAATTGTATTTTGCATGAATAAGCGTTTAAATTATGTAAGTACATTTAGGTAAGAAACATACCGACGAATACAGCCTGTTAAAAGTACCTACATAACATAGTAGATATTCCGATAGAGTACGGAGTGTCGATGTCGTCGCACACGTCGCACACGGCGCACACGGCGAGCAGAGAGAGCGACTCGGAGTCGTCAGGGTCGCCGTGTGCCGCGTGCGCCGCCGACCTCTACCGGCTACATCTCCCACCGGGTACGTAGCTGCTGCAGCCCACCACCGACCGCACCGGTCCATGGCCCGCAAGCGACCCACGCTCACCGACCGACCGCTCTCGTTGTAGGCGAGTCGAGCGCGGTGGAGCGCCGGCCCGCGCCCGCGCCCTCGCTTCACCCCGCCGCCACCAGGCACCACCGCCGTCGGCCGCGCGATAGGCGACCGCCCGTCGCCAACACACCCACCGGCAGGTAACGTCTTCATATACACACACATCTAATTACATACTTACAAATTACTTTTACTGTCAGCGCTAGATTTTATTGTTAAACCTAATTTATCAGTCATTTCATTACCATTCGAACTGGGCAATATACAATTCACTAAGGTAATTACCTTAGTGAATTGTATAGATTTATAGTCAAACTTGACGAAAGGACCTGTGTCTCTGGCATAGTCAACCACCGCCATCTTGTTTTTTTTTATCAATATGTGTCACGTTGTTTGACACTTTAGAATAATAGACATTATTCTAATCACATATAATCTATCTACTTAACTTCATTATTCTAGTAAACGTTAAAATAAGAAATAAAATCAGTAGAACTTATTAATTAGAATTATTTAGAGCGACATCTCTGTCGTTGTATCGGTCCGTCTCCCACAAAAAGGTGAACCTTTTGGACAGGATCGTATCGTTATTGTAGTGATAATTTAGGTTAGATACGCCTTAATGAACGGTAGATGGCGTTGCTTGTACGGCAGTAGAATAAATTGAAATACTGTGACTATATGTACGTATACTTAGATAGCCGTGTGACGTACGTCGTCCAGTGTTACCATACTAAGAAAATAATTACATTTGATATAATTTTCTAGCCACAAATCTTCTATTTAGAATTATATTTTAAAATAATAGTTTGCAGTTAGACTAACGTATCCTTTTAGTACTCATTCAAAATAATGTGAGACATTTTTTAAACAGCGACGGAAAGGTGTTTGAAATGGATTAACCACAATTCATTTCCACCTTGTCCCAAAATGTCACATATTTTGGTGCTGGAAGGAGGCTTTCGAAAATATAGTATGACAACACAAAAAGAGCCCTTTTTTCCTCTGCGCGTCGATCACTCTAGACCCATTGAGAAATATAAATTATTAAATCCAAAAATAATTCAATAAATATAACTAAAGCTAAAGTTCCCGTAATAGGTGAGTTGTAGAATATAATCTGATATTATTGTTTTCACAAGTGATATTTCCTCAGCTCACGTTTCGGAAAACACTCGGAAAAGCTGCGTTTTCGATTCCCACGTGCTCAAGCTTGGATCAGTGTACCAGATTGGTTTCAGAAACCATGTTTCCTAGTAGAATCAATAACTAAACTAAGTGAACAACTATGATCTACGATCGCCTTGCATTTTTGAGTAGATTTTGTGTACTTAATTGTAAAAAACACATGCTCAAGTTACCATGTGGCAGTTCCTATTGGAACTGGTTCTGGTGTTAAATGTTTGAACCTCTGAATAGGATTTCAGTATATACCTAAGTAATTAGAACAAACTGTGTCTGAAATATTTCTTTTACTTTTGAGAACTTAAAGATAACCTAACAAATTAAAATCAACTAAATTTAAGAACTAAATATAACCCTACTATTGTGCTTATCTTATATCTAAGATACTAATCCTAAAATGTTGGCCGCCCTGCGACAAGTCTGTGTAAACGTCAGCCAAGGAAATTATTTATATTGTAAACTCATCTCTCGGTGGCTGATGTTCACACAGACTGGCCTGACAGTGCCTTTACTGATTTGTCTCTTCGACTGGTGTAATTCCAGGGTTCTACGTTCCGGTCTGGAACTCAAGAGCAACCGACCCACAGGACTCTTAGTGAAAATGGCTGCCGGACCAGATGCACGGACAGAGTGGGCCCTGGAAGATTGGCACAGACCACCTTCCTGGCTGTGAACCATCTTAGATTCACAAGTTACCTAAACCATCACCGCTTCAAGGAGTTGCATCACCACTACCAGATGAGTCAAATTTAATCATCGGTTGTACCCCTGAAATCCAGAGAGACATTACTGCATCAACCTATAGCTCGAACCTTTCTTAAAAACATGACCCAACCTTAGTTAGGGAACAGTTTCATGTCTTAATTTTATAATCCGACCTTCAGTCTAAATTGATGTTGTTTTCCAAATTCTAAATTATTTACATAACTTACTATTACTAACTAAATTAAATCTATACTTCTCAAATACCTAATTAACTTATAAACTAGAATAATGGAAACTTATAGTTCTAAACCTAGACTTTTCTAAATAACTAACTAAATATAACTTACTACAGATAACCTGTTCTGAATTATAAAATCTTATAGATCTAGACTTTTTCTAAATAAACTCAATTACTTACTACTGTAATATTAATTAGGCTTAGTTTTAAATAAATTTATGTGTCACTACCTATATCGGTCTAAATCTTTTATTTTGACGTTCCCTGTCTCAATCACCGGATAGGTAGGCGACATTATTGGCGCCCCTTACGTGGTTCTAGGTTGATGTAGTCTCAATTTTAGCACCTCTCTGTGAATTCTGGTACAATTTATTTCCTTGGGTGATGGTCATTTCATTTTTACTATATTGTGTACTAACATAGCTTAAGATAGTGACATAGAATAAGAAAGAACTTGTAACTTGAACTTAAAGTAAGTAGGTAGGCATAGCCTTAACCAACCCTCAACCCCCACCCTACCTACCCCTGATAATTCTCAATCTTACTAATAAAATAAACCTCTATACAAAATGTTGCCTATTAAATACTATCCTTACAGAAATCTGAGCTTGAGTACGGGGAGTGAATACATGCTGCTAGATCTAAACTAAAAATTATTCTAGACTTAACTTAACTCTTTAAACTAAACTAAACTCAACTTAACTTATCTAAACCAAACTAAACTATTTTGACTAAACTAACCTAAGAAAACTCAACTCTCAAAACTTAACTTTTGTCATACTTTTGTTAAAACTTAAATTACTGAAAAGACAAACTGTCGCGCCTTGCCTTATATTATCTTGCTTAGCCTTTGCCTTGTTTTCTTAATAAAAACTAGAATTTTATACTTTGGACTTAAACCCAATTAAACAATATTAATGTAACCTTTATACAGGTACATTCTTAAACCTTAATCTTCGATAAACGAGAACTACCAGTTTCCTTGATAGGGCGGTTAGTTGTGGACCCTTAAAATAAGCCTAGAACACAATACTTAATAGGTACTTATTACACTGTAGGTCTCTCTTAGGACACAGGTAATCTATAGGTACTTACTTGACTAATACTCGGATAGTCTCTCTTAGGACTCAGGTATTCTTAATGTGCATGGGACTCTCTTAAACCCCATGTACACTTAAACTAAGGTAGTTTCTCAATTATCAACTCTTATCACATATTCTAAATTTAAAGAAAATCTAAAAAATAACCTAGAATAGGTAAACATAAACCAGACAGGCTGGCAGGCCGGCAGGCTGTCAAGGTAGTGTAGACATGTTTGCGTTGCCCATCAATTGAACATCCAGCGACTTAATCCGCACTCGTCTTCTCTCAGTACTATTAGACTTGGGAACGACTTTCTTATGAAAGGATGCGACACAAATTGATAAATAATTTGTGCTGCTGCTATGATTTAGATGAATTGTATGATAGGTTGAATGGTAGATTGTGTGATAGACTGTATGCTAGTGCAGGCGTGGTTAGGTCCAGAAAGATTTTACCATAGGGCAAAATCTTTTCCCAAGGCGGCGGGTGATGTCGCGTTGTTTCACACTTTAAATTTACCCCCCGGACAAACTTCCCCCCGGACAAACTTTCCCCCGGACAAACTTGATAGTATGGAAGTTTATATAACATCACTCCTGGGCGAATGAAAAAAAAAAGGAATGGATTTCAGAACTGAAATAGCTGATGGAATGATACGACATGAAAGAATGTCTCTTAGCTAGTAAGCGTAGTAATAATAAAGTCTAATTAATATTTTTTTTTAATAGTACTAGAGGTTATAACTAATATAACAAACTTAAAAGAGCGGTCATTAGGAACTCGTAAAATAAGCCTTAAACCTAACAAACTTAAAAGAGCGGTCATTAGGAACTCGTAAAATAAGCCTTAAACCTAACAAACTTAAAAGAGCGGTCATTAGGAACTCATTAAATAAGCCTTAAACCTAAATAAAAAAAAACATAATCTGTGAGTATGCTTAAAAACTCATGGGTTATCTCAAACCATACCTTGGGTCTCCCTTGAAAACCCAGGTAGCCTAACCAAACCTAGCAAACTTAATAGCGTTGCCAAACTTAGTCTAATGAGTAGTCCTAGAAACTCATGTCTAATCAAAAAAAAAACACCTCATAAAACACGCACATTACCCCATTTCGCATATAACAGCAACCTACCTTACAGCCTTGGTCAAAAACTTAATAAATAGTAGTTGACCATTTTGACATCGGCGCGGCATCAAATAGCTAACATTTGACCAAGCCGATAACCATAGAGACGTATGATAGAAGAATGAATGATAGAGTAATGATAGAGCAGGCAGTTGGTAGCGTGGACCTTCATATTGACATGTTGGCAAGGTCACAAAAGATTTTACCATAGGGCAAAATCTTTTCCCAAGGCGGCGGGTGATGTCACGTTGTTTGACACTTTAGAATAATAGACATTATTCTAATCACATATAATCTATCTACTTAACTTCATTATTCTAGTAAACGTTAAAATAAGAAATAAAATCAGTAGAACTTATTAATTAGAATTATTTAGAGCGACATCTCTGTCGTTGTATCGGTCCGTCTCCCACAAAAAGGTGAACCTTTTGGACAGGATCGTATCGTTATTGTAGTGATAATTTAGGTTAGATACGCCTTAATGAACGGTAGATGGCGTTGCTTGTACGGCAGTAGAATAAATTGAAATACTGTGACTATATGTACGTATACTTAGATAGCCGTGTGACGTACGTCGTCCAGTGTTACCATACTAAGAAAATAATTACATTTGATATAATTTTCTAGCCACAAATCTTCTATTTAGAATTATATTTTAAAATAATAGTTTGCAGTTAGACTAACGTATCCTTTTAGTACTCATTCAAAATAATGTGAGACATTTTTTAAACAGCGACGGAAAGGTGTTTGAAATGGATTAACCACAATTCATTTCCACCTTGTCCCAAAATGTCACATATTTTGGTGCTGGAAGGAGGCTTTCGAAAATATAGTATGACAACACAAAAAGAGCCCTTTTTTCCTCTGCGCGTCGATCACTCTAGACCCATTGAGAAATATAAATTATTAAATCCAAAAATAATTCAATAAATATAACTAAAGCTAAAGTTCCCGTAATAGGTGAGTTGTAGAATATAATCTGATATTATTGTTTTCACAAGTGATATTTCCTCAGCTCACGTTTCGGAAAACACTCGGAAAAGCTGCGTTTTCGATTCCCACGTGCTCAAGCTTGGATCAGTGTACCAGATTGGTTTCAGAAACCATGTTTCCTAGTAGAATCAATAACTAAACTAAGTGAACAACTATGATCTACGATCGCCTTGCATTTTTGAGTAGATTTTGTGTACTTAATTGTAAAAAACACATGCTCAAGTTACCATGTGGCAGTTCCTATTGGAACTGGTTCTGGTGTTAAATGTTTGAACCTCTGAATAGGATTTCAGTATATACCTAAGTAATTAGAACAAACTGTGTCTGAAATATTTCTTTTACTTTTGAGAACTTAAAGATAACCTAACAAATTAAAATCAACTAAATTTAAGAACTAAATATAACCCTACTATTGTGCTTATCTTATATCTAAGATACTAATCCTAAAATGTTGGCCGCCCTGCGACAAGTCTGTGTAAACGTCAGCCAAGGAAATTATTTATATTGTAAACTCATCTCTCGGTGGCTGATGTTCACACAGACTGGCCTGACAGTGCCTTTACTGATTTGTCTCTTCGACTGGTGTAATTCCAGGGTTCTACGTTCCGGTCTGGAACTCAAGAGCAACCGACCCACAGGACTCTTAGTGAAAATGGCTGCCGGACCAGATGCACGGACAGAGTGGGCCCTGGAAGATTGGCACAGACCACCTTCCTGGCTGTGAACCATCTTAGATTCACAAGTTACCTAAACCATCACCGCTTCAAGGAGTTGCATCACCACTACCAGATGAGTCAAATTTAATCATCGGTTGTACCCCTGAAATCCAGAGAGACATTACTGCATCAACCTATAGCTCGAACCTTTCTTAAAAACATGACCCAACCTTAGTTAGGGAACAGTTTCATGTCTTAATTTTATAATCCGACCTTCAGTCTAAATTGATGTTGTTTTCCAAATTCTAAATTATTTACATAACTTACTATTACTAACTAAATTAAATCTATACTTCTCAAATACCTAATTAACTTATAAACTAGAATAATGGAAACTTATAGTTCTAAACCTAGACTTTTCTAAATAACTAACTAAATATAACTTACTACAGATAACCTGTTCTGAATTATAAAATCTTATAGATCTAGACTTTTTCTAAATAAACTCAATTACTTACTACTGTAATATTAATTAGGCTTAGTTTTAAATAAATTTATGTGTCACTACCTATATCGGTCTAAATCTTTTATTTTGACGTTCCCTGTCTCAATCACCGGATAGGTAGGCGACATATGTTGTTGCATGATGAAACCTATAGATTTGGCCTAAGACCTAAATAAACAGAAAACATTCCATTGTATGACGTCCTAAAGTGACTCGTTTCGGAGATATGTGAAGTTATAAAAGGAAACTGTTAGAAAGTTTTATGAAACGTCATGTCGCAGTTGTATTCATTTACCAATTGAAAGAAGACGTCAAACCAAACAATATTTGCCTTCAAACTATGCCTCTAACCCGTCGCGGACCAAAATTATTCAAAGGTTAAGATTGAAAACTGTCCGAAGGCATAGAAAATCGCCATGTAGCGTAATAAAACTTTTTCCACTCGAAAGCACCAGCCACACCACAGTGTTTTGTCTTCAGACCATATCTCACGCCAAACCAAACAAAAAATGTGTAGTTAGGTTAGGTTAGGCCCATATCTCCAAAACGAGTCATTTTAAGACATCGTTTATGATGGAATGTCTTCTATGTATTTAGATCTCCTCTATGTTTAAGGTTTCATTATGCGATATCATACTAAAAAAAACAAGAAGGATGTCGTCGACTATGCCAAGGCTTATAAATGGATTTACGTTCTACTTAAACTGTTTTTTTTTTAATAATAATTAGGAATATATCTGTTACATAGTATTAAGTATCTATAATAACGACCTATCATCGTTGTAATTACTAGAAAAATAGTCTGTTTCGTTTCTACACTTTCTACTTACTATTATAGGTACGCTTTGCCTTATTCGTACTCGTGGTACAATCTCATGAATTAGTTCTCATTTGTGTTTTTCTTATTGTCATCACTTTTAGACCTGCTTTTAACTGAGTCGATTTTGTCCACTTATTTATGTTTTATGTCCAAACAACAGAATTTACAAAATTTCTTATATATTTCCCTGTTGTAGAAGCTGCAACTCTCTATCCAATAGAATTTAAGTATTGAAGGTTGAATAAACATAAATTTATTATGATCTCACTGTTTTGAAGATCAAGAGACACATAAAATAGTTTCTGTTTTCTTTTCCCGATGAAGCCACCGTTTCTAAGAGGAGCGTCGATTGTGTCCGAAGGGATAAACATTGGGTAATTGAGTAGCGAGAAGCCTGTCCTAGTCCCCGAGCGACCCGAGCATGGCTTCACAATCTGTCGATAATACACCTGTATCTCTCTAATACCGAATGCATGAGACATCTAAGGCAGTTAGTTGCATGGAGCGAGAGGCCGGCGCGCGGCGCGGGCGGTCACTGCTGATGACACGAGACGTCTCTTGCAGGTCCGGGACGCCGCGTGCGCTGGTGACCGGCGCGGGTGGCGCGGACGGCGCGGCAACGCACTACGTAACTCGTGTTGTAATATAATTAGATCACAAATGTTGACGTTTTGACTGAATATTATTATGATGTTTAAATAAATTTATTAATTTTACGAACATAGTTTTTCATTACTTGACTCGATTATGAAGATGTTTGCTTATTTGAACGACGCCAGACCTTGAAGGTAGAATCATAGTCACCAATTTTTGAATCTATGATTATAAAATGTAGGAATACAATATTTCTCTTGCACTGGTTACAGTATAACCTCCGATCTTTGATTATCGACGTCACCATTTTTGCTGAGAAATTTCTTGTTATCGTGATCGATCTGCTTCGGTTTAGTGGTTTTTGCATGAAAAAGTAACAAAGTCACATACATATATACATACATACAAAGTTTTACGTCCATAACATTAGTATTAAGTAAGATTAACAGCATTGTTCCAATGCTGTACCGACGACGTTTCACTTAAATCTATGTTAATAAACTACAGCATTGCACAGTGCGATTGACAACTTACGTATTCGTGTACATAGGTATTAAGTAAAGCATGAGTGAAACAAATAAAATATCTATTCAGCAATTACAATATGACAGCTAGTAATTAATAAAGTATTTCCGTTTGTTGACAGCTGCAGATGACCCCTCCCCGTCATTGACATTATAAGCTTCCCCCTATAATGACAATCGATATATCACTTCATATTCCCAGTCTTCCACATAGCAGTACCACATACCTCCTCAAAGACATGACATGACATTTGCCTTCGGCTTAAGAGTACCTGCCTAATTATTTTTACCATTTTTAAAATTTAGTTTTGTGTTAACTACCTACCTATATTTTTTGATTTATTCCCTCAACCTCGCTTCTCATAATGTCGCTTACGACTCCGACGTCTTACCTGCATTCCCATTACATCGCTCTTCACCTTACTGTAAGTCCCACAACGTCGCGCCTACTTTGGTACAGTTATGGTTAGTTACTTTCAAATATTATTTTCGGGCTTAAAATCCTATCCTACTATATTATTTATTATTATATACAATATATATATTATAAACGCGAATCCTACTAATATTAGATAAAGAAAAATAATGTAATAAATTAAATATTATAAAGCTGAAAGTTTATTTGTTTATTCAAAACGGTAAAGATAGAGAAACCAGACAGTAGAAACTAGACAGATCCAAAAAGTTTTATTTTTAAGTAAATGGTCTGTCAAGAGATGTTAATTAGAAGCCATGTAGGATTGATCTGATTTATTTCATAACTACCGCACATCACAAAATATAATAAGTAACATGACATCTTTCTTCTCAATGAATTAAGAAAGAAACTTATATAATAGATAATAGACATGCTTACACTAACATTCATTCCTTACTTAAAAACTAGGTAGCATTCAATAGTATCATTTAGAACAAGTACCTACCTAGCAACGCACACTTGTTTGATAATAAACACTTGCAGTAAGTTGATAGCTAGGTTGCTCCGTTGTTTATTAGGTAGGTACTTTTAAGATATATTCAATGCAAGTTATTATAAACATTTGACAATAAACGTTAACTTACATTGATACATTAACAATTTATTAGGTTTAAAGGATCTTTATGATTATTTACATTCCTTTCTTCTCCCTTTTAATATTTTATTTGATTTTAGCATACATTTTATTATAGGTATATATCTTATTTTAAATTATTTCGTTCTTATTAACTATCAGCAAGCCACTATGGGGCTGCTTCTATGGTGAATTTATACCTACGTGAACTTGCGAGCATACACTAGTCATAGGTAGGTCTATTCTGGTTGATTGTGAGTCTAGGCCGAGAGTTGGCTGCATCACGGGTTCACCCATCTATCCGGTGGTCTCACAGTCCTGCCGTAACGAGTAATATACAAATTAGAAGGTAATACAGTGCTTTGGTTATTATTTACATTTGTTTTTATGTTATCGAACTCAAAACTGTAATCCTCGGGTTCGGCATATGTCTGTGAAAGGTCCAGTATGAGATGTTTTCTGTTTCTTACCGTTATTTTACCATTATTTAATCTTATTCTGTATGATCTATTTCCTAAGATTTTTATTATCTGACCTGGTATCCATTTTTTCTTTATAAAATCATACACCCTAACTTGTTGGTTTACTTGCAACGGATTTAAGTTTTTGTAGTTCCTATCATAATATTCCTTTTGTTTATTTTGTCTTAATTTAATTTAATTTAATTTAATTTAATTCGTTTATTAGACAACCAAGGTCCACTTGTTAGTAGTAGGTACATAAAACATAAAAATTGGTTAGTACGACACAAAATGAAAAAAGAATAAGTTTATCTATAGACAGGATTCTTAAACACCAATACCGACACAAAGTGCCTAAGCATTGGCGCATCAAACTTATTTGATAATGTGTTCAGGATTCCGTTGTTACTAGATCTAATTCTATGCAGAAGTGAGCTCGTCTTTTTGCGAATGATTGCGAAAAAATCGTCAGTTCTTGCTTGCGCAAACATTGCCGACGCACTACCGCACACAGGCCATCGAGGGAGTCCCATCAGAATCCTGAACCCATTATTATATTGCACACGCAGGGCATTCCACACCTTCCGCGTATAGTTGGTCCACAGGGCAGCAGTATAAAAATTTTGGCAATATGCTTTAAAAAGCGTAATTTTTGCTTGCTCGCTGCAGTGCGTAAACCTGTGTGCCAACATATTGCATCTAGCTGCGAGAGCCCTCCGTAATATTAAATTAATATTAAATTTTTTCTGACATTTTCATGAACTTTTGGTTTTAGTAATTTTAGAGGAGTTGGTAATGAAGATCTAAGCTTTCTACTCTGTAGTAACTCTGCTGGTGATGGTATATCTGCGGATATGGGAGTATTTAGACATTCTAATAGCGCAAGTCGATAATCAGTGTTATCTTCAGTTGATTTTTTAAGAATATTTTTTACTGTTTGTACTGTTCGCTCTATTTGTCCGTTCGACTGTGCGTAGTATGGAGATGACGTCACATGATTAAAATTCCAGTTTAATGCAAATTGTCGAAATTCTGTTGATGAAAATTGTGGTCCACAATCTGACATAATTATATTTGGTATTCCATTGTGACAAAAAATATTCTTTAGACTATTAATTATAGTATTAGAAGTTGTACAATGTAACTTGATTAATTCGAAAAACTTGCTAAAATAATCAACCACAAGTAAATAATGAATTCCTTTAAATTGTAACAAATCAATACCTATTTTTGACCATGGCCTTTCCGGAACTTCGTGACAACGAAGTTCTTCTTTTTGAATATTTTTTCTATAAGTCAAACAGATACTGCAACTCTTAATCATATTTTCGATGTCATTATTTATACCTGGCCAAAATACTAATTCTCTAGCTCTTAATTTACATTTTTCGATGCCCATGTGCCCTATATGGATCTTTTTTAACATGTCCTTACGCATTGTTTTTGGTATAAGTATTCTATCTGACTTCCAAATTAAACCATTTGAATATGATAATTCGTCTCTGTAGTTCCAAAATGGTCTCACGCAATCTAAAACTTTATTTCTATCATTAGGCCAACCACTCAAAATATATCTTTTTAATTCTAACATTTCCTCTTCCGCTTCTAAACTTTTCTGTATTGACAGAAATTGAGAATCTGTTAAATACTCACATTTTTTCTGTATATCGTCTGTTAACATGCACACTTCATCCACACTGATCTCTGAAGCATTATGCAATGCAGTTTCGTAGGCTCGTGATAATGTATCTGCTATGTATAACTGTGTACCTGGTTTGTATTTTAAAATAAATGTGAAACGTTGTAATCTTAGTAACATTCTTTGCAGACGAGACGGTGCATCAACAATAGGTTTTTTTATAATGCTTATTAATGGTTTGTGGTCTGTTTCTATGACTATATCTGACCTTCCATAAATGTACGCATAAAAACGCTCACAGGCAAACACACATGCATACAGTTCCTTTTCAATCTGTGCATATCGCTGTTCTGTTTTTGTTAGTGCTTTCGAGGCATAACAAACAGGAAGACCTTTTTGCATTAAACATGCCCCTAACCCTGTGCTACTAGCATCAACCGATATGGTGATAGGCACTTCCATACTATAATATTGCAGTACCGGACGTTCTGTTAAGTATGACGTTAGATTATTGAAACATTCAGTATGCCTTTCATTCCAGTGCCATTCAACTTCTTTCTTTAATAATTCTCTAAGTGGTAACGTTTTATCTGACAAATTTGGTATAAATGTTCCTACATACGTAATTAACCCTAGAAAGCGCTCAATAGCTTTTTTATCTTTCGGCTGTGGCATGTTTTTTATTGCAGATAAGTGTGAATCATCGGGGCTTAGTCCATCTTTTGTTATTCGATGCCCTAAGTATTTTATTTCTTGCAATCCAAATTTACATTTGTTTTTATTTAGCTTTAAATTTATTTTTCTACATCTTTCTAATACTTTTCTTAAAGTAATATCATGTTTTTGTCTAGTATTTGCATGGATTAAAATATCATCTATGTACATGCAAACGCCCTCTATATCATCGAAATACTCATACATTTTCCTATGAAATACTTCTGAAGCCGAACAGATGCCATATGGCATTCTTAAGAACTTATATCTGCCAAAAGGTGTATTAAATGTGCAGTACTTACTGCTGTCTCCAAGCTTAACGTTCCAAAATCCAGACGAGGCATCCAAAGTACTAAAATATCTGGATCCTGATAATTTAGACACTATCTCATCAATGGTAGGTAACTTAAAATACTCTCTCTTAATCGCTAGATTGAGTTCTTTTGGATCTAAACATATACGTAAATCTCCATTCGGTTTTTTTTACTACGGTAATACTACTCACCCAGTCGGACGGACCTTCGACTTTCGCTATTATGCCTTGCGACATCATTTCTTCTAATTTTTTTGTAACACTATCTCTAATAGCAAACGGTAATTTTCTAGGTGCATGTACCACAGGTATAGCATCACTTTTTAATTGTATATTGTACTCACCTGGTAAACAGCCAACTCCCTGAAATACATCCTTAAATTATTTTACAAATAGAGGTATCTCCTTAATGGATCCCTGCACAGACATTACCCTATTAATTAAATTCATTTCGACACAAGAAAAACGGCCTATAATCGGTGTACTTTTTACATCAGCTACTTTAAATTCTATTAAGTACAAATTATTTTTATGATATACCTTCAAATTTATTTTACCAACGACTTTAATTCTATCACCAGAATATCCCGTTAACTTTGTACTCGTCTGTAATAAGCTATTCTCTGTAATACCTAACTTTTGTAAATAATACAATGGTAACACGTTTACATCTGCTCCTGTGTCTAACTTGAACGTAATGAAACACTCTTTTATCTTTAAATCTACTGTCCAATCGTTTAAGTTTTTATTTAATGAATAAATTACCTCCTGTGGCTCCTCTGTCGACTGTACAAAATAAACACGACATACTTTGGCGAAATGGTTCATTTTGGAACATCGTAAACAAGCTTTTCCGTAAGCTGGGCACGCGCCGTATGAGTGATAAGCGCCACACCTGCTGCATCCCGGAGCCGTACGCGGTATGATCGAACTCGCCGCTCGTGCCGCACGCATCTCCCGCGTGATGCCGTCCCGTCGTAGTGCATTTCCTCGGTGCATGATCGCTCCGCTTGCGCTCGCTCCACCGCGCTCGCGTCCTCGCGCTGGACTCATCGTTCCATAGTAACTACCTCCACGTCTCGTATTCTGGCCCCTTCTTTTGTAATTGTTGTTGTACTTATTTATCATCCATATTTCATCTTGTCGTTGATCGTCTTCGTATTTATTCTCATTCACCTCATGAACTCCGGATTCCCTATTTATTTTTTCTGAATACATTCTTGATACGATCGCCGTGCGACAAATCTCTAACGCCTTGTTTAATGTTAACCCGTCTTCCCTTAGTAAACGTTCTCTTATCGCTGGACTGATTACGCCGCATACCAATTTATCCTTTATCAAATCATCGCTTAACAACTCGAATTCACACGGCTGAGCCAATTTCTTTAACTCGAATACGTACTGATCTATAGTTTCGTTTTGTAGTTGATTTCTTGTGAAAAATTTGTGTCTTTCTACCGTTACATTTTTCTTCGTTTTAAAATGTTCATCCAATTTTTTGTAAGCACCCTCTAATGTTGTAACTTTGTACTGTTCGATTATTTCACGGCACTGTTCACCTATGACGTGTAAAAATATGTTAAATTGTATTATTGATGTCTTCTCACTGAGTTCACACGCGTTGAAATATATCTGGAAACCTTTCTTCCATTTTTGCCAATTATCACTTAATTTGCCGGTGACTACGTCATCCGAATTTTCATCGAATTTAAAAGGTTCCGGTGGCGACAATATCGTTTCCATATTTGTCTCTTGTTGATATATGAACTTTTTCCTCTGTTATTAAACCGCTCACTATCTTTTTAACTGTTTATTTTAAATTAATTCACTGCGCCATGTCAAGAGATGTTAATTAGAAGCCATGTAGGATTGATCTGATTTATTTCATAACTACCGCACATCACAAAATATAATAAGTAACATGACATGGTCAAAAAATGGTCATTGGCGGTTAAGGGCACTTAGCCGCCTTTAAAATATCGCACGGCAGTGGGGAACCCGGCACAAAATATTTACCATCGATGACCATTCGTAGAAATCGTTGCCCCAGGAAATGTGAAATGTATATTATTATGCACGCAAAGCATACGATGCCTTAAAGGATATCATGCCAAGCCCTGTTAACGTCCTTGTAAATCCAAGGGATACCTACAACATCGTACAACGGCCTAAATTGTCTAATACTTAAATTACGAAATATAGTGTTTTTCTTTTAAATTATTTATCTATTTTAACTTATACCAAATGATTATTTGGTCTGACGCAACACGGCGTAAAAAGTATACGATGATCTTAATATCTGAAATAAAAAAATATTGACGTTGAGTGGTATCCAAACTATAGATACTAATGTAAATATTTCCATATCGTACGAGGGAATGTACCTTGACAAAAGTGTCTAGAGAGAGCGGTATAACTCTCCCGGCGGCCGGTCGGAGCGGTCTCTTGGCGCGCTCCATGACGACGATGAGCGAGCGACGGAACCGCGCCGGCGTGCGACTCCACTCCATGGCGTACAGGGACTCCACCACGCGGTCACTCTGTGGTACACATCAATACAAACTTAAATGTATAGCATGTGACGCAACACACGTCGCAGCGGTCACTATGAGCAATGATGGTTGTATTACATTACCTCAACAGTAACTTCATTTCCGTAGTAACAGTAGAGGAACAGCTCGGTAAGAATGCAGAAGATGAACAAAGTCATCGATGCAAACTCTATGCTTAGAATGTTCAACTGTGGACAAAGCTGGTTGTGAGTAGTGTGGTTACACAAGTCGTAGGCAGTATTGTAGACGATGACACATACGCTGACTATCTTGTATGCCGCCATACAGAGGATCCAACCGCCGATGCCGAACTGCACCAAGATCGCTGAACCGAATATATCTTGCAATAGATGTGTCGTCCTATAATCAGTATATGCATTACAAGTTGTAATTCGTGGATATACGCGAATGTTGTTTCAGGGAATTCGAACTTCAGACTATTATAACACCGGTTGTCATTGCAACCGATTCAGTATATAGTTTCTGCGTAAAGAAGTCTCTCATAAATGGCGCACGTGTTAATTCAATTCAATTCATTTGTTCAATTGCATAATATACCTAAATAAGTTATGTTCTATTCATGTTCTAATATGAAAACGTGACCAATTTAGGTATATTATGTAATTGTTGTGACTATTGATAGCACTAATGTACTATCAATATACTTAAGTCCAAAAACAATTCCTATTCAATTTTAATGTCAAGTTATTAACAGTTAGAAATATGTCCATCGAAAATTTCAATGTGAATATAATAAAAATTAAAATTTAATGGCCACATGAAACTAATTATTTTTGACTCCGTTACTCATGTTATTGCAGGCTTTCGATGTTGAGGATCAGAGGACATACCAATAGGTACCTGTTAGAAGGATACTGAGGATACTAATAATGAGGATCCTAATGGGGATACTAATATTGGGAGTCATGTACAAGACTGCGTTCATCACGACGATAAATACTAGTATGTATAAATTACTTTTTTTTTAAAGAAAAAGTTATGTTTATTAATAACCCAACAAACATTTTAGAGGTCGCCACAACGTGCCCATTTTTACTTTCGGTTCTGTAAGCTTGTCGTAAATACGTCAATATCACGTCGTTACTACCGAAAAAGGCCCACTTTATACTAATCAGTGTCGTACTACAGTGACGTAGCAGTGAAATAAAACACCAATTCGTAGTGTAGTGGTCGTATAGACGTCGTGAGCTGTATCTTTTGTCGAGTAAATGGTATTTGATACCGCTGTTATACAGCACATTGTAGTACAACAGTGTTTATCGCTACTATTAAAGGGGATTTTGTTTTAAAATTATCATTTATGTGTAGTTTAAATAAAACTTGTGACGGATAAATTATTTACAAAGTGTTGTTGAATTTTGTCAATAAAAATGGCAAGTAAATAGTTATAGTCTTGAGTGTCGTGGTAAATATCTTTGAAATTGATGCATAAGTACATAAATCTATTGACAAATTAATTTTATCGAGTAATATAAGCTAGTTTTATCATTATAATTCACGCGCCTTATAAATTCGTTAAATTCAGCAATATTCTATATCTATTTTTAGTGAATTACCTTATACGCGACGTAAAATTTTAAATATGACCAAGAGTTACATAATAATAATAATGATTTCTTTAACTAAAATATGTTTTGATATGTAATTTAACTGGTATGTTGTTACTCTGCCAAATAAAAATAATATAAATAAATAAATATATAATATTTTTCATTCTGTCCGCCATGATTTGTTTCACAGTCCCAGATACTACGATAATACGACATTAAGTCACATAGCAGTGATATTGAAATGTTCGAATTGACATTAACTCATGTAACAGTTACGTTTGTCACTTTTATATGATCGTCACATTATGGTAGTTCTCGTGACTCTAATTCTAATAAATTCGGTGTAAAAGTAGCATAGATGTTACTAAGGCGACGTAGTGGTTACACGACTGTAAGTTGAGCAATAGTCCCATAAAAAACGTCCTATATGAGGTTTAGATATGACAACAAGTTGTTTAAAGATAAAAAGGCACTAAGTCGTATTTCTGGCCAAAGATACTTCTATACGATCTCTATACCATTTCGAGTTGTGTAACTTTTACTAATACGACTGAAATGTTTGTTGGGTAACACGCTCTTACGGTGAAGGAAAACATTGTGAGAAAACCGACATGTCTCAGGACTCACCGCGGTCCGAAGACATGGGACATTCGCCAATCCGGAGTAGGCTCCCGTGGCATCTTAATGCCAAACCCCTCTAAGACGAGGCCCTTGTAGTGGGACATATATTGTTGAAAAAAAAAAAAAAATTGAATTGATTTACTTTATTATTATGATTTTGTAAATTGACATGCCAATATTATGCAATGTAATTTTATAAAAAAAAAATACATATCAACTAGTCATTTTTTATTTTGCAATAAAATATTGGAAATATATAGTTATTTTCTAAAATCTTACTCCGATATCTTCCTGTAATGTGTCAGACAATCCAAAAATAGACGATCCAATACTTTTTCATAAGTTTCATTAGTAATATCACTCTCCGATATAATTTTTGCGTTGCTCGGCATGTTCTCAAAATTTATTCTGCAAAAAAGTTTATATTAATAATTTAGGAAACATCTACAACTCTACTTTTCATAGAGGAGCCCGTTGATCGTCGAGTGTAATATGATTATGTAGAATATAAAATTGTAATATTGTTTTACCGAAGTATGGTAAGTTGAGTCTTGCATTGCTTCAAGACGGTTGCCATGAACGCGTCCATGGTCGTGTTTGCGATGCCAACGAGCGTCGTCACGTAGTAAGTATACAGCAGCACCACTATAAACCTGCAACCAGCCTTTGTACAATGTTCTCAGTTTTTACTCCACTTATAGTAGAGTGTTATAGTAGACCGAGGGCACTTACTGGATCGGCCGATTATAATCAATGTAGACCCAGACGGCAAATTCGACGGGCTGCCCTCTCGCATAGAACATGATCGGGAAGATGCTCCAGAGCGTGCAGGTGACGACGGCGGTGATGGAGTACGCGCGCGCAAACCGCCCCGCCTCGAGCGCCGCCGTCTCCAGCAGCGTGCGGTGATGCGCGCCGACTGGGTTGTACAGCGGATCTGAAGACAAGCCCATAGTCACACACTGACTGCATGATACAGTACACGAAGGATGACAACCGACAGCTCACCGTCCAAGCTGGTTATCATGTGATCGATGCGATCCGCGTCCACGAAGAAAACAATCTGCTTCGCTATGGATGTGATGTGACACAGGAGCAGGAACAAGACGCGCGCCAACTTGTCCATGTCGTCCCGCTCCTAGAACGTGAAGCGAGCTTGAGCATGATATCGTGGTAATGAGAGCGTGGTGGTAATGTGCTCGTCGTTACCAGGTAGGCGTAGATGGTCTGCTGTACGAGGTAGGTGGTGGTGACGGAGAGCGTGAGCGCGCGGTAGGCATCGTGCAGCACGCGCGTCCCTCGAGCGAGGTAGGCATGGGGAGACACGCGGCAGAAGCCGCACCAGCGCAGCTGCTGGAGGTGCACGCGCAGGCTGCTGCCGGCCATGCTCAGGGATGTCGTCATATTGTCGTCGTCGTAGTCGCTAATTGACAACCGAGTCGTGCGATGAGGGAGATTATCACTTGGGTACTTCTGAGAGTCTTGTGTTCATAATTCACGTAGCGACCGTGATTTATATACTAATAGAGTAATTCCATAAGCAGACTTCGATAATTACATGTTACCGAACGGTGAAATGATTAATTGTAGGGTATTTTACCGAGTTCATAAAATATTTACAACATCCAGTAACGCAACGGGGGAGGAGCGACGTGAATCTGTCATTTGATGAATATTTAATGACCATAAATGAAATGATTATTAATTTTACCCACACGTAGATTTTAGTTCTTATGACTATAATATTGTAAGTAGTATTGAACAGAAAATACGTACTATTAAAATCGATTATTTCATTGTTACGAATGTCTTATTTGTCTCAAACAGTAGTAAGGTGTAAAACAAATATTACCTAGTTTATGTTGCAATAAGTTTACACAACGATCGTAATCGTAGACAATAATTGTTTTGAAATGTATTTTTCTATTGTAAAAAACACGCGCTTTTGTTGTGTTGAATAATACTTTAGGTACTATAGTAGTAGTACAGTAGTTTAGGTACTACTAAAGTAATATTATTAAGTATACTTTTATTTATTGTGATTTTAGAGTCAAGATTGAAGGTTTAGTTAGAGATTGAAACACTGTCCTGTTCGCGTTATCGGACTAATAGGGTTTAGGGCCAGATTGCGCTGTTATGTCGTGCAATATTTATTTATTTACATCATGCTTAAAGAAGTCAGGTTCAATAAAATGGTTTTTGAATTCTGCATTATTTTTTAATTAACTGGTCTAATGTGTTGAATCTAAGTTAAATAAACTTTATATAATACTTTGTGAATGTATATAACTACTTTCTTTAATTTTCATTTCGTTTGACGAAGAACTGCATAAAAACTGTATGAAGACTTCATTATCTGAAAAATAAAATATTACGAACCGTTGAATTCAAGGAAGATATCTTACCTACCGCTTATGCTAGCCAGTGTTGGTAGGTATATCTATCACCGAATCACCAGGAATAAGGCCCCATGGTTACGACGGCCCCAGATCTGAAGGGAAAGAGCTCTTCTTAGGTAAGTAAAAAGAACATCTCTGTTTCTGGGGAATTTCGCCAAAAAAAATTCCAAGTATATACTCGTATATGCAAATTAATTTGCGATTAATTTTTTTTTTCCTGAATCCGAAAGTTTAAATATGTAATAAGTCAAAATTGTTGAGGAATTAATGAATGAATGAATGAATGTCATTTTTTATTATTAGGACTTGTGTTACTTTCCTCCCGAGAGCAACAGAGTACTTACCGTGACGTATGTGTCCAACGTAAGCGGTATAACTCTCCCGGCGGCCGGTCGAAGCGGTCTCTTGGCGCGCTCCATGACGACGATGAGCGAGCGACGGAACCGCGCCGGCGTGCGGCGCCACTCCATGGCGTACAGCGATTCCACCACGCGATCGCTCTGTAACATGTGATGGTAGGTAGAGTAGAGGACGAGGTTGATCTGTGACCCGGTGACGTCACGCCGCTTGTAAGTTCTACCTCCACCGCCACCTCGTTGCCGTAGTAGCAGTACAGGAACAACTCGGTCAGGATGCAGATGATGAACAGTGTCGTTGCGGCGAACTCGAAGCTCAACACTGGCACCTGCAGGGAACCCACAATCACGCATTGATGACGATTATTGACGAGACATCATTTAAATCTATATGTAGTTACTTTATTATTATAGTATTGTAGAAGGTACTGACGCTGACGATCTTGTAGGCGGCCATGCACAGGATCCACCCCCCGACACCGAACTGCACCAGCAGCGCCAGACCGAATATCTCCTGCAGCAGGTGACAGCATCTGCACACAGAACACCCACATAAAACGTATTCCATCACGTCACGTATAGGTATTTATTGGTACGCAATATACTTGCTAGTTGAAAGCTCTCACTCTGTTATCTTTTTGTAATGAATAAGACATTCCACAAATAATTTGTATAAAACTTTTTCATAAACTTCTCTCGGTCGTTCCCCTGATATTGCTTTGGCTCTCTCCGGCAAGTTCTCAAAATTCATTCTGTAAAAAAAGTATTAGGTATGTAGTGTATAAATATGTATTTTTTTCTATTATGGAATATAATTCAGGAATAATAACCATATACAACCTCATATAGCACACGAAATGAAAATATATGTAGAAAAGGTATGACAACATATCAAACCGTAGTATCGTAAGTTGCGTCTTGCACTGGTAGAGTATAGTGGCCATGAATGCGTCCATCGTGGTGTTCCCGATTGCTACCAGATTCGTCGTGTAGAACGAGTACAGCAGCACCGGGACGAAGCTGCAACCAACGGACACTTGCGATAGAGGGCGTCACAACGTGCGTCACTTTCATCTTATGGACTGCATTATGTGAGACAACTTATCGATACAGTGGAGTATGTTAAAGTTTGTATCGGTTAAGATTCTACTATTTACTTAATATAACATACTACATTTTTAGTTGCTAGTTATTTCACCGGAGGGCTTTACTATTCAACTATCTATCTACACTTATAATAAAGGAAAAGAGGACAAGAAATCTGTAGTTGGAAGTAAATTAAAAAAAAAGTGGTTTAGGGGACTTAGAATAAGTAGTAGTACAAAATTATATAATTTTAAAAATTCATTTCTGTCTGTCCCTTTCTCTGTCTGTTCCTTATACAATTAAAAACTACTATCAGATTAAAATCTGGTTGTCAATATTCGATAGTTCTAATTTCGAGGATGGTCGTGGTATACTTTGCATTGAAATCCAATTAGTAGAACCCGAGTAATGAACGAAAAAGTGCAACCGCTCGAGAACCGCTCGGCCGCACGCGCCCGTGACAACTGACTTTGCGTTTATCACTTCCGCGGGTGAAACCACGGGGCGCAGCTAGTATTAAATGAAATGTGAATTACCCGAACCGTGGTTGATTGTTGTCAAAGCAAAATAGTAGGTTATACTATAAGAGACAAATGATAGTTTACATAAAAGGGTTTTGGTAGTCGAGTCCGATCCAGAACGGTAATTCAACGTGTAGTCCCTGCAGTCGGTATAGTATGGGGAAGACGGCCCACAGCACGCAAGTGGCGACCGCGCAGCCAGCGTACCAGCGCAGCAGGCGCGCCATGTTGCGAGCGGTGCGCGCGCGCAGCGACGCGTGCGACCCGTCGGCGTCACACACGTTGAACAGGGCGTCTGCAACAGACGGGAGCGACCGGTGTTAGTTCCCGCACTCGACTCGAACAGGCCGACGACGGCCGGCAGTGATACACTCACCGTCGAGACCGGCCACCAGGCGGTCGATGCGCGCCGCGTCCGCGTGGAACACGACCTGCTTCGCGACGCACGTCACGTGACATAACAGCACGAACAGCACGCGAGACAACTTGTCCATGTCGCCTCTCTCCTAAAGCATCAGTATAACATTCATATCTAGAGGAAAGTTGACACCTACTGCTGCCGCGATAATGGGAGACGTTAGTTACCACGTAGGCGTAGATCAGCTGCTGCAACACGTAGGTGGAGGTGGCCGCGAGAGCGAACACGTGGTAGACGCGGTGCAGCGCACGGCCCATGGCGTGGGACGAGGCGTGGGCCGCGGTGTGGGACGCCTTCAGCCGACAGAAGCCGACAGCTCGCAGGCAGCGCAGGTGCGGCCCCACGCTGCTGCCCGCGCTACTCGCCTCTTCTACAGCTCTAACACACACACACATGTATTATGTACATGTCTCCGACATATTCTAGGGAGTTCTGTTCTAGTACCCAAGTTGCCCTTATAAGTAGGTACCTACTTCCGCCTTAGATAGATTACCTAAGGACTAGGTAGTCCTTGGGACTATAATAAAACATAATTTACCTTAAGTATATCAAACAGGCATTTAAAAAAAACTACTCTACGATTCAATGATAACATTATTTGTTCACAAATATGAGTTTATGCATTTTTAGTTTATTGTATACTAGCTGCGCCCGCGGTTTTACCCGCGTAAGTCCCGTTCCCGCGTGAATATTGGGATAATAGCCTATATCCCGGTATCCAACTACTTATATTCCAAGTTTTATCGCAATCGGTTCAGTAGTGTTTGCGTGATTGAGTAACAAACATCCAAAGATCCAAACACACACACTTTCACATTTATAATATCAGTAGGATGAGTATTATATTAAATTAATAAATAATGCGAAATGTGTTCTGCCAAGTGATTTTACGACAAAAAAAAATATTGCGAAAAGTAAGTGACCCGCTGCAAATACTAATTAGGTAGACTCAAACAATCCGTTCGTTAAACCGATATACTACCGATACACACTACGTTAAACCGATATACTACCGTTACACACTAATATATTCACACACTCACACATACAAACTACAATTTGGCGTGTTTTACGAATACCTGCATAATATTACTAGCTGCATCCCACGGTATCGCCCGAATAATTCCCGATTTCGTGGCCATATGGAGATCAAAAGTAGCCTATAACCTTCCTTGACAATTATGGACTATCAAACACATAGAATTTTTCAATTCGTTGAGTAGCTCCTGAGATTAGCGCGTTCAACCAATCCAACAAGTAAATTCGTCAGCTTTATAATATTAGTATAGATATTATTATATGGATTAGTATATCAATAGATTAGGATGTTCAATGTAATTTGGGAAATGTTTGATAAACTTCTTAGACATTTTTCGCGATTTCGCATAATAAAACACTTTATTTACCGGGCTTACTAGGTTGACAGGCAGTCAACCTTAAAAATGCCAACTTTAAAGTTGGCGAAAGCTTGGTCGTTTAAAAATCATTAATAAAACCCGATAAATAAAGTGTTTTATAATGTTAAATAAGTTCATTATATGACATTATTATAAAAAAAATCAATTCCAACGTCTGTAATATCTTGCTTGATTGTGCTAAACGCGAACTTACTTCATCATGTAGCGTGTCGGTCGGTCGTATCGGTCGTATCTCGCGGTGATATGTGAATTGTAGCCGCGATATTCAGCCCTTTCATAAATGATGTCTAAATAAACGATGAACAAGATATTATGATAATAACACGATGACACGTTCTGACAAACAAATTGTAGGTACTTGTAATTACAGTGTATCGACATTCATCGTTACCTACCTGCCAAGCGCAAGTCGAGCGCTGTTCGGTGTTCCGTATGTCGCTGAGGTATGTCCGTAGTGAGTGGTCTCGAGCGACGCGAACGTCCCAATTGTTTGCTGTAGTGCGGTGAGCTGCAGCTAGTTGGTGTAACGGACATGACGGAGCCAAAGGAAGTCTCTACTTACGTCGCGTCGGTACTCGATACTAACAATCTAGCGATACTTATCTAACAGCAAATAATTACATGGGAAATAAGAAAAATAGATTACAATAAAAACTAGTAATACTTAGGTACCTAACTCTAATACTTTTACAAAAAGGTTGGTAATTATGAAGCCACTATAATGCCGTAATGTATCTACCTAAAGTATATATAAAACTCGTCGTAGGTGTTAATTAAGTAATTATGTTCTTATTTAACCCTTAATTCGACGAAAATTTTTTATGTTTTATTTTGTGAAATTGTTATAGATTTCGGTCCTTAGGTTGTATAGAACCCTAGAAAAATTCCTAAAAAAAACTACCTCTTTTGGTTTTCGAAAAAAACTACGTCCATTGTACTGGACATTATCAAGTTCATAAGAAATTGATGCACTCCAATCACGTGCAGTATACTTCCCACTGTCGAAGAGAAAGAATAAAATAAAATAGTGATTCCGTAGGAAAATATTTTTTTTTTTGGTAAATTGGTCTAATAGTTACATTGATTACGCTTGCAATACTAATAGCAATCCTTCTATCGACTTAGGTATATGTATTCAGCGCATGAATGTGTGACTTCAATAACTTCAAAAATTATACATAAGACAGTGGTTCAGCCAAGAGTGATGAAACTGGCTTTGAGGGTGATGGTTTCGTGGAGACATGAAGCGAAAGTCTGCAGGCAGCAGGCCACCCATGCTTCAGTGCCAGTAAGAGTAGTCCTGTGCTGGGGTTGGAGACAGTTTGGGCTGTGAGCGGTCTCCGTTGGCCCTTATTATTGGCAGCGTGCTGCCACCAATTGGTGAAGTGAATTATAGCGTTTTGCCAAGTTTGATTTCATTGTTGTCTGTTCCAGAATCAGATGCTTTGTCTATTGCTAGCTTATAAACATCAAGAACAACCAGACATGGAAGAGGAATGCCAGCACGGGCTGTGTCAAATTCGCTGGTTGCAAGCTCCAAATGGAAAGAAGGACAGCTCAGACATGGGGCTGATCGACATACCATCAAACTGGAGCATATTTCAATTCTTCAAACCAATAGTCTAGACAGGGAGGGCAAGTTAAATATACCCATGATAAGAAAATGAAAAAGGCTTTCATAGTCAATTGTTTGCACTTGCCCGTTTTCTGGGTTGAGTACAGGTTTGTGTTGTCAAAGATATTGTTGGGTATAACTGGGGAGAAGAAACGATAGAAAAATTCCAATGAACAGTCAGTATCCGATAAATCAAACACAAATCGTGTGGTGTGATGGAATGTCAGCCTTGTGTCCGAGTGGTCCTTTTTCCATTTGTAGTTCACAATCACTATTTCTGTCTTTTGCTTGGAGATTTGGCACAGCTTGCATTGGTGTTTTTCTTTTGCGCATGGTTGTTTTTGATGTCAGTGGACTGGCATTGGAGGAGGAATCTGATGACAGAACCGACAGTAGTGAGGCCAGGATTGGTAAGGCCTTTTAGTTTGTTTTACCAGTAGGTGGTGGCACGTTGTGGGTGAAAGGGATCAGCGGAGGTTGCTCATGGCTCACATTATCGTTAACCTCTACCACAATATTGTTCTTATTGGCATAAGGCGGGGACGGTCTTCTGTTAGGGGATTTTTGTGTTCTGTCTTGATGAGGCTGTCGCCTTTGAGGTTGGTTTCATCACTGTCGGTTGAACTGTAACCTTGTGTATTATTTTCGGAGTCGTTTAGTGTGTTCGTGCGCTAAATGCATGAGTCATAGAAGGGCAGGGTAAGGAGGACAACTCTTCAGTTTTATTTACATCAATTCCCTC
>OX442336.1:19322500-19420000 GCA_949358125.1 Idaea dimidiata
TAGGTTTTTTTTTTTTTTTTTTTTTTTGGTAGAGAACATTAAGAATAATAATGTTCCTGCGGCGCTTTCGGTTTACACCGCAGGACATCACTTAATTAGATTTGGGGACTAATTGACAATTGAGGGAGTGATGTGAGAGTCTTTTGTATGATTGTTTAATTTGATTGGTTATTGTTGTGAGTAGTGGGGTTGTTAAACTCTTTCAGAGTGTTAACAATATGGTTGGTAAGTTGAATAAAAGTTTCGGTAGTGGTTTCTTTACTTATTATTTGGGAGAGGTCGAAGGGATTGAGGTTAAAGATATTGCAGGCGATTGTGTGCTCAGAGCGCTTGATGGTGTACCGGGGACATTCTCTAATTAGATGACTCCAACTTTGGAGTGAAGAGTTGTCACACGGGCAAACGCTGTTGTCTGTGATTTTGAAGCGATGGAGATATTCTTTATGATAGCCATGGTTCGAAAGAAGTTGAGTGACAGAGAAGGTAGGTTTGATGTTGTGAAGAAAGGTGACGAGGGATGAATGAGTGGGGAGAAGTGATTTGGTGTGAACACAGGTGTTAGGGTTCTCATAGAAGTTCTCAGAGGCTTTGGTGCAATCGAGTTTGTTACGATATTTTACGTAACTCAAAGGGGTAGCCAGGTAGTCGGCTAGGCGGTGAAGATGTGCTGCGGACTTTGCCGCTGCATCCGCCTGTTCGTTCCCGTCGAGTCCGATGTGGGCTTTCACCCAAGCGAAGTCGACTGTCAGCCCGGATGTTTTGGCTGAGTGAAGCCGTTGATGGATACTGGCAGCGAGGGGGTTGCAGCTATTCCTGTTGGACAGCTCCATTAGGCCGGATTTACTGTCCGAAAGGACAACAGTGTTCTGGAGTTTGTGACTGTTGATGTAGCCGCAAGCCTCCCGAATGGCCAATAGTTCGGCTTGAAAGACGGAGCAGCAGTCGTGAAGCTTTAGTTTCTCGACCGCTGCTCGCCTTCCGGAGGGGTCGAATACGACGAAGGCTGCCCCGACCTTGTCGTCGTTTTTGCTCCCATCTGTGTAAATTCGCCAGGTGTTAGTGGCGACCAGCAGAGAGAGATCATCCTCTGACAGGATCTCCTGGAATACGATGCTGATTCTCTCGGCCGGATGAAGTAGAGAAGATGGGGGGCAGGGTTTTTCGAGGGGGATGTCTGCAGGCAGGAACGAGGAGGTGCCGAGGAGCTTAGACTCCTCGATGTTAGATATTGCCTCGACCCTGTCCGGCAAAGGTGTCAGCTGTGCAAGTGAGATGGCGGCGGCTGTGCTCAGGGTGCGGAAACCCTGGACCATCTTGATGGCGAACAGTCGTTGAAGTGATAGTAGTCGTTTGACGACATACTTGAATCTGAGAGCGTGAGACCAGACAGCCGCTCCGTAGCAGACTATCGGTTCTATGACCATGGAGTAAATGGTGCGGACGTTGTCTGGGTGCACGCCCCAGGTGGGTCTGATGAATAAGCACAGTCTGTGAAACAATTTTTGGACCTTTTCGATGATGTAGTTCACGTGTTGAGTGAATGAGAGGCGGTTGTCGATTATGATACCCAGATATTTTATGTGGTCCACAAACTGCAACCGTCGCTGTTGCATCTGGATTTGGCACCTGTCGGCGCGAGAGGTGAGGGCGATAGCCTGGGTCTTATCTGGGCCAAACTCAAGTTTGACTCCCTCACCCCAAGCTGAAATCAGGTCAAGCGCCGTGTTGACGTTTTGCTCAAGTGATGTGATATCTCTGTCGTGAGCAATAAGGAGGACGTCGTCGGCGTACGCCTGAAGGTAGCATCCGGGGGGCATCTGTGTGAAGAGCAGGTCATCTAGAATTAGATTCCAAAGGGTGGGACCAATTACTGAACCTTGGACGCAACCTCTGGACATGATTTTCTGCACTTTCTTGTCGGCGAAGCAAATTTGGATTTCTCGGTCTGAGATGTAGCTGAGGAGAATCTGGTACAGGTTACTGGGGCAGTCGCCGTCTCGGAGCCTTTTGAATATCGCCGGCCACCAGGCGCGGTCGAATGCGGCTTTGATGTCCAGCGAGACGGCAACTACCTGTTCGCCGGAGGATTTGGCAACTTTGACGACCTTCAAAGCGTTAGAAATGGCCATGACGGTTGAGGTTTGTGCCTTAAATCCAAATTGATTGTCAGAGGAGGTCCTGTTCACTTGCATGTGGTGCGTGAGTCTGGTGTTGATGAGCCGTTCCAAGACTTTACCGTATACATTAATGAGGCCAATGGGTCGGAAGCTGGAGAGAGAGTTGTACTCCGGCTTACCAGGCTTTGGGATGATCTTGGCTGTGGCCACCTTCCAAGACCTGGGGAAGTGTGTAAGCCGAAGACAGGTATTCATTATGCCGCTGATGGTTTCAGGAAACCACCTAGCGACCCAGAGGCAGATGTCTGCCGTTAGATGATCGACTCCGGGCGCCCTCTTCGAGTTCATACTCTGCAGGCAGTCCAGAATCTCATCAAGTGTGAAGGCAGAGTCCGGGGGAGTTCGAATTGGTCTGAACATGTCTGCGCGCAGTTGTCTTTGAGCTTCTGATTGGTCTGCTGTGTCGTCCGGGAAGAACTTGTCGAGGAGGGCCCTCGCCGTGTCGTCGGAGTCTCGGGTGTATGTGCCGTCGTCGAGGCGCAGAGTGGCCGGAGCCTGGGCGAGTGGTCGCGTCTTGATAATGCGGTTCGTGACCGACCAGACGTCCTCTTTTTTCTGCCTGCAACAGAACTCACGGAAGTGTTCCGTGGAGGCAGTGCAGAAGGCGTCCGAGTAGCGACGTCTGAGTCGGTCACGCTCCGCGATCAATTCTTCGATCGGATGTTGGCGGCGAGCGGCTTTAGAGAGCCTATGGTGGTTCCGTATTACGGCTTTTTTAAGCTGCTCCAGGTCGTCACTCCACCATGGTGCGCGTTCTGGGCGACGGGTCGCTATCGGAAGCAGCCGGTCACAGGCGAATTGAATAGCCGATGTGAACTCGTCAAGGTAATCATTCAGGCTGACAACATCCATGTTGTTGAAGTCGGGAGTGGTCGTCAGCCGTGACTCCATTACCTCGACGAATCGCTCCCGTAGCCTCTCCCATTTGATGTTGCCCGTGGAGTATCTGTACGTGGACTGTTTGATGTTTTTAACAGGTTTTCCGATGCCGAGAGAAGCGCAGAATTGGATGGCGTTGTGGTCGGATGAGGGGCAGATACTCGGGACGACCGCCCAGTCTGCAACGTCTAAGCCAGTGTTATTCACTAGAGTTAGGTCAACGATGGAGTGTCTGGGAAGTCCATGTGTGACTGCGTGGAACGTTGGCTCGTTACCGACGTTACAGACCGTGAGGTCGCGAGCGACTACGAGTCTGGCGATTTCGTCGCCTCTCGTGTTGTTAGTGCGTGAGCCCCAGAAAGCGTGCCAGCCGTTGAAGTCCCCGCAAATGATGTGCCTGGAGTCGGGGGTCCTATTGAGGAACATCTCCAAGGTGTTGATGGTGTTATGCACATCAGTGCGGGGCTCAACATATACGGAAGTGAGGTATACGTCGTTGCCTGCGCGGTCCCTAATTCGTATGGTGCAGATGTTGGAGTTGGAATGTTCCGAAACTCCGAGTGTCGACGCGAACCCATCCCGGACCAAGATGGCGGCCTTGACGGGTCGGCCGGAGTGGAACTGGTACGTTGTGAATCCGGTGACTGGTCCAGAGCGTTCGGTGTTGGAGGTGTAAGGATCAGCGATGAAGACGGCGTGACAATCAGAATTAGAGAGATGGACTGTGAGTTCATGATGTGCGTTGCGGCTGTGATTCAAATTTATTTGGGTGCATAAAAGGTTGAAAGAAGAAGAAGGACGGGCGGAAGTATTAGAGTTAATAACCATAATTGGTACGGGAGGTTATAGTGTTGAGCATTTGGGAGACTCGAGGGCAAAGGAGAGAGGTAGCACCGTGGTTGGTATCGCATTTGGTGTTGTTGGATTTGGAATGTTCGACGCAATTGTAGCATCGAACTTTCTCAGTCAGTTTTCTGTCAGGGCAGGCCCGGAATTCGTGGCCGGGAAGTGAACAGTGGGGACATATCGTGACCTGTTTGTCGCAGCGTGCCTTAGTGTGGCCAAATTGAAGACACTTGTAGCACTGCAGGAGAGGGGTGTAATTCTCAGCGTGCACCCTTTGGTGGTCTAGGTTGACTTTGACCTGAGTAGTGACCGACCTCCAGACCGAGGGCGAGGTGATAAAGACCGCGTTATAGAGAGCCTTATTGCGGTTGGCCCTCTTGAACCTGAAGGTCAGGTCACCCTCTGCAGTCGCGGCTTCCCTGACGGAGGGGTTTTGGCGAAGAAGAATGCCGACCAGTTCTTCCGAGGGTATTTCCTGTGGTATTCCCTTGAGAATGACCATAGGCTTCAGAGTCTTGGAGGCCTCAGCCACCACGGTACACTCGGAGCGCCTGAGCTTGGTGAGTGTCTCCTCCCGGTGCTCCATTTTGTCGAATTCGACGCGAATTTTATTTTTCGACACGAACTTGATGTTCGAGGGAGCGAAGTCGGTGTCCCGGAAGGAGACAGAACTCTTGAAGTTTTTCAGCGTTTCGGTAGGGCTGAGGACACTCTTTTTTGAGCTAACAATAATAGCTGGCTTGTTCTTGGGTGGCGGAGGCGGCGCCTGCGAGGTCCCCGAGGAAGCCGCCGGCGTCGCAGTCAAGGCACGAGCGTAAGTCAGGGACGAGGAGGTGGACGGTGTTCCCGCCTTGCCCCCCGGCCGACGCACATCACTGTGTATGTCATCCAGCTTGGACTTCACTTCTGCGATGTGTTTGACGAGGGCTGCGTTGGCGTGGGCACCGTCGGCGATGTGCTCCTGCACCTTCCGGATCTCGGTCAGCAGGGCCGCGTTCGTCCTGGCATCCGATTGCAGCTGCGCCTGGTCGGCCTTAAGTTGGGCCATGAAGCAGGCAGTGTCGCTGCTACTAGACTCGGATGCCAGGTCCGTCTGCGTGGAGATCGACCTCAGGACCGGGCGGTAGGCAGGAACATAGCGTGTCGGGGGTCCGATCTCATGTGTAGTAGGGGAGGGGGTCATGAGCGGACGCTGGGTTGGAGAGGGAGCGGGAGAGGCAGCAGAGATATGCCTCTTCCTCTCCCTGTCCAAATCAGCCTCCGTTTCCTTAAGAAGGCGATATAAGTTGTCCATCGCCAGTGTAACTCCCTTCTTTATATCCGTACGGATATTCCCGGAGTTAGCCAGCTGGGACTTCGCGTGTGCGCTCCAAAGCTTGGCTTGCTGGGGTCTGGGTTTGGTTGCTATGTCGGGCGGGATTTGCACGACCTCTACCAGAGTGCGGGCGAAGCCCCGTTTCGGCTTCGGCACGGCCGGTGCTGTATCGCCCGACAGAGCAGACGACTGGGTGGAGCCTTCCGGCGAGGAGAATGGGACGTCCTCAGCGCGGAAGCGAGGGCTGCGCGTAGTTTGGGGGGGTTTGGAACCCATGTCGACGGTAAACGTGGTGTTTACCGAGCTAGAAGTTGGTTTCGAGGGAGGAGTGTTGAACATTGCGAAGATTTCAACTTTAATTGACTATAACAACGAGAAAGAGGGACCTAGGTAAAGAATATGACGATAGAAAAGCTACTGAGGCAACTGCGAAACAAAAATACAGACTTAAAATTTTCACTATGGGACGAGTCCAGCTTAGCGGTAAGAACAAAGGGTGGGCGGGAGGGCGAAAAATGCGTTTTTTATGTGGGATTTCGACCGGAAACGACGCGGGACGGTTAGGGTAGGTAATAGGGGGTATGTATTGACGATTTTTAGCAAAAACGAGGGTACTTGTCCTGAGAAAATTTTCGAAAAACTGCTGAATTGACTATTATTTGGACGATTTTCAGAGACAAAAATTCTAAAAAGTTGAAAAAACGTAGAAAACTGCTATTAATCCTTATTAATTTTCTTTTACAGGTTAGCTGAGGGCTGCTGGTACACGATAGAAGCGAATTTGAGCTGGTCAGGTAGAATTAGAAATTTCAAAATTCGATAATGTATGGGAGAGCGAGCTCGGTTAGGTGAATTCTCTAGTAAAGACAAAGTGTAGGCGGGAGGGCGAAAAATGCGTTTTTTATGTGGGATTTCGACCGGAAACGACGCGGGACGGTTAGGGTAGGTAATAGGGGGTATGTATTGACGATTTTTAGCAAAAACGAGGGTACTTGTCCTGAGAAAATTTTCGAAAAACTGCTGAATTGACTATTATTTGGACGATTTTCAGAGACAAAAATTCTAAAAAGTTGAAAAAACGTAGAAAACTGCTATTAATCCTTATTAATTTTCTTTTACAGGTTAGCTGAGGGCTGCTGGTACACGATAGAAGCGAATTTGAGCTGGTCAGGTAGAATTAGAAATTTCAAAATTCGATAATGTATGGGAGAGCGAGCTCGGTTAGGTGAATTCTCTAGTAAAGACAAAGTGTAGGCGGGAGGGCGAAAAATGCGTTTTTTATGTGGGATTTCGACCGGAAACGACGCGGGACGGTTAGGGTAGGTAATAGGGGGTATGTATTGACGATTTTTAGCAAAAACGAGGGTACTTGTCCTGAGAAAATTTTCGAAAAACTGCTGAATTGACTATTATTTGGACGATTTTCAGAGACAAAAATTCTAAAAAGTTGAAAAAACGTAGAAAACTGCTATTAATCCTTATTAATTTTCTTTTACAGGTTAGCTGAGGGCTGCTGGTACACGATAGAAGCGAATTTGAGCTGGTCAGGTAGAATTAGAAATTTCAAAATTCGATGGTTAGGTTAGGTTAGGTTAGGTTAGGTTAGGTTAGGTTAGGTTAGGTTAGGTTAGGTTAGGTTAGGTTAGGTTAGGTTAGGTTAGGTTAGGTTAGGTTAGGTTAGGTTAGGTTAGGTTAGGTTAGGTTAGGTTAGGTTAGGTTAGGTTAGGTTAGGTTAGGTTAGGTTTTTTTTTTTTTTTTTTTATTTTAAATAGGGCCTTTATGGCCCCTCTACCATCTCCCACTCCAGTGAGCGGACTTTTTCCCTCCTTTTCTCATTCTTTCTTTTTATGCTTTCTCTTTTTTAATAAATAAGGGATTTAGATTTTTATTATTATCGCTCTTTTCCGCGCTATTGCGCGTTGATCTTTTCTACTTGTCTCTTAATGCTAATACACTTTGTTCTTATTTCTAATTTACAATACATACATAGTCTTATTATTTTCCCCGGGTACGTAAACATACACATTGTCTTAAATTCTATATCACAGAAAATACTTTCACACATAAACAATTTAAAAACACAGTCAATCTTATTTGCTAATATCACAGATGCTATTGTCAATAAAATACTAGTACTATTATGCTGTGTATGTGGGTGTGTGTAGCTGTTTTTGTGTTGTGTGCCTGTCTGTGTCGTGCAAAGGTTGTTGGCTGGGGGCGATCGCGATTCCGCGCGTTGTCCCCCATCCCGCTCTACTTTTGTCGAGCCGCGTTCATGCCGCCCGACAAAAGAGTCGGGACGGAGTTCACCGCGCCTCGCCGCCGCCTCACCTTGTCCGGACCTCTTCTCAACCTTCCTTCGCCCAGTGTTGCCTGGGGTCTCCCGCACTTCCTCAGAAAGTTGGGAGGCTTCATGGACTCTAGAGTCCAGAGGAAGCCACCCCGACAACACTAAGGCGAAGTTTAGGGAGCCCGTCCTTTGACCTTCTTCACTTGCAAATACCAACATCCTCTGCACGACCCCGAATACTTTATTGCTAAGTTGTTTTTGTGCGAATTTTTTATTTACCTCTACGTTGCCCTTAGCAATAGGCTACCCTGGATCTGGCCAGTCCCTCCCACTTCTGTCTAATGGGGCAGATTCTATTAAAACAGCTATGCTCTACGTTTGTTGCACCCTCCCTTTTGCAGTTTATGCACGTCGGCAGTTTCTCCTTATTTCCACACGCGATACTCAGGTGACCCTCCCCACAGTGGCTGCAGCTGTCCAGCTGCTCCTTGCAGACCCGTCTGCTGTGGCCATAGCCCAGACAGCGGGAGCACTGGATTAGAGGGGACTGGTCCTCGACGGGGGACTTGCCCCATCGAAGCTGTACAGTCCCCTCCTCTGTCAGCTGCCGCCACACCGGGGGAGTTACCCTAAGCACCATGTGTATCACGTGTGGATTCCTCGTCTTCTTCTCGTATAGCACCTCTGCGTGTTCTTCCACCTTTACCTCACCCTTTCTCTCTCTCTCTATTGCACGTTTGACTCCCTCCATGACCTGCCTCGTTTTATCCGCACCTCTTACATATTTTATAACTATTAGCGGATTTTTATTTGTTGCCCTTTCTGCCTTTAAGTTGTCCTTTCCCTCTATCCTTTCCTTCATCTTTTCTGCTTCCTCTTTCTTTTCAAATCCTAAAATTACTTTTTGGTCTTTCGCTTTCCTGATGCGACTGACCTCGAACCACTCCCCACTCCCGTCCCCGTCGACCGACTGCTTCACCATATCTATAACTTCATCGCTCGTCTTCGTGGCGTCGGTCGACGAGACTATGACGGAGTGGAGCGTTCTCGGAGTAGGGGGTGGCTTCTTCCTGACTCTGTCAGCGTATGTTTCCTTGCTTCCTACTGTCTTGCTTTCTTCTCTTATTGTTTTCCCTTTCTCGATGTCCCTTTTTAGCTCTTCCATTATTCTGTTTCCTTGACTCACCATTTCCTTAATATTTTTCTGTTCCTCTTCCACGCTCTTGCTTCCTTCTGTTTGCTTGCTTATTCTTTCTATCATCTTTACCATTTCCTGCTTCTCTTTCTTTGCTTCCTTCTTCCTTTCCACTTCTGCCTTTTCAATTCTCTCCTGTACTTCCATAATTTTTTCTACCTCTACCCCTCCACTCATTCTTTGTATTGCCGTCTTCATTTCTTCTACTGTCTTGTTGGTCTCTTCCACCATGTCTCTCATGTCCTTCATTTCAGCTTCCGTTATGATATTAGCCCTCATCTTACTACACATCTTCCCCATCAGTTCCTTCATCTCCTGTCTCTCTTTTCTAAACTCCTCTTTCTCTTCTTTGTCCACCTTCTCTATTTTCTCCGGTTCCTCTGTTGTTTTCCTTGCCTCAATTTTCTCTCCCATTCTCTCTATTTCTTCTCTCATTTTCTTCATTTCCTCCTTTTGTTGTTTCATCATGTTTATGTACGCTGTTTGGCATTTCTTAGCCTCCGCCACGCTCAAATGGACTTGTTCTCTGACTATTTCTTCTATTCTTACTTCCTTTTCCCTGCTCGCCTCCTTTATCATTTCTGTACGCTCTATGTATGCTCCTTTCATGAGTTCGTCCCGTTCCATTATCTCCTCTCTTTGGTTCTTTATCTCCTTCCTCGCTTCTTCCATTAGTTTCCGGTCCTTGTCTCTCATCTCTTTGACTTCTTTCAACATTTCCATCATCAGCCTCTTCATTTCACCCCTCTCTAGTTCCTTCTCCCCACTGCCATCCTTCTCGCTTTTCTTGTATTCCACTGCTCCTGCTTTCTCCTTCCTGTTCACTCCCTTCTCCAGTTCCTGGTTTCTTCCTACAATCTCCTTCACTATCTCCACCAGTTCCTTGACCTCTTCCACAATCTTAGCCTTGTTTTCCCGGGTAACCGATTTTACCGGCCCCTTTGCCTCCATTTGTTGGTGGATGGTCTCCTGCGCTCTCACCGCTCTCCTTTGCAGGTCACCGACATCCATGGCGGGCCTCAGGCTCTCCATCCCCAGCATTCTCGATGTACCCCCTTTGGGAGAGGGTGTCTTGGGCTTTGATTTGGGTGGGTTTTCAAGTTTTTTACAAATGTCAAGGCTCATTCTTACTTGTCTAGGGTAAATTGGGTCTTTACTTGTATACATTTTGATGTTACGTCACTAAAATTTAATTAAGTTCGGCCTATTTGAAGTTAAAATAAGTATAATTAAAACTGAGTAATAAATAAAAATTGAATTAAAATTAAGGATTTAATTAAATTTGAAAATTGAATTAAAATTGAATACTAAGTTAGAGTTAAAAAATATTGAATTAAATTTAAAATTGAATTAAAGTGACTAGAATGGTTATTAGAACTGGGGGGAGATAAGTTTTTAAAATGTGCGTATCGGGTGTGTTGTTGTTCCGCGTCTATAGCTTGTTGTGTTGTGTATGTCTGTCTATGTATGTACTGTTTGTGGGAGTGGTATTGTCAAATAATAATATAAATGTGTCAGCCTAAACCTAACGTAACCTATGTCAAAATGATAAAATAAAATTGTAAAAGTTGTATAAAACTTAAGTCTAATCAGTCAAATTATAATAAAATACAATAAAATACAATAAAACACAGTTTAAAAGTTGTATAACTTAGGTCTATATCACAGTCAGAATAAAAGTATTAAAATTAAAGAAGTTAAAATAAAATAAAATTGTTAAAAGGTTTGTAAAAGTTGTATAAAAGGGGACGTCACACACTTAAAAACTACTTGGTCGCTACCCCTGTATCAATCTCCGTCAAAAACAATCTTTTTTACACCAACTCTATCGGTGCTCTACCGGTAGAGTTTGTCAAAAATCAATCTTCAGTCAAACCAGTTGACTCGTTACACTAACTCACGGAGTTAATCTAAAAATACTAAAATTTTAAAAAATCTAAAAATTTTTGGTGCGACCAAAAATGGCCACCGGTCCAAACGCAAGGAGACCCTGCCCAGGGGGTAGCTTGGGGCCGGAGAAGAGCTCCAGAAAAAATCCCAAGCTCGTAGCTCCCCTAGTTCCGGAGATATGTCCAATCCAAACTTTTCAAGATGGCGGCCAATATGGCGGCCGAAGCTTAGATAGGCTATATCTCCGCAGCCAGTCACGCTAGACCCCCAGTATGCGGGTTTCCCGAGTCGGGCTCGGTGAGAACTGTCGATTGGTGGGGTGATCCGGCCCAAAAAGTTTCACCCCTCCGATTTCCAAATTTTGACTCTAGGGACGTAGAGCAGCTCGCGGGGGTGTCCCCTAAGAAAACCCCGTGGCTCTACGACCAACGGTGCCGGAGATATTCACGTTTTTGTCAAAACAAGATGGCGGACCAAGATGGCCGCCAACTTTTTGACCCGCTGTATCTCCGTCACCGGTGGCCGCACGGACTTGTGCGAGGGCTCGTTTGAAGCGTCTCGTCGAGTTCTACACGGGCCCGTGTAGAGCTCAAGTATGTAGAGTCGCAAAATTATTTTTGTGACTCTACCTAGAGTCTGTCACTAAAACTAACACTTAAACTAGTTGCACGCCTTTACTTCCTGCTTTCGTTCTCCGGCTATTCCCACTCCTCCGATAAAATGGGTTTTCCTTTCCCCTCTACCGGGAAAGTGCTCTACCGCTCTTGGTCTCTATAGGAAAGTTGTAGCCCTCGGCGAGCTACACAATTTAGAAAAAACCCCGGAATTTTAAGCCTAATAGTTGCCGAGTTATGTAATTTTGAAAAACCCGATTTACGTAAAAAATTTCCGAAAATGACCCCGCCCAATTTTGAATTTAGAAATTTGAAAAAATTACTGTAATTAGATTTCGCCGAAAAAATTACCTCTGCGAAAAGAAATTTTTAAAAAGTTGATTTGGGGGGATGTTACAACCCCTGGAAGTTTGGAAATTGCCCGACCAAAAAATGTTTGTTTACGTTTTTGTAAACTTAATAATTACGTCAAAAATACACCTAAAAATCGGGAAGAAGTGCTATTGGATAGAGTATATCCTTAATTATGTTACAATATTTTTAAAATAATTTATTTATTGATTTTTGGCTCCTTTTTGCACTTTTTCCCGAAAACACGAAAAAATTTTTTGAAATGTCAGTAATTCCTAAAATAATAACATAAAAAATTTAAAAACAAAATAATTAGGTGTAAAACAAGCAGGTCAATAATATACAATAAAAATAAAAATTTAATATCACAGGAGAAAAAAGTTATGTACCAAAAACAAAATTTTTAAAATTCCACCCTTAAGTTTGTAACTTAAATAACTCAAAATTTTTCCCGGGGAAAGTTTTCTAATTTTTTGGCACAAAATATTTCAGCTTAAGGGCTATCTATCTACGCTATAAAAACTGCTACTTCTCGATCTCCTTTTCTTGCTATTTCACTTACAAAGTTCTATTTTGGTACTTTTGCAAAGTGGGAATTTTTAATGTCTAATAACTTTTGACCCACTTAACTTTTTGTCGATTTTCTTTCTTCTCCAACGTCTGCTCCTCTTCCTCTTTCTAGTGCTGTTCTCCAAATTCTTCTCAGTCGTCTCCTTCTGTTTCACCCTCCACGTGTCAGGACCCGAAGTTGGCCCTTATCTCCTGAGTCCTGGTCCGGAAAAATCCAAGTGTGGTCTCGGGAGATAGCTCTCACCGAGACGCGTCGAAAGTGTCCAAAAAACTTTGTGGTCGTCACTGAAACGCCGGAGATATCGGCGTTTTTGTCGAAAATTTTCGAACTTTTTGGCACTTTGTCACTGAAAATTTTTTGAAAACTGTAAATAATCACTTTTCACTCTTTATTTTATTTACACTGCAATCCTCACGTCCTCTGGATTCTGTTAACGTTTTTCCCGTCGCGATTGGGTGAAATTTGCCTATTTTTGCGATTTTTGGCCGCGGAGCGCTCTAATTTCTGGGCGCTCTCGACGGCGGGTGGCGCGCAACTCGGGTTAGGTTAGGTTAGGTTAGGTTAGGTTAGGTTAGGTTAGGTTAGGTTAGGTTAGGTTAGGTTAGGTTAGGTTAGGTTTTTTTTTTTTTTTTTTTTTTTTTTTTTTTTTTTTTTTTTTTCCAACTTTGTCAGTTGGGTCCTTGCTTTCCCTATCATGGTGGACAGGGGACTGTCATTCTTATTTGTATTTATATATCGTGTGTAGTTAACCCACTTAATAAATATGGGTAAATATATATGTATATATTAAAATAAGAGTATATAATATACTAACTTTGATTTATTCACGTCTAAGTCGTTTTCTAACCTAAGTTGAGATCATTAAATTATAAAGATAAAATAATCGTTAAAATTGTATAAATTGTATAAATTGTCAAATTAAATGATAAAAGCATATATTTAAAATCATTTTAAAACTGTATAACATAATAATTTTACGTGATTCGTAAAAGTCAATTTTAATTTAGGTCCATGGTTAAAACTTACAGCTAGTGTCGATTTGAATATCACAGTCACTATCACAATAATTTGTGTCGTCTTCCTATCACTTCTTTTTCCGCAGCGTTGCGAAGAAGCTGTACTCGTCTTTCTCAATCTATTTTTGCTGGGCTCGGGATTACTCAAAATCCCGTAGCCAGCAAACTGTCTTCTTTTTGCTTGCCGATTACTTTCCGACAGCTCCTTCGCCACGCCCCGGAACAGAGCTAGGGTAGGACAATCGATGTCTTGCTTTCCACGTAGTTTTATTTTTGCACTCCATCGAAACTCCACATTTCGTGCGAGCAAAACTTGCAGTCCATCGGTTGTCCCGTCCCTTGCCCCACTCAAGACCCCGTTTAAAGCACCAAAGGTAGAGCGACAGGTCCCCGTGGCCACCTTAGCAGTATGCGACCGCGCTCCGCGCGACTTCCTCCCACTTCTTCCGCACGGGGCAGCATCTGTCAAAAGCGTTGTGGTTGTACTCACGTACCCCCGACTTTAGACAGATGCTGCACCGCGCGGGTTCGTCGAGGCGGTCGCATTCTGCCTTTTTGTGGTCACCGCCACAATGGCTGCAGATCGCCTTTTCCTCCCCCGGGGCTTTGCAGAACCTCCGCCCATGTCCGTAGCCCAAGCACTTAGTGCACTGGACCAGTGGGCTTTGGTCCTGCACGACCACCCGCTGCAGGTCGACGTGAATTCGCTCTGCAGCGGTCAGTCGCTGCCAGATGGAGGGAGACGTCTGCAGCACAATGTGGCTGGTCAACGGGTTCCTCGCTCTCCTTCGGTACTTCACCCGCATCTCGTCCTTCTCCAAGTCAATACCCTTGAGGGTAGTAGTGTTCTGCCTCTTTATGGCCGTTATCAGTTCGTCATCCGTTATATACGACATGACGTCCTTGACAACGACCATCGGGTTTTTGTTTTGCGCCTGTTTGAATTCCAATTCCGTCCCTCTCTTTTCCAAGCTCTTCATTACCTTATCTAGGTCTTCCCTTTCGCGGCACGACACCACCACTCCTCCCTCCCTTGACTTCCTCACCCTCTCTACCCTGACCCCTGTCTCCCCGGCCTGCACCGCCGTCCTAATCCTCTTTATAACTTCGTCGGAGTGCGAGAGGTCCGTCGAGGTCACGATGACCGAATGCAACGCCTTGCGCTGCTGCCTTGCAGACTCCCCGGCAATCTGGGGAGCCGCCGCTACTTGCGCGTATGTAGCCTTTTCGGTCAGTCGTGACTCCGCCAGCTCTATCGCCTCCTTCGTCTCGCGGTGCAGGTCCCTATTTCCCCCCACGTCTCTACCCATCTCCTCTACTGCGCTCTTCGTACCTTTTATCAGGGCAAGTCCCTCATCGGCCTTCCCCTCTAGAATGCTCCGCATGTCCCTCAGCTCTTCGAGGATTCGGGCGGAGCCGTTGGAGCTTCCCGGCGGCGTCTGCGGGACGGGTCTTGTGTCCCGCCGCACGCCGGGCAGCGGTGTCGCCTGCTCCAACTGCCTCACCATGCGGAACATTCTGTCGATGAGGGACTTGACCATAACTTTGATGGTCGTCTTGATGTTCCCCGACTCCTCGAGTTGGAGATAGGCCTCCTCCATGACCCACCGTGCTTCGGCGGTCCGGTTTGGGAAGCCCTTCGGCTCCTCGAGGATCGGGGACGCCTCTGTCGGGGCCTTCGTTGGCGGCCTCCGCTTCGCCTTTTTGTCCTTGAGGACGAAAGTCTTGTCGGTCTCACCCGATGTTGGTCCATCCGGCGAGACCGACAAGGCCCTCGCCTCTGCGTCCTCCCATTCATCGATACTCTTCCTGACACTACGAGTGGTGGCAGGAAGAGTAACGACCGGGGGCCTCGCTGTTGTGGCCCCTTTGACCAGTCTGGTGCGGGTGGTCGGGGGAACGCCGGTGATCGGAGTGGAGGCCGCCAACGCGCCATCTTTATTAATTCCCTGCGCGAGGGTGGGGTCGTGACGGGTCGCGGGACCATCTAGGGCCCCCGCGTCCGTCGTCCTAGAGGGGCCAGGTGCGGCCAAGTCCGATGCCGCGGCCTGCGCGACGGTCGAATCGACTAAGTCGTCGATTTTGTCATGTTTTCCTTTTTGGGCCTGTCCCTGAGGGGTTCTAAACCCGAACATTTTCGAAAATGTGGCCCACTAAAGTGCCCCTATCAAATTCTGGCGATTTAGATCGCCTCCCACCGAAAAAACAAAAGTTAAAATTCCCGCCAAGCTAGAAGTCTAGCTTAGCGAGAGACCAAAGGGCGGGTGGGCGGGCAAAAAATGCGTAATTTGTGCGGGATAGGTACGGGATAGGTGTCTGAGGGTTTAGGGGATGTAGGAGGGGGTTGTTTGGAGTAGTTTTGAGGGAGATTCGCGAAAGTTTTCCTAAGAAAATTTCGAGAAAACGGGAAAATTCGCACAAAATTCACTCGAAATATGTAAAATTTGACTAAAATTTCGAAAATAACTGTTATTAACTGTGTCTATTGTATTTTTCAGGAGCAGGGAACACCACCGGGATGCCGCTGTATAGTCAGAAACTCAAAAAGTCTAATGAAAAATTTCCAAAAATCGACGATGTATGAAAAGTTGGTATCGGTTACGTGAATTTTCTAAGTCCCAAAATAGTAGGTATGCAGGCAAAAATGCGTAATTTGTGCGGGATAGGTACGGGATAGGTGTCTGAGGGTTTAGGGGATGTAGGAGGGGGTTGTTTGGAGTAGTTTTGAGGGAGATTCGCGAAAGTTTTCCTAAGAAAATTTCGAGAAAACGGGAAAATTCGCACAAAATTCACTCGAAATATGTAAAATTTGACTAAAATTTCGAAAATAACTGTTATTAACTGTGTCTATTGTATTTTTCAGGAGCAGGGAACACCACCGGGATGCCGCTGTATAGTCAGAAACTCAAAAAGTCTAATGAAAAATTTCCAAAAATCGACGATGTATGAAAAGTTGGTATCGGTTACGTGAATTTTCTAAGTCCCAAAATAGTAGGTATGCAGGCAAAAATGCGTAATTTGTGCGGGATAGGTACGGGATAGGTGTCTGAGGGTTTAGGGGATGTAGGAGGGGGTTGTTTGGAGTAGTTTTGAGGGAGATTCGCGAAAGTTTTCCTAAGAAAATTTCGAGAAAACGGGAAAATTCGCACAAAATTCACTCGAAATATGTAAAATTTGACTAAAATTTCGAAAATAACTGTTATTAACTGTGTCTATTGTATTTTTCAGGAGCAGGGAACACCACCGGGATGCCGCTGTATAGTCAGAAACTCAAAAAGTCTAATGAAAAATTTCCAAAAATCGACGATGTATGAAAAGTTGGTATCGGTTACGTGAATTTTCTAAGTCCCAAAATAGTAGGTATGCAGGCAAAAATGCGTAATTTGTGCGGGATAGGTACGGGATAGGTGTCTGAGGGTTTAGGGGATGTAGGAGGGGGTTGTTTGGAGTAGTTTTGAGGGAGATTCGCGAAAGTTTTCCTAAGAAAATTTCGAGAAAACGGGAAAATTCGCACAAAATTCACTCGAAATATGTAAAATTTGACTAAAATTTCGAAAATAACTGTTATTAACTGTGTCTATTGTATTTTTCAGGAGCAGGGAACACCACCGGGATGCCGCTGTATAGTCAGAAACTCAAAAAGTCTAATGAAAAATTTCCAAAAATCGACGATGTATGAAAAGTTGGTATCGGTTACGTGAATTTTCTAAGTCCCAAAATAGTAGGTATGCAGGCAAAAATGCGTAATTTGTGCGGGATAGGTACGGGATAGGTGTCTGAGGGTTTAGGGGATGTAGGAGGGGGTTGTTTGGAGTAGTTTTGAGGGAGATTCGCGAAAGTTTTCCTAAGAAAATTTCGAGAAAACGGGAAAATTCGCACAAAATTCACTCGAAATATGTAAAATTTGACTAAAATTTCGAAAATAACTGTTATTAACTGTGTCTATTGTATTTTTCAGGAGCAGGGAACACCACCGGGATGCCGCTGTATAGTCAGAAACTCAAAAAGTCTAATGAAAAATTTCCAAAAATCGACGATGTATGAAAAGTTGGTATCGGTTACGTGAATTTTCTAAGTCCCAAAATAGTAGGTATGCAGGCAAAAATGCGTAATTTGTGCGGGATAGGTACGGGATAGGTGTCTGAGGGTTTAGGGGATGTAGGAGGGGGTTGTTTGGAGTAGTTTTGAGGGAGATTCGCGAAAGTTTTCCTAAGAAAATTTCGAGAAAACGGGAAAATTCGCACAAAATTCACTCGAAATATGTAAAATTTGACTAAAATTTCGAAAATAACTGTTATTAACTGTGTCTATTGTATTTTTTTTTTTTTCAGGAGCAGGGAACACCACCGGGATGCCGCTGTATAGTCAGAAACTCAAAAAGTCTAATGAAAAATTTCCAAAAATCGACGATGTATGAAAAGTTGGTATCGGTTACGTGAATTTTCTAAGTCCCAAAATAGTAGGTATGCAGGCAAAAATGCGTAATTTGTGCGGGATAGGTACGGGATAGGTGTCTGAGGGTTTAGGGGATGTAGGAGGGGGTTGTTTGGAGTAGTTTTGAGGGAAATTCGCGAAAGTTTTCCTAAGAAAATTTCGAGAAAACGGGAAAATTCGCACAAAATTCACTAGAAATATGTAAAATTTGACAAAAATTTCGAAAATAACTGTTATTAACTGTGTCTATTGTATTTTTCAGGAGCAGGGAACACCACCGGGATGCCGCTGTATAGTCAAAAACTCAAAAAGTCTAATGAAAAATTTCCAAAAATCGACGATGTATGAAAAGTTGGTATCGGTTACGTGAATTTTCTAAGTCCCAAAATAGTAGGTATGCAGGCAAAAATGCGTAATTTGTGCGGGATAGGTACGGGATAGGTGTCTGAGGGTTTAGGGGATGTAGGAGGGGGTTGTTTGGAGTAGTTTTGAGGGAAATTCGCGAAAGTTTTCCTAAGAAAATTTCGAGAAAACGGGAAAATTCGCACAAAATTCACTAGAAATATGTAAAATTTGACAAAAATTTCGAAAATAACTGTTATTAACTGTGTCTATTGTATTTTTCAGGAGCAGGGAACACCACCGGGATGCCGCTGTATAGTCAAAAACTCAAAAAGTCTAATCGGTTAGGTTAGGTTAGGTTAGGTTAGGTTAGGTTAGGTTAGGTTAGGTTAGGTTAGGTTAGGTTAGGTTAGGTTAGGTTAGGTTAGGTTAGGTTAGGTTCCCCCCCGAGTTGCGTCCACCTTGTCGTGGTGGGGGGGCTCAGTAGCCGCTCACCATAGCAAGCCAGCTATGTTGGGCGGTGAAGCGAAGAGACGCATTAGGTAGGTACTCTTCACATTCACTCATACACTTACACACACAACTCACATTTTCACACACACACCACACACCCTCACACACACTACACACCAATAGGTGGGTGCCCTTGCCTTAACTGGCCGGGGCACGTGTTAGCATAGGCGCCTCCCGCGAAAGCGGGGATGGGTGGTTCGGGCTTGCCTTTACCGGCCGACCCCGTGGAGAGACCACGTTAAAAAACCTGGAAGGCAAGTTGGTGGTGCGGGGCGAGGCCTGTGTGGCTGCCCAGTCGGCAGTCTTTACCGCACCCCCAGGGGGGGTACCTGCCGCCCCTCCCTTGGGTTACAAATTTAGGCCCCACAGGTGCCGAACCGGCTCCGGCCCTCGTGGGAAACCTTACCGTGTTCTCGTGGGAACCTTATGGATTACCTAAAAACAACAACAAAATCTTTAGACGAGAAGGAGAAGAAAAGAGAGAGAAGAGTTAGGCGCGAAACGCGCAGGCAAGTGAAGGAGCAGCAATTGCTCGAGAAGAAAGACGGGCATAATAGCCCTGACCGGACGGAGGATGCCGAAAGGCCTAGAAGCCCTTCAAAGGGCCCCTATGTAAGGCTGGAAAGGCTTAGCAGCATTGACCGGAAGAAGGCGGAGTTGATAGGCGACCTAGACCTGTCCTCCTCAAGTACGGATACAGACAGGGTCTCCCTGTCTGGGTACTATTCTCCGGCCGATAGTGATGCCAGCGCTACTACAATTACGAGCGCGAAGAGAGTCCTCAGCGGCTCTGACGACGATGAGCAGTGGGGCGTCAATAAGGCGGCCGCCACCTCCACCGACTCTGGCTCTGGGAGAGGCCGTGGCCGGGGGCGCCCTCCGACCTCTGGGGAGTACGTAGGCCTGGCCAAGGCCAAGAAAGACCTCCTCGAGGTGGAAAAGGAGGCGATGCGGCTTGAGGCCGAGAGGGACATTGAGTCTGCCGCCTGCGCCGCTAGGGAGCTTCGGCTGAAATACCCGACAAAGGCGGAAATACAAAAGAGGGCTACTGGCGGGGAGGCGCTTAGTGTCCCTGTCGAAACCCAAACAACGCAGGGCCTCAAAGAGAGGATTGCTGGCGACATCTCCACAATCAATTACGTCGCTAGCCGCTCAGGTAAGCTACAAGGAAGATTCGTAGCTTACCTAAAAAACGCTGCACTCAGCGTTGCAAACGTCATGGAGGAGCTGAGCCAGCGCACTGTGACGGACGAGACGGCCCTTTTACAGGCTGAAAATGCCAAAATTAAGGCAGAGATGGCGGAGCTCCGCAAAGAGCTTGTCTCGATCCGTGAGGAGATGGCAAGGGCGAGAAACAACCTCCCCTTGTCGCCACTGCCTCCATCCACGGGTGTTGGCGGACAACCCGCCGCGGCCAAGGCAGCCAAACAGCCTACCGCGGCGCGTGCCCACCCAGAGGCAACCCTGATCGATGAGCTGAAACGCTCCCTCATCATCGAGATCGGGACGATGGTTAATGCCCGTCTCCAGGTCTTGGAGGAAAGATTGCCCCCAGCCCCTATAATGCGTCCGCCACTTGCGGCCGACAGGGCAAGGGCGCTGAATGAGTCCCCGACTCACATGGAGACGGAATTCAGCTCGGCTGTACCGCTGGCTGCAGACGTAGTCAAGGGGAAGGGTAAGGGGAAGGGGAGAGGGAAGGGGAAGGGCAAGAGTTCCTTGCCACAGGCAACGCCCATTGCCAACCCTGGCCCCTCCACCTCCACGGCCGTTCTTGGCCCTCCAGGGGCGATCGCCGGCCCTTCTAGAGCCGCACCCACATCGTCCCACCAGGCTCCTGCCCATTCTGGAGCCTGGACGACTGTGGGGAAAAACGGGAAGAAAACACCCAGGAAAAAGAAAGAGGCTGCACAGCAGCCCCAAAAGGCTAAAAAGCCGAAACTGCGGACGCACCGCACTGCGGGCGTGGTAGTCACCCTCCAGCCCGAGGCAGAAAGTAATGGTGACACATACGCTGCGGTATTGGCAGAAGCCAAATCCCGCATCGACTGGCGGGCAATGGGGATAGAGGGCGTCCGCATTGACAAGACGGCGACAGGGGCGCGGATCATTAAGATCCCAGGCCCAAACAAAGCCGAACAAGCGGTCGCCCTTGCGGCTAAGATCTCCGAGACACTCTCAGGGGACCGAGTTCGAGTGTACAGACCGGTCGCAACTGCGGACCTTCGCGTCTCCGGTCTTGATGACTCGGTGACGGCAGCCGAACTAACGGCTGCAATTGCGAGCGCCGGTAACTGTTCGTCGGAACAGGTGAAAACCGGGGACATCCGCCAGGAATCGCGCGGAATGGGGTCGGCCTTCGTGCGCTGCCCCGTGGAGGTCGCCAAGAAGGTAACGGAGAGCGGCCGCTTGCTCGTGGGCTGGGTCTCAGCGACCGTAAAACTACTGCAGCCCCGAGCACAGCGGTGCTTCCGTTGCCTGGAGGCCGGACACGTGAGGGCAAAGTGCCAATCAGATGTGGACCGTAGCAACATCTGCTACAGATGCGGCCAGCCGGACCACAAAGCCGGAAATTGCTCGGCAGACTTGCACTGTGCCCTGTGCTCGGCTGCCGGTCTGCCGGCCACACACAAAGTCGGCACGAAGGCCTGCAAGGAGCCCAAGGCTAATAAGAAGAAGTCTACCAAGGGGGCATCGTCCCGCCCCGCTGTAGTCAACCAAGCCGTCTCCGAATCCCTGGAGGCGATGGATGAGGTGGTCGACGTTCCGGCTCCTTGATGGATCACGGCCCCTCCCATCGCCTCCTGCAGACGAATCTGAACCACTGCTGGGATGCCCAGAACCTCCTTGTGGCATCCCTAGCTGAGTGGTCCATCGAGATTGCAGTGGTGGCGGACCCTTATAATGTCCCCAGTGGGAGTAATTGGCTTGCGGATGCGACCACCCCGCGACCACTGGTCGCGGTAATCCCAGCCAGGTCCCTCTGTGTGCCGCCCCTCCGTCTCATCGCTCGCGGCGTTGGATACGTCGCGGTACGATGGAGGGACATAGTCGTGGTCGGAGCGTACTTTACGCCAAACCGGCCCGACCGGGAATTCGAGGTTTTCCTAGAAGAGGTTGGGGTCCTTTTGGACCGGACACAACCTCTTCCGGCTCTCGTCTTGGGAGACTTCAATTCCTGGTCCACTCGGTGGGGAAGCACACGGGCCAACTCTCGAGGGCGGCTCCTGGAGCCCTGGATCGACGCATACGATCTGGCGCCGCTGAATAGGGGTACGACAAGCACCTTCGTGCGGTGGCGGGCCCAGTCGATTGTGGACATCACACTCGCCAGCCCCGCCGTCGCCCGAAGGGTGCACAACTGGCGGGTTGAGGAGGCGGAGACTCTCTCTGATCACCTCTACATCAGATTCGAGATCTCCGCCCAGACCTCGCCACCAGTTCAGTCGTCCCCCCGGGCCGAACGCCCGAGATGGGCCCTCAAGCAGTTGGACAAGGAGCTCCTGGAGGAGGCCTCCATCATTCAGGCGTGGGTGCCCGTACCCGAATCCCTGAATGATGTGGACGTAGAGGCGGAACGGCTCACGAGGGTGATGGCGAGCGTCTGTGACGCGTCGATGCCCCGGGTCAAGCCGCGAGCTCGCTCGCGGCAAGTGTACTGGTGGAGCGCGGAGATTGCCACGCTACGCGCCTCCTGCGTGGCAATGCGCCGCCAGTACCAGAGACACCGGAGGCGTCGACACGGCCGGCCCCGTGAGCCCGATGAGCCGGACCCCGTGGAGGACGGTCTCTACGAGGCCTGGAGGGCAGGGAGGAGGGCCTTGAGCAAGGCAATAAATGCCGCGAAGGACAGAGCCCGCGAGGAAATGCTCGCAACTCTGAGTCAGGACCCATGGGGGCGCCCCTACCGTTCGGCTAGGGGCAAGCTCCGGCCATGGGCCCCTCCATTGACTCAGTCCCTCGAGCCGGGCTTTGTCACCCAGGTAGTTGCCTCGCTCTTCCCGGAAAGGGCGGAGCATAGTCCGCCGACAATGGCTCCACCAGGAGCAGAGCCGGCACCGATGGGGGAAGACTCCATCGAAGTCACTTCCTCGGAGATGAAGATGGTCCTCCGTCGCCTCAGCGCGAAGAGCACCGCCCCTGGGCCTGACGGCATACCGGGGCGCGCGGTCGTTCTCGCCTCCAGGCACTTGGAGGACCATTTTCGGAGGCTGTTTTCCGCCTGCCTCGAGCGTGGGGAGTTCCCAGCTCGATGGCGGGTAGGCAGCCTCATACTCCTGAGGAAGGAGGGGCGGCCGGAGGACTCGCCGTCGGCGTACCGCCCGATTATCCTTCTCGATGAGGGGTGTAAACTCCTCGAGAGGATAATCGCGGCGCGCCTAACGAGCCACCTCACCCGTACCGGGCCGGATTTATCGGTAAACCAGTACGGGTTCCGGAGGGAGCGCTCGACGGTGGGGGCCATCCTCCGGGTGAAAGCCCTGGCGGAGGAGGCCGTGGCCCGGGGAGAGGTGCTGTTGGCTGTATCACTCGATATAGCCAACGCCTTCAACACTCTCCCCTGGGCCTGCATCAAGGAGGCACTCCGCTACCATCGGGTGCCGGAGTACTTGTGTCGAACGGTCGAGGCATACCTGGCAGATCGCTGGATTGCCTTCGACACAAGTGCTGGACCACAGCGGTGGAGGGTGACATGCGGGGTTCCACAGGGGTCGGTCCTAGGACCCCTCCTGTGGAACCTCGGCTATGATTGGGTGTTGCGCGGCGCCCTTCTGCATGGAATCTCGGTAACATGCTACGCCGACGACACCCTCGTCACAGCCCGTGCGAGGACTTGCCGCGACGCCACCATCCTGGCCACGGCCGGTACTGCCCACATAGTTGGCAGAATTCGCCGGTTGGGCCTGGAGGTTGCGCTGCAAAAGACCGAGGCCATGGCCTTCTGTGGTCCGAGAGTCCGGATACCGCCGGACTTTCACCTGACCATTGGCGGGGTGAGAGTCGCCATCGGGTCGACTCTCAAATACCTGGGTCTGACCCTTGACCGTCGATGGAGGTTCGACGCCCACTTCGGACGCCTTGTCCCGAAGTTGGTGGGGGCGGCGGGGCCACTTGCCCGGCTCCTCCCGAACGTCGGGGGTCCGAGTGTGGCTACGAGGCGACTGTACCTCGGCATCCTCCGCTCTATGGCTCTCTACGGAGCCCCGGTGTGGGCCGTGAATATCCCTGATGGCGTCATCAGCAGACTCTTGCAGGTGCAGAGACTGATGGCCATCAGGGTGACGCGGGCATACCGCACCGTGTCGGGCGAGGCGGCCGCCGTTCTTGCCGGTTCCATTCCGTGGGACCTGGAGGCGAGGGCCCTCGCGTCGCTCTACGAGTGGCGCGAGGAGGCGCGGAATCGGGGCGACCGACCGGCGCTCAGGGTGGTGGAGGAGCGCCGGAAGGAGCTCCGCCAGGTCCAGCTGGCGGAGTGGCAGCGGCGGCTGCTAGAGCCTAGAGCGGGCCACTATACCATATCGGCTATACAGCCCGTATTGGTGGAATGGACTGACAGGTCCCACGGGGCCCTGTCGTTCCACCTGACACAAGTGCTTTCCGGACACGGGTGCTTCGGGAAGTACTTGTGTCGGATTAACAGGGAGGCTGATGAGCGGTGCCACCATTGCCCCAGCAATTGTGACACCGCTCAACATACACTGGAGGTGTGCCCGGCCTGGGCTGCACCCAGAGAAGGGCTGACGCGCGCCATCGGCCATGACCTTACGCTGCCGGCCGTTATCACGGCCATTCTTGGCAGCGACGAGGCCTGGCAGGCTATGCGTCGATTCGCCGAATCGGTTATGGCGATTAAGGAGGATGCGGAACGGGCCCGCGAGTTGCTTCGCGGCACTCACGGCCCCAGACGTTGCAGACGCCGGGTGCGCAACGATGCGTTGCCACCCTAACCTGGCTTTTGGCGGCGGGCTCGGGGGAGTCCGTCGCCGAACACTGAGCCCGAGTTGGCGGCGGCGTTGACACGCCGCCTCTCGAGAGGGTTTTTCCCTTGCCAGGGTTTTTTGTGAGGAGGTCTGGCGAGACCGACCGCAGTTGGGGCTTACGGCTGTAGTGCTACAGCGGATTCTCCCGTAAGCCCCGACACTTTTGCGGAATGGCGTCGCAATGCCGTCAGGTTTTTAGTGGGTAGGCCGGTCCCTTCTGGACCGGAGAGCCCCACATAACTCATCGCCTCCCCCGGGGCGATGGGTATGCAATTCAATGCATTTTCCTGACGCAAAAAAAAAAAAAAAAAAAAAAAGGTTAGGTTAGGTTAGGTTAGGTTAGGTTAGGTTAGGTTAGGTTAGGTTAGGTTAGGTTAGGTTAGGTTAGGTTAGGTTAGGTTAGGTTAGGTTAGGTTAGGTTAGGTTTTTTTTTTTTTTTTTTTTTTTTTTTTTTTTTATAGGGCCTTTATGGCCCCTCTACCATCTCCCACTCCAGTGAGCGGACTTTTTCCCTCCTTTTCTCATTCTTTCTTTTTATGCTTTCTCTTTTTTTAATAAATAAGGGATTTAGATTTTTATTATTATCGCTCTTTTCCGCGCTATTGCGCGTTGATCTTTTCTACTTGTCTCTTAATGCTAATACACTTTGTTCTTATTTCTAATTTACAATACATACATAGTCTTATTATTTTCCCCGGGTACGTAAACATACACATTGTCTTAAATTCTATATCACAGAAAATACTTTCACACATAAACAATTTAAAACACAGTCAATCTTATTTGCTAATATCACAGATGCTATTGTCAATAAAATACTAGTACTATTATGCTGTGTATGTGGGTGTGTGTAGCTGTTTTTGTGTTGTGTGCCTGTCTGTGTCGTGCAAAGGTTGTTGGCTGGGGGCGATCGCGATTCCGCGCGTTGTCCCCCATCCCGCTCTACTTTTGTCGAGCCGCGTTCATGCCGCCCGACAAAAGAGTCGGGACGGAGTTCACCGCGCCTCGCCGCCGCCTCACCTTGTCCGGACCTCTTCTCAACCTTCCTTCGCCCAGTGTTGCCTGGGGTCTCCCGCACTTCCTCAGAAAGTTGGGAGGCTTCATGGACTCTAGAGTCCAGAGGAAGCCACCCCGACAACACTAAGGCGAAGTTTAGGGAGCCCGTCCTTTGACCTTCTTCACTTGCAAATACCAACATCCTCTGCACGACCCCGAATACTTTATTGCTAAGTTGTTTTTGTGCGAATTTTTTATTTACCTCTACGTTGCCCTTAGCAATAGGCTACCCTGGATCTGGCCAGTCCCTCCCACTTCTGTCTAATGGGGCAGATTCTATTAAAACAGCTATGCTCTACGTTTGTTGCACCCTCCCTTTTGCAGTTTATGCACGTCGGCAGTTTCTCCTTATTTCCACACGCGATACTCAGGTGACCCTCCCCACAGTGGCTGCAGCTGTCCAGCTGCTCCTTGCAGACCCGTCTGCTGTGGCCATAGCCCAGACAGCGGGAGCACTGGATTAGAGGGGACTGGTCCTCGACGGGGGACTTGCCCCATCGAAGCTGTACAGTCCCCTCCTCTGTCAGCTGCCGCCACACCGGGGGAGTTACCCTAAGCACCATGTGTATCACGTGTGGATTCCTCGTCTTCTTCTCGTATAGCACCTCTGCGTGTTCTTCCACCTTTACCTCACCCTTTCTCTCTCTCTCTATTGCACGTTTGACTCCCTCCATGACCTGCCTCGTTTTATCCGCACCTCTTACATATTTTATAACTATTAGCGGATTTTTATTTGTTGCCCTTTCTGCCTTTAAGTTGTCCTTTCCCTCTATCCTTTCCTTCATCTTTTCTGCTTCCTCTTTCTTTTCAAATCCTAGAATTACTTTTTGGTCTTTCGCTTTCCTGATGCGACTGACCTCGAACCACTCCCCACTCCCGTCCCCGTCGACCGACTGCTTCACCATATCTATAACTTCATCGCTCGTCTTCGTGGCGTCGGTCGACGAGACTATGACGGAGTGGAGCGTTCTCGGAGTAGGGGGTGGCTTCTTCCTGACTCTGTCAGCGTATGTTTCCTTGCTTCCTACTGTCTTGCTTTCTTCTCTTATTGTTTTCCCTTTCTCGATGTCCCTTTTTAGCTCTTCCATTATTCTGTTTCCTTGACTCACCATTTCCTTAATATTTTTCTGTTCCTCTTCCACGCTCTTGCTTCCTTCTGTTTGCTTGCTTATTCTTTCTATCATCTTTACCATTTCCTGCTTCTCTTTCTTTGCTTCCTTCTTCCTTTCCACTTCTGCCTTTTCAATTCTCTCCTGTACTTCCATAATTTTATCTACCTCTACCCCTCCACTCATTCTTTGTATTGCCGTCTTCATTTCTTCTACTGTCTTGTTGGTCTCTTCCACCATGTCTCTCATGTCCTTCATTTCAGCTTCCGTTATGATATTAGCCCTCATCTTACTACACATCTTCCCCATCAGTTCCTTCATCTCCTGTCTCTCTTTTCTAAACTCCTCTTTCTCTTCTTTGTCCACCTTCTCTATTTTCTCCGGTTCCTCTGTTGTTTTCCTTGCCTCAATTTTCTCTCCCATTCTCTCTATTTCTTCTCTCATTTTCTTCATTTCCTCCTTTTGTTGTTTCATCATGTTTATGTACGCTGTTTGGCATTTCTTAGCCTCCGCCACGCTCAAATGGACTTGTTCTCTGACTATTTCTTCTATTCTTACTTCCTTTTCCCTGCTCGCCTCCTTTATCATTTCTGTACGCTCTATGTATGCTCCTTTCATAAGTTCGTCCCGTTCCATTATCTCCTCTCTTTGGTTCTTTATCTCCTTCCTCGCTTCTTCCATTAGTTTCCGGTCCTTGTCTCTCATCTCTTTGACTTCTTTCAACATTTCCATCATCAGCCTCTTCATTTCACCCCTCTCTAGTTCCTTCTCCCCACTGCCATTAAAAATTTTGTTTTTGGTACATAACTTTTTTCTCCTGTGATATTAAATTTTTATTTTTATTGTATATTATTGACCTGCTTGTTTTACACCTAATTATTTTGTTTTTAAATTTTTTATGTTATTATTTTAGGAATTACTGACATTTTAAAAAATTTTTTCGTGTTTTCGGGAAAAAGTGCAAAAAGGAGCCAAAAATCAATAAATAAATTATTTTAAAAATATTGTAACATAATTAAGGATATACTCTATCCAATAGCACTTCTTCCCGATTTTTAGGTGTATTTTTGACGTAATTATTAAGTTTACAAAAACGTAAACAAACATTTTTTGGTCGGGCAATTTCCAAACTTCCAGGGGTTGTAACATCCCCCCAAATCAACTTTTTAAAAATTTCTTTTCGCAGAGGTAATTTTTTCGGCGAAATCTAATTACAGTAAATTTTTCAAATTTCTAAATTCAAAATTGGGCGGGGTCATTTTCGGAAATTTTTTACGTAAATCGGGTTTTTCAAAATTACATAACTCGGCAACTATTAGGCTTAAAATTCCGGGGTTTTTTCTAAATTGTGTAGCTCGCCGAGGGCTACAACTTTCCTATAGAGACCAAGAGCGGTAGAGCACTTTCCCGGTAGAGGGGAAAGGAAAACCCATTTTATCGGAGGTGTGGGAATAGCCGGAGAACGAAAGCAGGAAGTAAAGGCGTGCAACTAGTTTAAGTGTTAGTTTTAGTGACAGACTCTAGGTAGAGTCACAAAAATAATTTTGCGACTCTACATACTTGAGCTCTACACGGGCCCGTGTAGAACTCGACGAGACGCTTCAAACGAGCCCTCGCACAAGTCCGTGCGGCCACCGGTGACGGAGATACAGCGGGTCAAAAAGTTGGCGGCCATCTTGGTCCGCCATCTTGTTTTGACAAAAACGTGAATATCTCCGGCACCGTTGGTCGTAGAGCCACGGGGTTTTCTTAGGGGACACCCCCGCGAGCTGCTCTACGTCCCTAGAGTCAAAATTTGGAAATCGGAGGGGTGAAACTTTTTGGGCCGGATCACCCCACCAATCGACAGTTCTCACCGAGCCCGACTCGGGAAACCCGCATACTAGGGGTCTAGCGTGACTGGCTGCGGAGATATAGCCTATCTAAGCTTCGGCCGCCATATTGGCCGCCATCTTGAAAAGTTTAGATTGGACATATCTCCGGAACTAGGGGAGCTACGAGCTTGGGATTTTTTCTGGAGCTCTTCTCCGGCCCCAAGCTACCCCCTGGGCAGGGTCTCCTTGCGTTTGGACCGGTGGCCATTTTTGGTCGCACCAAAAATTTTTAGATTTTTTTAAAATTTTAGTATTTTTAGATTAACTCCGTGAGTTAGTGTAACGAGTCAACTGGTTTGACTGAAGATTGATTTTTGACAAACTCTACCGGTAGAGCACCGATAGAGTTGGTGTAAAAAAGATTGTTTTTGACGGAGATTGATACAGGGGTAGCGACCAAGTAGTTTTTAAGTGTGTGACGTCCCCTTTTATACAACTTTTACAAACCTTTTAACAATTTTATTTTATTTTAACTTCTTTAATTTTAATACTTTATTCTGACTGTGATATAGACCTAAGTTATACAACTTTTAAACTGTGTTTTATTGTATTTTATTGTATTTTATTATAATTTGACTGATTAGACTTAAGTTTTATACAACTTTTACAATTTTATTTTATCATTTTGACATAGGTTACGTTAGGTTTAGGCTGACACATTTATATTATTATTTGACAATACCACTCCCACAAACAGTACATACATAGACAGACATACACAACACAACAAGCTATAGACGCGGAACAACAACACACCCGATACGCACATTTTAAAAACTTATCTCCCCCCAGTTTTAATAACCATTCTAGTCACTTTAATTCAATTTTAAATTTAATTCAATATTTTTTAACTCTAACTCAGTATTCAATTTTAATTCAATTTTCAAATTTAATTAAATCCTTAATTTTAATTCAATTTTTATTTATTACTCAGTTTTAATTATACTTATTTTAACTTCAAATAGGCCGAACTTAATTAAATTTTAGTGACGTAACATCAAAATGTATACAAGTAAAGACCCAATTTACCCTAGACAAGTAAAAATGAGCCTTGACATTTGTAAAAAACTTGAAAACCCACCCAAATCAAAGCCCAAGACACCCTCTCCCAAAGGGGGTACATCGAGAATGCTGGGGATGGAGAGCCTGAGGCCCGCCATGGATGTCGGTGACCTGCAAAGGAGAGCGGTGAGAGCGCAGGAGACCATCCACCAACAAATGGAGGCAAAGGGGCCGGTAAAATCGGTTACCCGGGAAAACAAGGCTAAGATTGTGGAAGAGGTCAAGGAACTGGTGGAGATAGTGAAGGAGATTGTAGGAAGAAACCAGGAACTGGAGAAGGGAGTGAACAGGAAGGAGAAAGCAGGAGCAGTGGAATACAAGAAAAGCGAGAAGGTTAGGTTAGGTTAGGTTAGGTTAGGTTAGGTTAGGTTAGGTTAGGTTAGGTTAGGTTAGGTTAGGTTAGGTTAGGTTTTTTTTTTTTTTTTTTTTTTTTTTTTTTTTTTTTTTTTTAAAGTTTATGGGATAATAGTGTTCCCGCCGCGCTAACGATATACACCGCGGGGCACCATAAGACAATTTAGTTGTAGTCACTTTTACGCCGCTCGGACCTCGCTAATGTGTACGGGCGTCCTCACGGTGAAGCAAAAGTGACCACACAATTTTGGTTTCCAATTTAGGACTTGCAATTATCTTGATTTTATTGGGAGACATAATTTTGAAGAAGTATCAAGATATATATATATATATACTTATGCGGAAACGAAAAACGGAAACGAAATTAATAGATAACTATGATAAAATACGAAGAGGTAAGATCGAAGAGTAGGTCAGAAAATTTCTTGATTTTATTGGGCGAATTGGTTGATCACTTGGATCCGTAATCGATCCTGATTGTCACTTTGTTTGACATTGATTGGTGAATGGGACAATAAGTGGATGTGGCGGTGTGATCTACCGCCTTGGTTAATTTAAATTTGGAGTTGTGCGTAGCACAGTTTACGCACTTAGGCGGAGACTTTTTATTAGGACAACTCCGGAACGTGTGTCCCGCTTCAGAGCAGTGGGAGCAGGCCGAGGTCTGGTTCGTGCATCTCGCTTGGATGTGGCCATATTGCAGGCACTTGAAGCACTGAAGGAGAGGCACGAACTCCTCGGCGCGCACCCGCTGGTGGTCGATGTTGACCTTGGCGAGTTGGGTGATGCTACGCCAGATCTTCGGCGTAGTGATGAACACCGCGTTGTAAAGCTGCGGGTTCTTATTGGCCTTCTTGAAGCGGAACACCAGCTCCTCGGAGTTGGCCGCTAAGTTGATGGTGGGGTTTTGTGCCTGTATGATGGAGACTAACTCCTCCGGCTTGGTGTCACCGTGAATTCCTTTGAGCACGACCATTGGTCGTAGCTTCTTGGCAGGTTCTGCGGTGACGACGCTGGAGGAGCCGAGCCTCTCGAGCACAGTGTTTTGCTGTTCGACGGTGTCGAATTCGACCCGTAGTTTATTGTTGGATACAGGGAGGGTGCGGGCCGGAGCGAAGTTAGTATCCCTAAAAGAGATACACTTCCTCCAGGCACCAAGCACATCTTCCTTGCCCCCCGCCTTCTCCTTGGACGAGATGATGATCGCCGGTTTTGAAGCACTAGGTGTTTTCGGCTTTTTCCTGGGCTGTGCGGTAACAGCGCCAGCGTATGTGGCGTTGGCCAAGGGTGGAGAAGGCGTGGGGCCCGGAAGAGGCGCCTGTTTGAGCACCTTGCTCATTACATCTCTGACTGCCTCCCTGACAACGTTCGGGGTATCCGTAGGGGGAGTCGGCGGTTGTTGGGCGGGCATCTCCTTGATTGCCCGACCCATCTCCTCCCTGATGGTATCCCTGATTGTCTCGGAGGCAGCCACAGACGATGTTGTTGGAGGGCGAGGGATGTGCTCGAGCTCCTCCCTGATGAAGTCGCAGATGACTCTTGGTTGGTCTTGTTGGGACTGCGTCTGAGTCTGCAAGACTGTGACGAGGTGTCGTATTTCCCGGAGTTCCCGAAGGATCTCGGGAGACGACTTGTCGACGATGACGGGCTCCTTGGGCGCGGGGGGCATTCCCTCGGAGATATCCATGAGGTCGGTTTCCGTCAGCCTGCCCATTGTTTTTTCGCTCTTCACGACGAGGTTGTAAAGCGTTTTTATGCAGGCCAGAACGTTCACCTTTATGCTGGTTTTGATGTTTCCAGATTGGTTCATTTGGGCGCGAGCTTGGTCGTATGCAGCTCGAGCAGCAGAGACGATGGACTGGGGGGGGGCGCCGGTGTCGGGCACCGCGGCCCGAGGCACCGCGGAGTCCGCAGGTGTCGGTGCCGCGGGGCCCGGCACGGCCGTACCCCGAGGAGAGTCGAATGTGGGGTAGAAGTCGAGCTGAGCTCTTGATGTTCCTTGGGGGGGGGAGCGCTGAACGGCTCGTTGTTTGGACTTCGGAGGAGTCTTAAACATGTTGGTGTTTGATTGCGCGAAGCAGAACAAACTTTAAAATTTGTCGAACGACGTGTCCAGCTAAGCGGTAAGACCAAAGGGTGGGCGGTAAGACCAAAGGGTGGGCGGGAGGGCGAAAAATGCGTTTTTTATGATAGATTTCGACCGGAAACGACTCGGGACGATTAGGGTAGGTAATTGGGGGTATGTATTGACGATTTTGAGCAAAAACGGGGGTACTTGTCCTGAGAAAAATTTGGAAAAACTACTGAATTTGCAATTATTTGGACGATTTTTAGAGACAAAAATTTTAAAAAGTTGAAAAAACTTAGAAAATTGGTATTGATCCTTATAAATTTCCTTTTACAGGTTAGCTGAGGGCTGCTGGTACACGATAGAAGCGAATTTGAGTTGGTCAGGTAGAATTAGAAATTTCAAAATTCGATAATGTATGGGAGAGCGAACTCGGTTAGGTGGATTCTTTAGTAAAGACAAAGTGTAGGCAGAAGGACGAAAATGCGTTTTTTATGATAGATTTCGACCGGAAACGACTCGGGACGATTAGGGTAGGTAATTGGGGGTATGTATTGACGATTTTGAGCAAAAACGGGGGTACTTGTCCTGAGAAAAATTTGGAAAAACTACTGAATTTGCAATTATTTGGACGATTTTTAGAGACAAAAATTTTAAAAAGTTGAAAAAACTTAGAAAATTGGTATTGATCCTTATAAATTTCCTTTTACAGGTTAGCTGAGGGCTGCTGGTACACGATAGAAGCGAATTTGAGTTGGTCAGGTAGAATTAGAAATTTCAAAATTCGATAATGTATGGGAGAGCGAACTCGGTTAGGTGGATTCTTTAGTAAAGACAAAGTGTAGGCAGAAGGACGAAAATGCGTTTTTTTATGATAGATTTCGACCGGAAACGACTCGGGACGATTAGGGTAGGTAATTGGGGGTATGTATTGACGATTTTGAGCAAAAACGGGGGTACTTGTCCTGAGAAAAATTTGGAAAAACTACTGAATTTGCAATTATTTGGACGATTTTTAGAGACAAAAATTTTAAAAAGTTGAAAAAACTTAGAAAATTGGTATTGATCCTTATAAATTTCCTTTTACAGGTTAGCTGAGGGCTGCTGGTACACGATAGAAGCGAATTTGAGTTGGTCAGGTAGAATTAGAAATTTCAAAATTCGATCGGTTAGGTTAGGTTAGGTTAGGTTAGGTTAGGTTAGGTTAGGTTAGGTTAGGTTAGGTTAGGTTAGGTTAGGTTAGGTTAGGTTAGGTTAGGTTAGGTTCCCCCCCGAGTTGCGTCCACCTTGTCGTGGTGGGGGGGCTCAGTAGCCGCTCACCATAGCAAGCCAGCTATGTTGGGCGGTGAAGCGAAGAGACGCATTAGCTAGGTACACTTCACATTCGCCCAGACACTTACACACACAACTCACATTCTCACACACACACACCACACACCCTCACACACACTTCACACCAATAGGTGGGTGCCCTTGCCTTAATTGGCCGGGGCACGTGTTAGTATAGGTGCCTCCCGCGAAAGCGGGGATGGGTGGTTCGGGCTTGCCTTTGCCGGCCGGCCCCGTGGAGAGACCACGTTAAAAAACCCGGAAGGTAAGCTGGTGGTGCGGGGCGAGGCCTGTGTGGCCGCCCGGTGGCGGTCGTAACCGCACCCCCAGGGGGGGTACCTGCCGCCCCCTCCCTTGGGTAACAAATTTAGGCTTCATGAGTGCCGAACCGGCTCCGGCCTTATGTGACCTATAATACCGTGTTCTCGTGGGAACCTAATGGAATACTTAAAAGAAAACAACACAAAACTTGACGCGAAGGAGAAGAAGAGGGAGAGGAGAGAGAGGCGCGAAGCGCGCAGGCGAGTGAAGGAGCAGTTGCTCACTGGAGATAGTTTGGGGAAGACCCCCGACCGGACTGAGGCGGGTGATCGACCCCGAAGCCCCGTAGTGAGGCTTGTTAGACTGGACGACAAGAAGATTCCGAAGGACAGGAAGTCGCTGGCAAGCGATCTAAACTTGTCGTCCACCACAACAGATACGGACGTACCATCTGGGTCCGCATCTGGCTACCACTCTCCAGCGGAGAGTGTCGATAGCATGGTGACGGTCAGCAGCAAAAGGGCACGGAGTGGCTCTGACAGCGACGAGCGGTGGGGTGTGACAAAATCGCCAGCCGTTTCAACGGACTCTGGTCCGGGTAGGGGACGAGGACGGGGACGTCCCCCCACCTCTGGCCACTATGTGGGTTTGGCCAAGGCCAAGGAGCATCTCCTCAATATTGAGAAAGAGGCGATGCGGCTCGAGGCGGAAAAGGACGTTGACTCTACTGCGTCCGTCGCTCGAGAGCTCCGTCTTAAATACGCTACCAAATCGGAGCAAGAAAAGAGGGCAACTGAAAGCGGAACCGCCGTTGGCCCGGTTGAAACACAGACCACACAAGGCCTCGGCGAGAGAATTGCGGGCGACCTGGCCACGATCACCCACGTCGCCAACAATTCCAAGAAGCTCCAAGGTAGATTCGTGGGCTACCTTAGGAATGCAGTGCTCAGCGTCGCCAGCGTGGTGGACGAGCTGAGCAAACGGACTGCCAACGAGGAGACGGCCTTACTACAGGCTGAAAATGTCCGTATTAAGGCGGAGATGGCAGAGCTCCGTAAGGAGCTCAATGTCATCAGACAGGAGATGGCCAGGGCGAACGGCAACCTCCCCCCGTCGTCCCAGGCTGCCCCCTCGGGTGCTGGTGGTCAGCCCCCCGTAGCCATGGCAGTTAGTCAGCCAACTGCGGTGCGTACCCGCCCAGAGGCCAGCCTGATTGAGGAGCTGAAACGGGCACTCATAGTCGAAGTGGGGACTATGGTGAGTGCCCGTCTTCAGGTGTTGGAGGAGAGGCTGCCTCCTGCCCCGAGAATCCGCCCACCGCTGGCGGCTGACAGGACGAGCTGGGCAGCTGTGGCTGCATCCCCGCCTCATGCGGCTACTGAGGTCAGCCCTGTATTGCCTACTACCGCAGGCAAGGGCAAAGGGAAGGGGAAGGGCAAGAGCTCTAAACCGCAGACAACGTCTGTGATGGACCCTGGCCCTTCCACTTCCACGGCCGCTCCTGGCCGCCCCGACGCTGTGCCTGGCCCATCAAGGGCTGTCTCTGGTGCCCCCGTCCAGCCGACTGCTCCGTCCGGTGCCTGGACCACAGTGGGGAAAAAGGGCAAGAAGAAGGCTCCTAAAAAGAAGGAGACATCACAACAGGCTTCGCAGACCAAGAAACCGAAGCTCAGGGTGCATAGAACCGCGGGCATAGTGGTCACCCTGCAGCCCGAGGCGGAAGCAAATGGAGATACCTACGCGGCGGTCCTCTCTGAGGCGAAGGCCCAGATCGATTTTCGCTCTATGGGCATAGAAGGAGTCCGCATCGATCGAACTGCGACGGGGGCCCGGATCATCAAGATCCCAGGTCCCAACAAGGCTGCTCAAGCAGAAGTCCTCGCCGCCAAAATCTGCGAGACTCTGTCGTCGGATCGTGTCCGGGTCTACAGACCGGTCGCAACCGCGGACATCCGCATCACCGGTCTGGACGACTCGGTGACGGCCACTGAGCTGACGACAGCTATAGCGAGCGCAGGGGGCTGCTCCACAGAGCAGATAAAGTGTGGGGAAATCCGGCGGGAATCACGCAGCATGGGTTCGGCATGGGCCCGCTGCCCCGTCGAAGTCGCCAAGAAGGTGACGGAAAGTGGCCGTCTGCTTGTGGGCTGGGTCTCAGCGACCGTCAAGCTGCTGCAGCCCCAAGCACAGAGGTGCTTCCGTTGCCTCGAGACGGGGCATGTGAGGGCCAAATGCCAATCTGCCGTGGACCGCAGCGATGTCTGCTACCGCTGCGGCCAATGCGGCCATAAAGCGGGGGCCTGTTCGGCCGCCTTGAACTGCGCCCTGTGCGCAGCCGCCGGACTTCCGGCAGCTCATAAAATGGGCACCAAGGGATGTAAAAACCCCAAGGTGTCGAAGAGGAGGCCTGCAAGGGACGCACCGTCCAGCTCTGCCACGGCCAACCCAATCGTCTCGGAGGCTACGGAGGCGATGGATGAGGTGGTCGACATTCCGGCTCCGTAATGGACCACGACCCCTCCCACCGCTTCCTACAGACGAACCTCAACCATTGTTGGAACGCGCAGAACCTTCTGGTGGCGTCAATGGTTGAGTGGTCAATTGAGGTGGCAGTTGTGGCAGATCCCCACAGCATCCCGAGTGGGTCTAGCTGGGTTGCGGATGCGGCGGCACTGGTCGCCATAATCCCGAGTGCACTCTGTGCGCCGCCCCTCCGTCTCATCGCCCGCGGCCTTGGCTATGTCGCGGTGCGATGGAGGGACACGGTCGTGGTCGGAGCGTATTTTACGCCAAACCGACCCGACCGTGAGTTTGAGGTCTTCCTGGAAGAGGTTGGGGCCCTATTGGACCGCACACAACCTCTTCCGGCCCTCCTCCTGGGAGACCTCAACTCCTGGTCCACCAGGTGGGGTAGTGCGCGACCCAACTCGCGTGGAAGGCTCCTCGAGCCATGGCTTGATGCTTACGAGCTGGCGCCGCTTAACCGGGGATCGGCAAGCACCTTCGTGCGGTGGCGGGCCCAGTCGATTGTGGACATCACACTCGCAAGTCCCGCCCTCGCGCAAAGGGTGCACAACTGGCGGGTTGAGGAGGCGGAGACTCTCTCTGACCATCTCTATGTCAGATTTGAGATCTCTGCCCACACCTCGCCCCCAGTCCAGCCGGCCCCGCGGGCAGAACGCCCGAGATGGGCTCTCAAACAGCTCGACAAGGAGCTGCTGGAGGAGGCCGCCATCATCCAGGCGTGGGTGCCCGTACCCGAATCCCTGGATGATGTGCACGAAGAGGCGGAACGGCTCACGAGGGTGATGGCGAGCGTCTGTGACGCGTCGATGCCCCGGGTCAAGCCGCGAGCTCGCTCGCGGCAGGTGTACTGGTGGAGCGCGGAGATTGCCACGCTACGCGCCTCCTGCGTGGCAATGCGCCGCCAGTACCAACGACACCGGAGGCGTCGACACGGTCGGCCCCGTGAGTCCGACGAGCCGGATCCGGTCGAAGACCGCCTCTACGAGGCCTGGAGGTCCGCGAGGAGAGCCCTGAGCGTGGCTATCGGCGTCGCCAAGGACAGAGCTCGCGAAGAGCTGCTCGCGTCACTGAGTCGGGACCCATGGGGGCGCCCCTACCGCTCAGCTAGGGGCAAGCTCAGACCGTGGGCACCGCCTCTGACTCAGACGCTTGAGCCGAGCTTTGTCGCCCGGGTCGTAGCGACGCTCTTCCCACAGAGAGCGGAGCATAACCCGCCGAGCATGGTTCCGCCACCGGCGACAGAACCGGCACCGATGGAGGAAGACATCGCTGTCACTTCCTCGGAGATGAGAATGGTCCTCCGTCGCCTCAGCGCGAGGAGCACCGCCCCTGGGCCTGACGGCATACCGGGGCGCGCCGTTGTTCTCGCCTCCAGGCACTTGGAGGACCATTTTCGGGGGCTGTTTTCTGCCTGCCTCGAGCGAGGGGAGTTCCCAGCTCGATGGCGGGTAGGCAGCCTCATACTCCTGAGGAAGGAGGGGCGGCCGGAGGACTCGCCGTCGGCGTACCGCCCGATTATCCTTCTCGATGAGGGGTGTAAACTCCTCGAGAGGATAATCGCGGCGCGCCTAACGAGCCACCTCACCCGTACCGGGCCGGACTTGTCGGCAAACCAGTACGGGTTCCGGAGGGAGCGCTCGACGGTGGGGGCCATCCTTCGGGTGAAAGCCCTGGCGGAGGAGGCCGTGGCCCGGGGAGAGGTGCTGTTGGCTGTATCACTCGATATAGCTAACGCCTTCAACACTCTCCCCTGGGCCTGCATCAAGGAGGCACTCCGATACCATCGGGTGCCGGAGTACCTGTGCCGGACAGTCGAGGCGTATCTGGCGGACCGCTGGATCGCCTACGACACCAGCGAGGGGCCACAGCGGTGGCGTATGACCTGTGGGGTTCCACAGGGGTCAGTCCTAGGACCACTCCTGTGGAACCTAGGGTACGATTGGGTGCTGCGGGGCGCCTTTCTCCTGGGTGTCTCGGTGACTTGCTACGCCGATGACACCCTGGTGACCGCCCGGGGTAGGACCACTCGCGAGGCCTCAATCTTGGCGACTGCCGGCGCTGCCCACGTCGTCGGCCGAATTCGCCGTTTGGGCCTCGAAGTGGCCCTCGAAAAAACAGAGGCTATCTGTTTCTGCGCACCCAGAGTCCGACTGCCACCGGGCTTGGTGCTCACGATTGGCGGGGTAAGAATACCTGTGAGGTCGACCCTTAAATATCTGGGGCTCACCTTAGACTGGAGGTGGCGATTTGACGCTCATTTTGAGCGACTGATCCCAAGATTGGTGGGAGCGGCGGGGCCACTTGCCCGGCTCCTACCAAATATAGGCGGCCCAAGCGCCTCTACAAGGCGCCTTTATTTGGGGATCCTTCGCTCCATGGCTCTCTACGGAGCCCCGGTGTGGGCCGCGAACATCCCTGGTGGCGTCATCAGCAGACTCCTGCAAGTGCAGAGGCTGATGGCCATCAGGGTGACGCGGGCATACCGCACCGTGTCGGGCGAAGCAGCCGTTGTCCTCGCCGGTTCCATGCCCTGGGACCTGGAGGCGAGAGCCCTCGCGTCACTTTACGAGTGGCGCGAGGAGGCGCGGAACCGGGGCGACCGACCGTCGCTCCGTGTCGTTGAAGAGCGACGGGAGGAGTTCCGCCAGGACCAGTTGGCGGTCTGGCGACAGCGGCTGCAAGAGCCTGGAGCGGGTCACTGGACCATATCGGCAATCCGGCCCCTCTTAGAGGAGTGGCTCACACGGAGTCATGGGGCGCTGGCCTTTCGGCTTACGCAACTGCTCACCGGCCACGGTTGTTTTGGCCGGTACCTGAGCAGAATAAAGAGGGAAGTGGATGAGCGGTGCCATCACTGTACTTCCAGCGATGACACCGCTCAACACACAATAGAGGTCTGCCCTGCTTGGGACTCCCCTCGGCAGGACCTCAGACGAGTCGTGGGCAACGATCTGTCGTTGCCCGCTATTGTGGCAGCTATGCTTGCCAGCGAGGAGGGATGGACGGCGATGCGCCACTTCAGTGAGGACGTAATGTCCTCAAAGGAGGATGCGGAGCGAGCAAGGGAGCTCGCCCGCGACACCCAGCGCCCTAGGCGCGCCCGGCGACGGGGTCGCAACGACCTCATGCCCCCGTAATGCGGCTCTTGGCGGCGGACTCGGGGGAGTTCGTCGCCAAACATCGAGCCCCGAGATGGCGGCGGCGTGTCCACGCCGCCACTCGAGAGGTCTGCCCTACAAAGGGCCGGAGAGGAGGCCTGATGAGGCCGACCGCCGTTGGGGCTCACGGCAGTAGTGCAACTGCGGATCTTCCCGTGAGCCCCGACACTGTGCGGCGATGAGGGACACCGAGGGGTTTAGTGGGTAAACCTCTGGCCGAAACACGGCCCCAGGCCAGAGGGACCCCCACACACCGGGCCGCTCTCCCCCGGGAGCGGCCTGAAGGTCTTAAGGAGATTCCCCTCGTAAAAAAAAAAAAAAAAAAAAAAAAAAAAAAAGGTTAGGTTAGGTTAGGTTAGGTTAGGTTAGGTTAGGTTAGGTTAGGTTTTTTTTTTTTTTTTTTTTTTTTTTTTTTTTTGAGTCCAGTCCAGTTTTTGGACTGGTTCAGTGTTCTCTCTTTAAGAGTAAAGAGTCATTTTCCGTCCGTATTTCCTTTGTCTAAAAAGTGTTACCAAAGGTATTATAATATATAAATATACATAATAATAGTATTTTTACTATGACCCTTTTTTAAAACTCGTATCTTTATAATAATCAATTTGATTTTAAAAGTCAATTTTGTTGTACGTGATTCGTACCGGTCTAAGTTGTGATTGTCAATATTTAAAACTGTAAAAGAAGCTTTGTCGATTAAAATTAAATTTGTATAAGTTGTATAATATATGCTAGTATAAAATTCCAATTTAATAATTAAATTTAAAATTAAAATTAAAATAAAATAAGCGTCAATGTTTTTGGTCGATTTTAGTTTTAGGCCAAGTCTTTGGTAGATTTTTGTGCCTTTAATTCGATTCTTTGGGATCTTCCCGAGGCCCCGCGCGAAAACTGTTTTCCTGACTTTTCCCTTCCTTATATTGCTAGACTCTAAATTTATCAAAATTTGGTAGCTAACAATCCGTGTCCATTTAACTTTCCTTGTCCTTCCTACAGTTTTCGCTCGCCGCCACGGGGTTGCACCCAAAACTAGGTAAGTTCCCCGAGACACTCTGTTTTGGGTCCGAGTCTTTAGTTCGATTGCCTCTGTCGATTTTATAATCCGCGGAGACAATCTCTCGTCGTCCGCAATTTTCAGAGAGTGCTCGTGGGGACCCCCCTCTACCACTTGCGCACACGGTTTAAGTCCTGTAGAGAAGGAGCGACAGTTCCCCGCGACCACCTTAGCAATATGCTACGGTCGAACGTGCCACTTCCTCCCACCTGTGCCTTACGGGGCAGCAACTGTCGAAGGCGTTATGGTCGGTCTTCTCCTTCCCCACCCTTTTACAGTTGCTGCACTTCGGCTTCGATGTGAGGAAGTCGCATTCGGCCTTTGTGTGGTCGTCTCCCCCGCAGTGACTGCAGACGCTACCCCCGGCATGGCTGCAGTATTTGCGACCGTGCCCGTAACTCAAGCATTTAGTGCATTGAATTAACGGGCTTTGGTCCTGAACGACCACCCGCTGCATGTCGACATGGATTCGACCTGCAGCGGTCAGTCGCTGCCAGACCGGGGGGGGCACCTGCAGCACTACGTTGGAGGTTAGCGGGTTCCTGCCTCTCCTTCTGTACTTGACCTTGATTTCCTCCTTTTTCATGTCCAGTCCCTCCATCATGGCTTTATTCTGGCGCCCTATGGCCGTCACCAGTTCGTCGTCTGTGACGTATGTCATGACGTCCCTGATGACGACCATAGGGTTCTTATTTTTTGCCTCTTCCACCTTTAACTCCGGCCCTTCTTTCCTTAGTTTGTCCCTTATCTTGGCCATTTCCTCCTTTTCTCCGCACGAAACCACCACTCCTCCATTCCTCGCTCTCCTCACTTTATCAATTTTAATTCCCTCCACTCCTGCACATACCGTCTTCCTTATTTGGGTGATGACCTCGTCCGAAGAGAGCCCTGTCGTAGACACGATTAGTGAGTGCATCGCTTTGCGCTGCTGCTGTGCGGGTTCTCCTTTGTTCGAGGGTCCCGCCGCCACTTGCGCGTAGCTGGCTTTCTCCACTAGTCGTGTCTCCGCCAGTTCCACTGCTGCCTTTGTCACGCTGTGTAGGTCCCTATTTCCTCTGACTTCCTCCCCTATCTCCTCCATCGCTCTGTTCCTGTCCTTTGTCAGGGCAATTCCCTCGTCGATCTTTGCCTCGAGGCTGTTCCGCATGTCTCTGAGTTCTTCTAGAATTTTGGCTGTGGAGCCGTTGGAACTTCCCGGCGGCGTTTGCGGGACGGGTCTTGTGTCTCGCCGCACGCCGGGCAGCGGTGTCGCCTGTTCCAACTGCCTCACCATGCGGAACAGTCGGTCGATGAGGGACTTGACCATGACCTTTATCGTGCCCTTTATGTTCCCCGACTCCTCGAGTTGGAGATAGGCTTCCTCCATGACCCACCGTGCTTCGGCGGTCCGGTTCGGGAAGCCCCTCGGTTCCTCGAGGATCGGGGACGCCTCTGTTGGGGCCTTCGTTGGCGGCCTCCGCTTCGCCTTTTTGTCCTTGAGGACGAAAGTCTTGTCGGTCTCACCCGATGTTGGTCTATCCGGCGAGACCGACAAGGCCCTCGCCTCCGCGTCCTCCCATTCATCGATACTCTTCCTGACACTTCGAGTGGTGGCAGGAAGAGTAACGACCGGGGGCCTCGTTGTTGTGGCCCCCTTGACCAGTCTGGAGCGGGTGGTCGGGGGAACGCCTGTGATCGGAGTTGAGGCCGCCAACGCGCCATCATTATTGATTCCCTGCGCGAGGGTGGGGTCGTGACGGATCGCAGGACCATCTAGGGCCCCCGCGTCCGTCGTCCTAGAAGGGCCAGGTGCGGCCAAGTCCGGTGCCGCGGCCTGCGCGGAAGTCAAGTCGACCAAAATGCCGACTTTGTCATTTTTCTCTGTTTGTGAGGGCCCCTGAGGGGTCCTGAATACGGACATCGTGTGAAAAGTGGCCCACTAGTGTGCCCCTATCCGAAACTAACGATTAAAATCGTTTCCTCCCAGGAATACCCAAGTTGGAATTTTCGCTAGGCTATGAGTCCAGCTTAGCGGTAATACCACTGGGAGGGTGGGCGGGCAAAAAATGCGAATTTTGTGCGGGATACGTGCGGGATGGGTGTCTGAGGGTTTGGGGGATGCAAGAGGGGGTTGTTTGGAGTGGTTTTGAGGGAAATTCGCGAAAGTTTTCCTAAGAAAATTTCGAGAAAACAGAGGGAATTCACACTTTTTCTATTAAAATAACGGAAATTTCGTCAAAATTACGTGAGTTACTGAAAACAACTGTGTCTATTGTCTTTTTCAGGAGCAGGGAGCACCACCGGGATGCCGCTGTAAAGTTATAATCTCAAAAAGTTTGCAAGAAAATTTCGAAAAATTGACAATGTATGGAGAATTTGTTGAGCTTAAGTAAACTTTCTATGTTCAAATTGTGTAGGTATTTACTCGAAAATACGAATTTATTACAGGATAGTTACCGGGAATGTGCCTGAAGGGTCGGGGGATGCAAATGGGGGTTGTTTGGAGTGGTTTCCGGGATAGTTGGCGAAAGTTTTCCTAAGAAAATCTGAAGAAAACGGGAAAATTCACACTTTTTACACTTTAAAATATATAAAATTTGACCAAAATTTCGAAAATAACTATAATTAACTGTGTCTTTTTATTTTTCAGGAGCGGGGAACACCACCGGGATGTCGCTGTATTTCCAAAAACTCAAGAGTCAGAGAAAATTTTCCAAAAATCGTCGATGTAAGTATGTAAAATTTGGTATCGGTTAAATGAAATTTTTCTAAGTCCCAAAATAGTAGGTATGCAGGCGAAAATGCGAATTTTGTGCGGGATACGTGCGGGATGGGTGTCTGAGGGTTTGGGGGATGCAAGAGGGGGTTGTTTGGAGTGGTTTTGAGGGAAATTCGCGAAAGTTTTCCTAAGAAAATTTCGAGAAAACAGAGGGAATTCACACTTTTTCTATTAAAATAACGGAAATTTCGTCAAAATTACGTGAGTTACTGAAAACAACTGTGTCTATTGTCTTTTTCAGGAGCAGGGAGCACCACCGGGATGCCGCTGTAAAGTTATAATCTCAAAAAGTTTGCAAGAAAATTTCGAAAAATTGACAATGTATGGAGAATTTGTTGAGCTTAAGTAAACTTTCTATGTTCAAATTGTGTAGGTATTTACTCGAAAATACGAATTTATTACAGGATAGTTACCGGGAATGTGCCTGAAGGGTCGGGGGATGCAAATGGGGGTTGTTTGGAGTGGTTTCCGGGATAGTTGGCGAAAGTTTTCCTAAGAAAATCTGAAGAAAACGGGAAAATTCACACTTTTTACACTTTAAAATATATAAAATTTGACCAAAATTTCGAAAATAACTATAATTAACTGTGTCTTTTTATTTTTCAGGAGCGGGGAACACCACCGGGATGTCGCTGTATTTCCAAAAACTCAAGAGTCAGAGAAAATTTTCCAAAAATCGTCGATGTAAGTATGTAAAATTTGGTATCGGTTAAATGAAATTTTTCTAAGTCCCAAAATAGTAGGTATGCAGGCGAAAATGCGAATTTTGTGCGGGATACGTGCGGGATGGGTGTCTGAGGGTTTGGGGGATGCAAGAGGGGGTTGTTTGGAGTGGTTTTGAGGGAAATTCGCGAAAGTTTTCCTAAGAAAATTTCGAGAAAACAGAGGGAATTCACACTTTTTCTATTAAAATAACGGAAATTTCGTCAAAATTACGTGAGTTACTGAAAACAACTGTGTCTATTGTCTTTTTCAGGAGCAGGGAGCACCACCGGGATGCCGCTGTAAAGTTATAATCTCAAAAAGTTTGCAAGAAAATTTCGAAAAATTGACAATGTATGGAGAATTTGTTGAGCTTAAGTAAACTTTCTATGTTCAAATTGTGTAGGTATTTACTCGAAAATACGAATTTATTACAGGATAGTTACCGGGAATGTGCCTGAAGGGTCGGGGGATGCAAATGGGGGTTGTTTGGAGTGGTTTCCGGGATAGTTGGCGAAAGTTTTCCTAAGAAAATCTGAAGAAAACGGGAAAATTCACACTTTTTACACTTTAAAATATATAAAATTTGACCAAAATTTCGAAAATAACTATAATTAACTGTGTCTTTTTATTTTTCAGGAGCGGGGAACACCACCGGGATGTCGCTGTATTTCCAAAAACTCAAGAGTCAGAGAAAATTTTCCAAAAATCGTCGATGTAAGTATGTAAAATTTGGTATCGGTTAAATGAAATTTTTCTAAGTCCCAAAATAGTAGGTATGCAGGCGAAAATGCGAATTTTGTGCGGGATACGTGCGGGATGGGTGTCTGAGGGTTTGGGGGATGCAAGAGGGGGTTGTTTGGAGTGGTTTTGAGGGAAATTCGCGAAAGTTTTCCTAAGAAAATTTCGAGAAAACAGAGGGAATTCACACTTTTTCTATTAAAATAACGGAAATTTCGTCAAAATTACGTGAGTTACTGAAAACAACTGTGTCTATTGTCTTTTTCAGGAGCAGGGAGCACCACCGGGATGCCGCTGTAAAGTTATAATCTCAAAAAGTTTGCAAGAAAATTTCGAAAAATTGACAATGTATGGAGAATTTGTTGAGCTTAAGTAAACTTTCTATGTTCAAATTGTGTAGGTATTTACTCGAAAATACGAATTTATTACAGGATAGTTACCGGGAATGTGCCTGAAGGGTCGGGGGATGCAAATGGGGGTTGTTTGGAGTGGTTTCCGGGATAGTTGGCGAAAGTTTTCCTAAGAAAATCTGAAGAAAACGGGAAAATTCACACTTTTTACACTTTAAAATATATAAAATTTGACCAAAATTTCGAAAATAACTATAATTAACTGTGTCTTTTTATTTTTCAGGAGCGGGGAACACCACCGGGATGTCGCTGTATTTCCAAAAACTCAAGAGTCAGAGAAAATTTTCCAAAAATCGTCGATGTAAGTATGTAAAATTTGGTATCGGTTAAATGAAATTTTTCTAAGTCCCAAAATAGTAGGTATGCAGGCGAAAATGCGAATTTTGTGCGGGATACGTGCGGGATGGGTGTCTGAGGGTTTGGGGGATGCAAGAGGGGGTTGTTTGGAGTGGTTTTGAGGGAAATTCGCGAAAGTTTTCCTAAGAAAATTTCGAGAAAACAGAGGGAATTCACACTTTTTCTATTAAAATAACGGAAATTTCGTCAAAATTACGTGAGTTACTGAAAACAACTGTGTCTATTGTCTTTTTCAGGAGCAGGGAGCACCACCGGGATGCCGCTGTAAAGTTATAATCTCAAAAAGTTTGCAAGAAAATTTCGAAAAATTGACAATGTATGGAGAATTTGTTGAGCTTAAGTAAACTTTCTATGTTCAAATTGTGTAGGTATTTACTCGAAAATACGAATTTATTACAGGATAGTTACCGGGAATGTGCCTGAAGGGTCGGGGGATGCAAATGGGGGTTGTTTGGAGTGGTTTCCGGGATAGTTGGCGAAAGTTTTCCTAAGAAAATCTGAAGAAAACGGGAAAATTCACACTTTTTACACTTTAAAATATATAAAATTTGACCAAAATTTCGAAAATAACTATAATTAACTGTGTCTTTTTATTTTTCAGGAGCGGGGAACACCACCGGGATGTCGCTGTATTTCCAAAAACTCAAGAGTCAGAGAAAATTTTCCAAAAATCGTCGATGTAAGTATGTAAAATTTGGTATCGGTTAAATGAAATTTTTCTAAGTCCCAAAATAGTAGGTATGCAGGCGAAAATGCGAATTTTGTGCGGGATACGTGCGGGATGGGTGTCTGAGGGTTTGGGGGATGCAAGAGGGGGTTGTTTGGAGTGGTTTTGAGGGAAATTCGCGAAAGTTTTCCTAAGAAAATTTCGAGAAAACAGAGGGAATTCACACTTTTTCTATTAAAATAACGGAAATTTCGTCAAAATTACGTGAGTTACTGAAAACAACTGTGTCTATTGTCTTTTTCAGGAGCAGGGAGCACCACCGGGATGCCGCTGTAAAGTTATAATCTCAAAAAGTTTGCAAGAAAATTTCGAAAAATTGACAATGTATGGAGAATTTGTTGAGCTTAAGTAAACTTTCTATGTTCAAATTGTGTAGGTATTTACTCGAAAATACGAATTTATTACAGGATAGTTACCGGGAATGTGCCTGAAGGGTCGGGGGATGCAAATGGGGGTTGTTTGGAGTGGTTTCCGGGATAGTTGGCGAAAGTTTTCCTAAGAAAATCTGAAGAAAACGGGAAAATTCACACTTTTTACACTTTAAAATATATAAAATTTGACCAAAATTTCGAAAATAACTATAATTAACTGTGTCTTTTTATTTTTCAGGAGCGGGGAACACCACCGGGATGTCGCTGTATTTCCAAAAACTCAAGAGTCAGAGAAAATTTTCCAAAAATCGTCGATGTAAGTATGTAAAATTTGGTATCGGTTAAATGAAATTTTTCTAAGTCCCAAAATAGTAGGTATGCAGGCGAAAATGCGAATTTTGTGCGGGATACGTGCGGGATGGGTGTCTGAGGGTTTGGGGGATGCAAGAGGGGGTTGTTTGGAGTGGTTTTGAGGGAAATTCGCGAAAGTTTTCCTAAGAAAATTTCGAGAAAACAGAGGGAATTCACACTTTTTCTATTAAAATAACGGAAATTTCGTCAAAATTACGTGAGTTACTGAAAACAACTGTGTCTATTGTCTTTTTCAGGAGCAGGGAGCACCACCGGGATGCCGCTGTAAAGTTATAATCTCAAAAAGTTTGCAAGAAAATTTCGAAAAATTGACAATGTATGGAGAATTTGTTGAGCTTAAGTAAACTTTCTATGTTCAAATTGTGTAGGTATTTACTCGAAAATACGAATTTATTACAGGATAGTTACCGGGAATGTGCCTGAAGGGTCGGGGGATGCAAATGGGGGTTGTTTGGAGTGGTTTCCGGGATAGTTGGCGAAAGTTTTCCTAAGAAAATCTGAAGAAAACGGGAAAATTCACACTTTTTACACTTTAAAATATATAAAATTTGACCAAAATTTCGAAAATAACTATAATTAACTGTGTCTTTTTATTTTTCAGGAGCGGGGAACACCACCGGGATGTCGCTGTATTTCCAAAAACTCAAGAGTCAGAGAAAATTTTCCAAAAATCGTCGATGTAAGTATGTAAAATTTGGTATCGGTTAAATGAAATTTTTCTAAGTCCCAAAATAGTAGGTATGCAGGCGAAAATGCGAATTTTGTGCGGGATACGTGCGGGATGGGTGTCTGAGGGTTTGGGGGATGCAAGAGGGGGTTGTTTGGAGTGGTTTTGAGGGAAATTCGCGAAAGTTTTCCTAAGAAAATTTCGAGAAAACAGAGGGAATTCACACTTTTTCTATTAAAATAACGGAAATTTCGTCAAAATTACGTGAGTTACTGAAAACAACTGTGTCTATTGTCTTTTTCAGGAGCAGGGAGCACCACCGGGATGCCGCTGTAAAGTTATAATCTCAAAAAGTTTGCAAGAAAATTTCGAAAAATTGACGGTTAGGTTAGGTTAGGTTAGGTTAGGTTAGGTTAGGTTAGGTTAGGTTAGGTTAGGTTAGGTTAGGTTAGGTTAGGTTAGGTTAGGTTCCCCCCCGAGTTGCGTCCACCTTGTCGTGGTGGGGGGGCTCAGTAGCCGCTCACCATAGCAAGCCAGCTATGTTGGGCGGTGAAGCGAAGAGGCGCATTAGGTAGGTACACTTCACATTCGCTCATACACTTACACACACAACTCACATTCTCACACACACACATCACACACCCTCACACACACTACACACCAATAGGTGGGTGCCCTTGCCTTAATTGGCCGGGGTACGTGTTAGCATAGGTGCCTCCCGCGAAAGCGGGGATGGGTGGTTCGGGCTTGCCTTTACCGGCCGGCCCCGTGGAGAGACCACGTTAAAAAACCCGGAAGGTAAGTTGGTGGTGCGGGGCGAGGCCTGTGTGGCCGCCCGGTGGCGGTCGTAACCGCACCCCCAGGGGGGGTACCTGCCGCCCCCTCCCTTGGGTTACAAATGTAGGCCCCACAGGTGCCGAACCGGCTCCGGCCCTAGTGGGAGTTTATTACCGTGTACTCGTGGGACATGAATGGAGTATTTAAAAGAAAAAACCCAATTGAAAGTTCAGAAGGAGGAGAAGAAGAGGGAGAGACGTGAAAGGCGCGAGACGCGCAGGCGGAAGATGGAGGAGCTTTTGCTCGAGAGGAAGGACGTAGGGTCAAATGACCCTAACCGGGAAGAGGAAGGGGAAAGACCCCGAAGCCCAGTTGTGCGGCTCGAGAGGCTCAGTAGTAAAGAGCTACAAGCTAAAAAGGTGCTGCTAGAAGATTTGGACCTGTCGGAGTCCTCCAGCACCACAGATACGGACAAAGTGTCCCTGTCCGGATATCACTCCCCGGCAGAGAGTGTCACGAGCGCGGCCACTATGGCTAGCTCCAAGAGGCCGCTCAGCGGCTCTGACAGCGAGGAGGAGTGGGGTGTCAATAAGGTCGCAGCCACCTCCGCCGGCTCTGGACGCGGACGAGGCCGTGGTCGCCCTCCCACTTCCGGAGAATATGTGGGCCTGGCCAAGGCCAGACAGGAGCTTCTCAATGTCGAGAAGGAAGCGTTACGTCTTGAGGCGGAAAAGGACGTGGACGCTGCAGCAGCCACCGCCAGGGAACTTCGCCATAAGTTCCCGACAAAGGCGGAACGGCTAAAGAGGGTTCCCGATAAGGGATCTGATGAGATCCCAATCGAAGCGCTGTCCACGCATGGACTCAGCGAAAGGATTGCTGGCGACATCACTGCCATTAACTATGTCGCCAACAACTCCAAAAGGCTACAGGGACGTTTTGTGGCCTACCTTAAAAGTGCGGCGCTCAGCGTCGCTAACGTACTGGAGGAGCTGAGCCAACGCACGGTTAGCGATGAAACGGCCCTGTTGCAGGCCGAAAATCGCAAGATGAAGGCAGAGATGGAGGAGCTGCGCAAAGAGCTCTCCTCCATCAGACAGGAGATGGTTAGGGCTAACAACAGTCGCCCTTCAGCGTCTCAGGACGGGACCTCGGGTGCTGGTGGATCACCCGCTGCGGTTACGGCAGTTAGTCAGCCAACCGCGGTGCGTACCCACCCAGAGGCTAACCTCATTGAAGAGTTAAAGCGGGCGCTCATAGTCGAAGTGGGGACTATGGTCAACGCCCGCCTCCAAGTGCTGGAGGAGCGACTGCCTCCTGCCCCAATTGTCCGCCCACCACTGGCGGCTGATAGGGCGCGCCTAAATCTGTCACCCCCTCCGGTGACCCATGAGACTTTCCCGGCTTTGGCTGCTACCGCAGCTAATAAAGGCAAGGGTAAAGGGAAGGGAAAAGGGAAGGGCAAGGGTTCTTCACAAGCAACAGCTGTTGCAAACCCCGGCCCCTCAACATCAGTTGCTACTCTCGGCCCTCCTAGTGCGGTCGCTGGCCCTTCAAGCGCCTCGTCTGCTCCGTCCGTCCAACCGACTGCTCCAGCTGGAGCTTGGACGACGGTGGTGAAGCGAGGTAAAAAGAAGGCGCCAAAGAAAAAAGTGGCGGCTCAACAGCCCCCGCAGGCGGCTCAGCAGCTTTCGCAGATGGCTCAACAGCCCCAGCAAGCAAAAAAGTCAAAGCTGCGGGTTCATAGAACAGCAGGTGTTGTTGTCACCCTGCAGCCAGAGGCGGAAGAACGTGGTGAGACCTATGCGGCGGTCCTGGCTGAAGCCAAGAGTCGCATAGATTGGCGCTCGATGGGCATAGAGGGTGTCCGGATAGACCGGACAGCGACGGGCGCCCGAATCATTAAGATTCCGGGACCTGCCAAAGCCGAACAAGCCGCTGCTCTGGCGGAAAAAATCGCCGAGACGCTGACCGATCGGGTTCGGGTTTATCGCCCGGTTGCTACGGCGGATCTCCGTATAACCGGCCTCGACGACTCAGTGACGGTGGCTGAGCTCGTGGCCACGATCGCTAGCGCAGGTAATTGCTCCGCGGAGCAAATCAAATGCGGCGACATCCGCCGTGAGTCGCGCAGCATGGGCTCGGCATGGGTCCGCTGCCCGGTGGAGGTGGCCAAAAAGGTGACGGGGAGCGGCCGCTTGCTTGTGGGCTGGGTTTCGGCAACCGTCAAACTGCTGCAGCCCCAAGCACAGCGGTGCTACCGTTGCCTGGAGGTCGGGCATGTTAGAGCCAAATGCACGTCCGTTGTCGACCGTAGCGACATTTGCTACAGGTGTGGCCAGCCTGGGCACAAAGCCGGAATCTGCTCGGCCGCAGTGCACTGCGCCCTGTGCGCCGCTGCGGGACTGCCAACCACACATAAAGTGGGCACCAAGGCCTGTAAGGACCCCAAGGTGTCAAAAAAGAAGAGGCCTGCAACTGGAGCACCATCTAGCCCCACTGCGGCGGTTCAAATCGACTCTGGCTCCCCGGAGGCGATGGATGCGACGGTCGACGTTCCGGCTCCCTAATGGACCACGACCCCATCCATCGCTTCCTGCAGTCGAATTTGAACCACTGCTGGGATGCCCAAAATTTGTTTGTGGCATCGATGGCAGAGTGGTCGATTGAGATCGCGGTGGCTGCGGACCCATATAGCGTCCCTCAAGGTAGCAATTGGCTCGCGGATGCGACGACCCCGAGATCGGCGGTCGTGATAATCCCGAGCAATGCTCTCTGTGTGCCGCCCCTCCGCCTCATTGCTCGCGGCGTTGGTTACGTTGCGGCAATGTGGCGGAACACTGTCGTGGTCGGAGCGTATTTCACGCCAAACCGGCCAGACCGAGAGTTCGAGGACTTCCTGGAAGAGGTTGGGGCCCTGTTGGACCGCACACAACCTCTTCCCGTACTCCTCCTGGGAGACCTCAACTCTTGGTCCACACGATGGGGCTGCACACAGGCCAATTCGAGGGGAAGGCTTCTCGAGCCGTGGCTAGACTCCTACGAGTTGATGCCCTGTAATCGGGGATCGGCAAGCACCTTCGTGCGTTGGCGGGCTCAGTCGATAGTGGACGTCACTCTCGCAAGTCCCGCCCTCGCGCAACGGGTGCACGACTGGAGGGTTGAGGAGGCGGAGACTCTGTCTGACCACCTGTACATCAGGTTCGAGATTTCCGCCCAGACCTCGCCCCCAGTCCAGCCGACCCCCCGGGCAGAGCGCCCGAGATGGGCCCTTCGTCAACTTGACAAGGAGCTCCTCGAGGAGGCCGCCATCATCCAGGCGTGGGTGCCCGTACCGGAGGTCCTGGATGATGTCGATACAGAGGCGGAGAGGCTCACGAGGGTGATGACGAGTGTCTGTGACACGTCGATGCCCCGGGTCAAGCCGCGAGCTCGCTCGCGGCAGGTGTACTGGTGGAGCGCGGAGATTGCCACGCTACGCGCCTCCTGCGTGGCAATGCGCCGCCAGTACCAGAGACACCGGAGGCGTCGACACGGTCGGCCCCGTGAGCCTGAGGAGCCGGATCCGGAGGAAGACCGGTTGTATGAGGCCTGGAGGTTGGGAAGGAGAGCCTTAAGCAAGGCTATCAGCGTGGCCAAGGACAAAGCTCGCGACGAACTGCTCGCGTCCTTGAGTCGGGACCCATGGGGGCGCCCTTACCGTTCGGCTAGGGGCAAGCTCCGACCGTGGGCCCCGCCTTTGACTCAGACGTTGGAGCCGGGCTTTGTCTCACAGGTGGTGGCGACGCTCTTTCCGACAGCGGAGGAGTACTACCCGCCGAATATGGCTCCGCCTCTGACACCGGAGCCGGCACACATGGTGGAAGACCCCGTAGAGGTCACTTCCTCGGAGATGGAGATGGTCCTCCGTCGCCTCAGCGCGAAGAGCACCGCCCCTGGGCCTGACGGCATACCGGGGCGTGCGGTTGTTCTCGCCTCCAGGCACTTGGGGGACCATTTCCGGAGGCTGTTCTCCGCCTGCCTCGAGCGTGGGGAGTTCCCAGCTCGATGGAGGGTGGGCAGCCTCATACTCCTGAGGAAGGAGGGGCGGCCGGAGGACTCGCCGTCGGCGTACCGCCCGATTATCCTTCTCGATGAGGGGTGTAAACTCCTCGAGAGGATAATCGCGGCGCGCCTAACGAGCCACCTCACCCGTACCGGGCCGGACCTTTCGGCATACCAGTACGGGTTCCGGAGGGAGCGCTCGACGGTGGGGGCCATCCTTCGGGTCAAGGCCCTAGCGGAGGAGGCCGTGGCCGGGGGAGAGGTGCTGTTGGCTGTGTCACTCGACATAGCGAACGCCTTCAACACTCTCCCCTGGGCCTGTATCAAGGAGGCACTCCGCTTCCATCGTGTGCCGGAGTATCTGCGGCAGATAATTGACGCGTATCTGTCGGAGAGATGGATCGCGTACGAATCCCAGGAGGGGCCACAGAGGTGGCGGATGACCTGCGGTGTTCCACAGGGGTCGGTACTTGGACCGCTCCTGTGGAATGTGGGATATGATTGGGTCCTGCGCGGCGCTTTTCTCCCGGGCTTGGCTCTGACGTGTTACGCGGACGACACGTTGGTCACAGCCCGGGGGAAGACCTGCCGCGAGGCGGCCATCCTGGCCACGGCTGGCGTCGCCCATGTGGTGGCGAGAATTCGTCGCTTGGGCCTACGAGTTGCCCTCGAAAAAACGGAGGCGATCGCTTTCTGCGGTCCAAGAGTTCGTCCACCGGCGGACTATCACCTTGTAGTTGGCGGAATGAGAATAGCCATCGGCTCGGCCCTAAAATATCTGGGCCTCACACTAGATAGCCGATGGAAGTTCGACGCCCACTTCAATCGCCTGATCCCAAGGCTGGTAGGAGCGGCGGGGCCACTTGCCCGGCTTCTGCCAAACCTCGGTGGTCCCAGCGTGTCGACCAGGCGATTGTATCTCGGGATCATCCGCTCCATGGCTCTGTACGGAGCCCCGGTGTGGGCCGCGAATACCCCTGATGGCGTCATCGGCAGACTCTTACAAGTACAGAGGCTGATGGCCATCAGGGTGACGCGGGCATACCGCACCGTGTCGGGCGAGGCGGCCGCTGTTCTCGCTGGTTCCATGCCGTGGGACCTGGAAGCGAGGGCCCTCACGTCACTCTATGAGTGGCGTGAGGAGGCGCGGAACCGGGGCGACCGACCGTCGCTCCGGGTTGTCGAAGAGCGACGGGAGGAGCTCCGCCAGGTCCAACTGGCGGTGTGGCGACAGCGGCTGCAGGAGCCTGGAGCGGGTCACTGGACCATATCGGCGGTCCTGCCCGTCCTTGAGGACTGGCTCTCCAGGAGCCACGGGGCACTTGCCTTTCGTCTGACACAGGTACTCACCGGTCACGGCTGCTTCGGCAGGTACCTGTGTCGGATAAAGAGGGAGGTTGATGAGCGGTGTCACCACTGTACTTCCAGTGATGACACCGCTCAACACACGATTGAGGTGTGCCCAGCCTGGGCTATTCCCAGGCAGGACCTTACGCGGGCTGTGGGCAACGATTTGTCGTTGCCCGCTATAATCACGGCCATGCTGGGCAGTGAAGAGGCGTGGACGGCTATGCGCCACTTCTGTGAGGAAGTAATTTCCTCAAAGGAGGATGCGGAGCGGGCGAGGGAGCTGCTCCGTGACACTCCGCGCCCAAGGCGCTCTCGGCGTCGAGGTCGCACCAATGACCTCATGCCACCCTAATTCGGCACTTGGCGGCGGGCTCGGGGGAGTCCGTCGCCAAACAACGTGCCCGAGATGGCGGCGGCGTGTCCACGCCGCCTCTCGAGAGGTCCGACCCTCCTAATGGGTCAGAGAGGAGGCCTGATGAGGCCGACCGCCGTTGGGGCTCACGGCAGTAGTGCAACTGCGGATCTTCCCGTGAGCCCCGACACTGTGCGGCGATGAGGGACACCGAGGGGTTTAGTGGGTAAACCTCTGGCCGAAACACGGCCCCAGGCCAGAGGGACCCCCACACACCGGGCCGCTCTCCCCCGGGAGCGGCCTGACGGTCTTAAGGAGATTCCCCTCGTAAAAAAAAAAAAAAAAAAAAGGTTAGGTTAGGTTAGGTTAGGTTCCCCCCCGAGTTGCGTCCACCTTGTCGTGGTGGGGGGGCTCAGTAGCCACTCACCATAGCAAGCCAGCTATGTTGGGCGGTGAAGCGAAGAGGCGCATTAGGTAGGTACACTTCACATTCGCTCATACACTTACACACACAACTCACATTTTCACACACACACACACCACACCCTCACACACACTACACAGCAATAGGTGGGTACCCTTGCCTTAACTGGCCGGGGTACGTGTTAGAGTAGGTGCCTCCCGCGAAAGCGGGGATGGGTGGTTCGGGCTTGCCTTTACCGGCCGGCCCCGTGGAGAGACCACGTTAAAAAACCCGGAAGGTAAGTTGGTGGTGCGGGGCGAGGCCTGTGTGGCCGCCCGGTGGCGGTCGTAACCGCACCCCCAGGGGGGGTACCTGCCGCCCCCTCCCTTGGGTAACAAATGTAGGCCCCACAGGTGCCGAACCGGCTCCGGCCTTGTGGGTAATATAGTTCCGTGTGCTCGTGGGATTCATATGGATTTCTTAAAAAACAAAACCCTAAAATTGACGGTTGGGAAGGAGAAGAAGGAGATGCGCAGGAGAGAGAGGGAGAGAAGGAGGCTCGAGAGAGCGAGAGAGGGACCCAAAGGGTCGGAAAGTGAAGGCGAGGGGCTTACCAAGCCCGTGCCAGGACAGCCGAGTAAGGTGACAGGGCGTCGACTCAGTGTCTTATTAGACCGACTACCTGAGTCCGCCCTTAAAAAGAGGACGGAGGAAAGCGACGGTGAGAGCTTGCGCTCGCAGCTCTACCTGTCAGATTCGACGACGAGTGTTGAGGCCAGCATGAAGTCGGCCTTCAGCGCCAGCAGCACCAGCCTCCACAAGTCGTCGGAGAAGACACCACAGAAGAGGGCTCGCAGTCGCGAGCAAGACTCAGACAGTGACGAATGGGGCGGCAAAACGTACGCCGTGCCCAAGCCGCCTAAGCCGAGGCTGACAAGGTCACCCAAGCCAAGAGGGCGTGGCCGTCCCGCCACAACTGGGGACTACGTTGGCTTGGCAGCGGCCAAGGCGAAACTGCTCGAGGCCGAACAGCAGCAGATGCGGCTGGAGGCCGAGAAGGAGATCGCGGCAGCTGCCGCCTCGGCTCGCGAGTTGAGGTCCCAGCACCCGACATCGTCGGAAGTTCAATTCCGACAATCGACTGGCGGAGCGGCCCCTGCCGCATCGGAGCTGTCGACAGCCGGTCTGGGTCTAAGGATCCAAGGCGACGTACAGGCTATTCAGCACGTCGCCAACAAGAGCGGGAACTTGAACGGGCGGTTCCAAAGGTACCTTAAGGACGCCGCCGCCAGCGTTCAGGAAGTGGTCCGTGAACTCAGTAAGAGGACAACCTCGGAGGAGACGGCTGTCCTCCAGGCTGAGAACGCGGCGATGCGACAGGAGCTCGCCGAAGTTCGGCGAGAGCTGGCCTCCCTCAGGGAGGAGATGGTGAAGGCTCGCTCGAGCCACTCGGCACCTGGCCATCCACATTCTGGTGGCTCTGAGATGCCCGCGTCGCGCGCGGCGGAAGGGCTCAACGTAGAGGAGCTAAAACGCTCTCTACTAATCGACCTCGGCAGCATGTTAAATGCTCGCCTGGAGGTCATAAGTGAGCGCCTTCCGCCAGCAAAGAGGGTTCGACCACCATTGGCCGCCGACCGGAACCGAGAGGAGAGCCTGCCTCCAGCAGGTCGGTCCTCACCTCCGACACCGACCCCGATGGAACCAGTCCAGGAGCCCGCAGCTCCGAAGGCTGGCAAGAAAAAGAGGGGCAAGAAGAAGAAGGCTGCCGCCAATAACGGCCAGGGAGGTCCTGCGCCTGCGGTACCTTCCGCTTCTCTAGCGCCCCCATCCGCCCCATCCAACGGATGGACAACGGTCGGGAGAGGAGGGAAAAGACCGCCCAAAAAGGCCAGTGCTCCTCAGGGGACATCTCCTCAGGAGCCGAAGAGGAAGCCGAGACTGCGGATTCCGAAGTCCGCGGCCGTAGTCGTCACCCTGCTGCCGGAGGCAGAGCAGCGTGGGGTGACCTACGCTAACGCGCTGGGCAGTGCCAAGTCCCAGATCAATTGGGCTGGCCTCGGCATTCCAGGGTTAAGACCGCGGAAAACGGAGACCGGTGCCCGTATTCTGGAGGTGTCGGGACCGGACAACTCGAAGAAGGCCGACGAGTTAGCCCAACAAATTAGGGCTACCCTTGGGCAGGCCGGGATTGGTGACTGTGTTAAAGTCCACCGGCCCACCATGACGGCGGAGCTGAGGGTGTCCGGGCTGGATGACTCAGTCACCAAAGAGGAGTTGTGGGCGGCAGTAGCCAGAGACGGCAATTGCTCCATCGAGCTGGTGAAAGTCGGCGACATCCGGCAATCCTCCCGCGGCATGGGCGCTGCATGGGTTCGTTGCCCGGCCACAGCAGCCAAGAGGATTGCTGAGAGCGGCCGACTCCTGGTAGGGTGGGTCTCGGCTGGCGTTAAGTTGCTGCAGCCCAGACAACTTCGGTGCTTCAGGTGCCTTCAGCCCGGACACGTTCGGGCCAAATGCCCGTCGACGACCGATCGCAGCGACCTATGTTACCGGTGCGGCAACCCGGGACACAAGGCGCGAGAATGCGCGGCTTCCCCGCACTGCCCGTTGTGTGCGGAGGCTGGTCTCCCTACGGGACACCAAGTGGGCACGAAAACGTGCACGGCTCCTAAGCCGAAGAAGGGGAAAACTGCTACAGCCGGTCCTACACCCCCGGTTCCAGCCAGCTCCATGCCCCCTGAATCCCAGGAGGTGATGGACGAGGAGGGTGGTGATGTCGTGGGATCCTAATGGATCACACACATACCCACCACCTTCTGCAGGTCAACGCCAACCACTGCTCCACCGCGCATGACCTACTTTACCAGGTCATCGCCGAGTGGGGCATTGAGTTGGCAATAATCGCGGAGCCCCTCTACATCCCCAGTAGAGGTAACTGGTTGGTGGACACGGCGATACCAAGTCTGGTCGCGATCGTCCCCACCAGCAGCCTGTGCGTGCCTCCTCTGACGCTCATCGCCCGTGGCGTGGGCTTCGTCGCGGCACAATGGCGAGATGCAGTCGTGGTCGGGGTGTACTTCTCACCAAACCGACCCGACTCCGAGTTCACGGTCTTCCTTGACGAGGTTGGGTCCCTTCTGGACCGGATACAACCTCGTCCGGCAATCGTCCTGGGAGACCTGAACTCGCACTCGACCAGGTGGGGCAGCACGCGCCCAAATTCCAGGGGACTGATCCTTGGGCGTTGGATAGACGCTCACGAGTTAGAGGTCGTAAATCGCGGGTCAGTACACACCTGCGTGCATCCGCGGGGGAACTCGATCGTGGACATCACGCTCGCCTCCCCCGCCCTAGCGCGCAGGGTACACGACTGGAGGGTTGTCGAGGAGGTGGAATCTGGTTCCGATCACCGGTACATCCGGTTCCAGATCTCCACCCAGACCTCCAACCCCTCAGTCCAAAACCCGCGAACTGACCGCCCCCAGTGGGCTTTGAAGCAGCTCGACCGGGAGCTCCTAGAGGAGGCTGCCGTCGTCCAGGCGTGGGTGCCCGTACCGGAGGACCTGGACGACGTCAACGCGGAGGCCGAATGGCTCGCAAGAGCTTTAACCGACGTCTGCGACGCCGGGATGCCACGTGTGAAACCACGTGGCCCGAGGCGGAGAGTGTATTGGTGGAGTGCGGAGATTGCGTCGCTGCGCTCTGCCTGTGTGGCCGCCCGCCGCCCGTACACTCGCCACCGTAGTCGCCGCCGCGGTCGCCGGCTAGCGCCGGATGAGGTGGACCCCGTGGAGGAACAGCTCCACGCCGCCTACAAATCGGCTAAGAAGGCCCTGAAACTGGCCATCGTCGAGGCCAAAGACAGGGCGCGCCAGGAACTGCTCGCGACCTTGGACGAGGACCCATGGGGGCGGCCCTACCGTCAGGCTAGGGCAAAGCTCAGACCGTGGGCCCCGCCGCTTACAAGGTCGCTCGAGCCAAACTTCGTGGCGCAAGTGGTGGAGACCCTATTTCCTCGAAGGGAGGAACACACGCCGCCGCACATGGCCCCGCAGCCATTGATGGGACCGGTGGAGGAGGAGACCTCAGTCGAGGTCACTGCAGTTGAGCTGAAGACGGTCCTCCGTCGCCTCAGTGCCAAGAGCACCGCCCCTGGGCCGGACGGCATACCAGGGCGCGCGCTTGTTCTGGCCTCGAGGCACTTGGGGGACCGTTTGAGGAGGCTGTTCACCGTCTGCCTCGAGCGTGGGGAGTTCCCAGCTCGATGGAGGGTGGGCGGCCTCGTGCTCCTGCAGAAGGAGGGGAGGCCACTGGACTCGCCGTCGGCGTACCGGCCGATCGTCCTACTGGATGAGGCGGGCAAGCTCTTCGAGCGTATCATTGCCATGCGCCTCTCCAGCCACTTAACCCGTACCGGGCCGGACCTATCGGCATACCAGTACGGGTTTCGTCGGGAGCGATCGACCGTCGGGGCCATCCTCCGAGTAAAGGGTCTTGCGGCTGAGGCCGTGGCGGAAGGGGGAGTGCTGTTGGCGGTGTCTTTAGACATCGCCAACGCGTTCAACACGCTCCCATGGGCGTGCATTCGGGAGGCTCTGCGCTACCACCGCGTACCCGAATACCTGCGTCTCACACTCGAGGCGTATCTGTCTGATCGGACGATCGCCTACGAGACGCGGGATGGGGGGCGGCGGTGGCGCATGACGTGCGGTGTTCCACAGGGGTCGGTCCTCGGGCCCCTCCTGTGGAACATCGGCTATGATTGGGTGCTTCGCGGTGCCCTTCTCCCTGGCGTGGCCGTGACGTGTTACGCGGACGACACACTGGTCACTGCCAAAGGGAGGTCACACCGCGAAGCCTCAATCCTGGCGACGGCGGGGGTGGCTCACGTGGTGCAGCGCATTCGGGGCTTGGGGCTCGACGTAGCCCTAACCAAGACCGAATGCGTTTGCTTCCACAGTCCGCGCAATAAGCCACCTCCGGACTACCACCTAGTCGTCGGAGGATCCCGCATCCCGATCGCCGCCACCCTCAAGTACTTGGGGCTGGTGCTGGATAGCGGGTGGACCTTCCGAGCGCATTTTGCTCGGCTGGAGCCGCGACTCGTAGGAGCTGCCGGGGCACTTGCCCGACTCCTACCTAATTTGGGGGGCCCGAGCGCAACCACCCGACGCCTTTATCTAGGCGTCCTGCGCTCAATGGCGCTTTATGGCGCTCCGGTGTGGGCCGCCAATGTCTCGGATGGCGTCATCGGCACACTCCGCCGTGTGCAGAGGCTGATGGCCATCCGAGCCACGCGGGGATACCGCACCGTTTCGGCGGAAGCGGCCGTCGTCTTAGCTGGGTCTCTGCCGTGGGACCTCGACGCCAAATCCCTCGCGTCACTCTACGAGTGGCGCGAGGAGGCGCGCAGCCGGGGTGACCGCCCGTCGCTCAGGGAGGTGGAGGAGCGGCGGGAGGAACTTCACCAGGCCCAGATAGCGGAGTGGCGGACGCGGCTGCTGCAGCCGTCGGCCGGAATAGTGACGGTGGAGGCCATTAGGCCTGTCTTGGGGGAGTGGTTGGCTCGCAGTCACGGTGCCCTTTCGTTTCGCCTCTCACAACTGCTGACGGCACACGGGTGCTTCGGCAAATACCTGTGCCGTATCGGCAGAGAGGCGAACGAGGGGTGCCACCACTGCCCGAGCCCGTGCGACACCGCGGCGCACACGATGGCGGAATGCCCAGCCTGGGCACAGCAGCGTGCCTTGATGGCCAGCGTAGTGGGCAACAACTTGTCGTTGCCGGCCGTAGTTGCCGCTATGGCCGGCAGCGATGACGCATGGCGGGCTGTCCGGCAGTTCGCCGAGGCAGTGATGTGCGCAAAGGAGTCGGCGGAGCGGGATCGTGAGATCCTCCGCGACCCCAACCGCGCACCACGAGCAAGACGGCGAAGGGTCCGTCGCACCCGCGACGACCTACTCCCGCCATAAACGGCTCTTGGCGGCGGGCTCGGGGGAGTCCGTCGCCAACATACGAGCCCCGAGATGGCGGCGGCGTGTCCGCGCCGCCTCTCGAAGAGGGAAAATTTTTCCCCACCCAGTGGGTTTTTTAGAAGATGGGGTCCGACGGGACCACCCGCCGCTGGAGCTCGCCGAAGATCCTCCGCAAGGAATTCCGGCGAGCTCTGGCACTTGCGGAGCGCAGGACACCGAGGGGTTTAGTGGGTAAACCTCTGGCCGAAACACCGCCCCAGGCCAGCAGGGACCCCCACACACCGGGCCGCTCTCCCCCGGGAGCGGCCTGATGGTCTTAAGGTGATTCCCCTCGTTAAAAAAAAAAAAAAAAAAAAAAAAAAAAGGTTAGGTTAGGTTAGGTTAGGTTAGGTTAGGTTAGGTTAGGTTAGGTTAGGTTAGGTTAGGTTAGGTTAGGTTAGGTTAGGTTAGGTTAGGTTAGGTTAGGTTTTTTTTTTTTTTTTTTTTTTTTTTTAAAGTTCCCACTTCTCAGTAGGAGTCTTTTCTTTCCCTATCATGAGGACAGGGGACTGTTATTCTTATTTTTGTTTAATTAGCGTGTGTTATAAAACCCACTTTTGTGGAGGGGTAATTATATATAAATAAATAAGACTATAAAATGATATATAGACGATATATCTTTGCCACAGTCATTTTCCTAAACCTATTTTTTAAAATTGTATATTGATGTTTAAAAATAATAATTGCGTTAAAATTGTATAATTTGTCATTTGAAGTTAAAAGCGTATAAATAAAAATATTTAAAATCAATTTAAAACCTACTAAAATAAAATGATTACGTGATTCGTAAAAAGTCAAAAAAGTCAATAGTCCATAATTAAAACTTATATCTAATGTCGATTTTACTCTATCACAGTTTTCTATCACTTTCTTACTCACCAATTCCCGCAACGCTGCGGAAGAGCCGTTCTCCTCTTTTTCCACACTATTTTTGCTGAACTCGGGATTGTTCACAATCCCGTAGACAGCAAACCGTCTCTTTACTTGTCTGTCTCTATCCGACGGCTCCTTCGCTACGCTCCGGGTCAGTGCAAAGATGGGACAACTGAGGGTGTCCGGTCTCGTCTTCTGGGGTTTTACTATTGACCCACAGCGAAACTTCATATTCCGTGTGAGCAATTCACCATCGACTGCCAATTTGTTGTGCCTCTCGATTGTCCCATCCCTTGCACCAAACCAAGATTCGGGTGAACCACCGAAGGTTGAGCGACAGGTCCCCGTGACCACCTTAGCAGTATGCGACCGCACTCCGCGCGACTTCGTCCCACTTCTTCCGCACGGGGCAGCATCTGTCGAAAGCGTTGTGGTTGTACTCGCGTACCCCCGACTTTAGACAGACGCTGCACCGCGCGGGTTCGTCGAGGCGGTCGCATTCCGCTTTTTTGTGGTCGCCGCCACAATGGCTGCAGATCGCCTTTTCCTCCCCCGGGGCTTTGCAGAACCTCCGCCCATGTCCGTAGCCCAAGCACCTAGTGCACTGGACCAGTGGGCTTTGGTCCTGCACGACCACCCGCTGCAGGTCGACATGTATTCGCTCTGCAGCGGTCAGTCGCTGCCAGATGGAGGGAGACGTCTGCAGCACAACGTGGCAGGTCAACGGGTTCCTCGCTCTCCTTCGGTATTTCACTCGCATCTCCTCCCTCTCCATGTTGATCCCTTTGAAGGTGGCGGTGTTCTGCCGCTCGATGGCCGTTATCAACTCGTCATCCGTTATGTACGACATGACGTCCTTGACAACGACCATCGGGTTTTTGTTTTGTGCCTGCTTAAACTCCAGTTCCGTTCCTCTTTCCTCCAAACTTTTCATAACACTGTCCAGATCCTCCCTTTCCCGGCAGGACACCACCACTCCTCCCTCTCTCGACTTCCTCACTCTCTCAACCCTGACCCCTGTCTCCCCGGCCTGCACCGCCGTCCTAATCCTCTTCATCACTTCGTCGGAGTGCGAGAGATCCGTCGAAGTCACGATGACCGAATGCAACGCCTTGCGCTGCTGCCGTGCAGGCTCCCCAACGTTTTGAGGAGCCGCCGCTACTTGCGCGTAGGTAGCCTTTTCGGTCAGTCGTGACTCCGCCAGCTCTATCGCCTCCTTTGTCTCGCGGTGCAGGTCCCTATTTCCCCCCACATCTCTACCCATTTCCTCCACCGCGCTCTTCGTACCCTTTATCAGGGCAAGTCCCTCATCGGCCTTTCCCTCGAGGATGCTCCGCATGTCCCTCAGCTCTTCGAGGATTCGGGCGGAACCGTTGGAGTTTCCCGGCGGCGTCTGCGGGACGGGTCTTGTGTCCCGCCGCACGCCGGGCAGCGGTGTCGCCTGCTCCAACTGCCTCACCATGCGGAATAGTCGGTCGATGAGGGACTTGACCATGACCTTTATCGTGCCCTTAATGTTCCCCGATTCCTCAAGTTGGAGATAGGCCTCCTCCATGACCCACCGTGCTTCGGCGGTCCGATTTGGGAAGCCCTTCGGCTCCTCGAGGATCGGGGACGCCTCTGTCGGGGCCTTCGTTGGCGGCCTCCGCTTCGCCTTTTTGTCCTTGAGGACAAAAGTCTTGTCGGTCTCACCCGATGTTGGTCTATCCGGCGAGACCGACAAGGCCCTTGCCTCCGCGTCCTCCCATTCATCGATACTCTTCCTGACACTACGAGTGGTGGCAGGAAGAGTAACGACCGGGGGCCTCGATGTTGTGGCCCCCTTTACCAGTCTGGAGCGGGTGGTCGGGGGAACGCCGGTGATCGGAGTTGAGGCCGCCAACGCGCCATCATTGTTGATTCCCTGCGCGAGGGTGGGGTCGTGACGGGTCGCGGGACCATCTAGGGCCCCCGCGTCCGTCGTCCTAGAAGGGCCAGGTGCGGCCAAGTCCGATGCCGCGGCCTGCGCGACGGTCGAATCGACTAAGTCGTCGATTTTGTCATGTTTTCCTTTTTGGGCCTGTCCCTGAGGGGTTCTAAACCCGAACATTTTCGAAAATGTGGCCCACTAAAGTGCCCCTATCAAATTCTGGCGATTTAGATCGCCTCCCACCGAAAAAACAAAAGTTAAAATTCCCGCCAAGCTAGAAGTCTAGCTTAGCGAGAGACCAAAGGGCGGGTGGGCGGGCAAAAAATGCGTAATTTGTGCGGGATAGGTACGGGATAGGTGTCTGAGGGTTTAGGGGATGTAGGAGGGGGTTGTTTGGAGTAGTTTTGAGGGAGATTCGCGAAAGTTTTCCTAAGAAAATTTCGAGAAAACGGGAAAATTCGCACAAAATTCACTCGAAATATGTAAAATTTGACTAAAATTTCGAAAATAACTGTTATTAACTGTGTCTATTGTATTTTTCAGGAGCAGGGAACACCACCGGGATGCCGCTGTATAGTCAAAAACTCAAAAAGTCTAATGAAAAATTCCCAAAAATCGACGGTTAGGTTAGGTTAGGTTAGGTTAGGTTAGGTTAGGTTAGGTTAGGTTAGGTTAGGTTAGGTTAGGTTAGGTTAGGTTCCCCCCCGAGTTGCGTCCACCTTGTCGTGGTGGGGGGGCTCAGTAGCCGCTCACCATAGCAAGCCAGCTATGTTGGGCGGTGAAGCGAAGAGACGCATTGGGTAGGTACACTTTGCATTCGCTCATACACTTACACACATAACTCACATTTTCACACACACGCACCACACACCCTCACACACACTACACACCAATAGGTGGGTGCCCTTGCCTTAATTGGCCGGGGTACGTGTTAGAGTAGGTGCCTCCCGCGAAAGCGGGGATGGGTCGTTCGGGCTTGCCTTCACCGGCCGGCCCCGTGGAGAGACCACGTTAAAAAACCTGAAAGTCAAGTTGGTGACGCAGGGCGAGGACTGTGTGGCCGCCCAGTAGGCGGTCTCTACTGCGTCCCCAGGGGGGTACCAGCCGCCCCACCCTTGGGTTACAAATAAAGGCCTCGCAGGTGCCGACCGGCTCCGGCCCTCGCGAGTATTAACCGTGTTCTCGTGGGAACTAAATGGATACGTATAAAAAAGAAACCCTAAAAACAAAAATTGGAGTAGGCAAGGAGAAGAAGATGGAGCGTAGGAGAGAGAGGGAGAGGAAGAGGCTCGACAGAGCGAGCGAAGGACCGAAGGGGTCGGATAGTGATGGAGAGGGGCAAAATATGCCCGCACCATTGGTGCCAACGCCGCAGCGACGGCTTAGCGTCGTCTTAGATAGGCTGCCGGACGCTACCTTGGGCGGAACTCGCAACTGTGTGAGTCCAGGGATCCTACACAAGGATCTGAACCTGTCGGACTCCACAACCAGCCGCGACGAGGCGAGCATGAAGTCTGCCTTCAGCGGCAGTGAGAAGGACGTTCGCAACAGGACACCACGCAAGAGGTCCCTCAGCCGCGAGGGCAACTCTGAGACTGAGGATGATGGTGCCAAGACTTTCGTCTGGAGCGAAAAGTCGAAGTCTAATAAGCCTTCGAAATCGAGAGGGCGCGGCCGCCCCGCAACAACGGGTGAATATGTGGGCTTGGCGGCGGCCAAGCAACAGCTTGTCGAGGCTGAAAAACAATATATGCGCCTCCAAGCCGAAAAAGAGATTGCGGCTGCTGATGCTTCGGCTCGCGAACTCCGGTCGAGATTCCCGACTCTATCGGAAAGTCAGACCCGGCCAACATCGAGCGGGTCTCTCCCGGAGGTGCACACGCAGTCCACTGCCGGACTCAGCCTAAGAGTTGACAGCGACGTGCAGTCTATCTTGCATGTCGCAAAAAATAGCGGTAACCTCTGCGGACGCTTCCAACGGCAGCTAAAGGACGCAGCCGCCAGTCTTAAGGCGGTGGTTCATGAGTTGAGCCAGAGGACTACCAACGATGAAACTGCGGTCCTTCAAGCGGAGAACGCGCAAATGCGAAAGGAGATCGCCGACCTCCGGCGAGAAATGACCTCCCTCAAGGAGGAAATGAGGATGGCTCGTCAACCTAAGTCTGTTGACGCTGAGACCCGGCCCGCTGTGGGCTCGACTCCGGGTCTTAATGTCGAGGAGCTGAAGCGCTCGCTCCTAATTGATCTCGGCACCATGCTGAATGCCCGCCTCGAGGTAATAAGCGAGCGCCTTCCCCCCGCTAAACGGGTTCGCCCACCTTTAGCGGCAGATAGGGCCCGAGAAGGGAGCCTGCCTCCGGCAGATCCGCCGCCGCCGCCGTCGCTGCCGTCGTCGCCCGCTCGGGCTTCGACGCAACCGACTCAGGAGCCCTTGGCTCCTGGGGCGGCAAAGAAGGGGAAGAAGAGAGGGGGCAAAAGGAAAAGAGGGAGCCAAGGAGACCGTGCTCCCACTACTCCTACTACCTCCCAACCTCCAACTGCCGCCACACCTAACGGGTGGACTACGGTCGGCAAAAACGGCCGGAAAGTGCCTAACAAGGCCAAGTCTCCCCAAGAGACAAAAGGGAAGCCGAAGCTGCGGGTCCCTAAATCTGCAGCGGTAGTGGTCACGCTGCTGCCGGAAGCTGAGAAACGCGGCGTAACATACGCGTCAGCACTAGCGGAGGCCAAGGCGCAGGTGAATTGGGCGGCGCTCGGCATTCCCGCCCTACGCCCGCGTAAGGCTGAGACGGGTGCTCGCATTTTCGAGGTGTCTGGACCCGAAAATGCGGCAAAGGCCGACATCCTGGCCCAGCACATTAGAGCCACCCTCGGTGACGAGTGTGTGAAGGTCCATCGGCCTACGATGACCGCGGAGATCCGCGTGGCCGGACTGGACGACTCCGTCACCAGGGAAGAGCTCTGGGCGGCGGTAGCTCGCGAAGGCAATTGCGCCATAGAGGCGATCAGGGTGGGAGACATTCGGCAATCTTCCCGGGGTATGGGAGCTGCGTGGGTTCGCTGCCCGATCAGCGCAGCCAAAAAGATTGCCGAAGGTGGCCGACTCCTGGTGGGCTGGGTGGCAGCCAGTGTAAAGCTGCTGGAGCCCCGCAAAATGCGGTGCTTTAAGTGCCTACAAGTGGGGCATGTCCGGGCTAAATGCCCTTCGGAGACCGACCGGAGCGAGCTCTGCTACCGGTGCGGCAATCCCGGACACAAGGCGCGGGACTGTTCAGCGCCTCCGCACTGTCCCCTGTGTGCTGAGGCGGGACTTCCCACGTCCCACCAGGTGGGCACTAAACAATGTGCGGCTCCCAAGCCGAAAAAGAAGAAAGCTGTTGCGACCGGGTCCACACCTCAGGCCTCAACCAGCTCCACCGCTCCGACACAGGATGCGGATATGGGCGAGGAGGATGCAGATGTCGTGTGTCCATAATGGATCACGGCCGCACACACCATATCCTGCAGCTGAACGCCAACCACTGCTCCACCGCACATGACCTGCTCTATCAGGTCATTGCTGAGTGGGGCATTGAGTTGGCGGTCATTTCGGAGCCCCTCTACATCCCTCGTAGGGGAAACTGGTTAGTGGACACGGCGAATCCAAACTTGGTCGCGATACTCCCTACCAGTGGGCTGTGCATACCGCCCCCGACGCTCATCGCCCGTGGCGTGGGCTATGTGGCGGCAGAATGGCGGGATGGAGTCGTCGTCGGGGTGTATTTTTCACCAAACCGACGCGACTCCGAGTTCAAGGACTTCCTGGACGAGGTTGGGGCCCTCCTGGACCGCATACAACCTCGTCCCGTAATCATCATGGGAGACTTGAACTCCCACTCCACCAGGTGGGGCGGCACTCAGCCGAACTCCAGGGGGCTGATCCTCGGTCGCTGGATCGACGATCACGATCTGGAGGTCGTGAACCGGGGGTCGGTACACACCTGCGTGCACCCACGGGGGAATTCGATCGTGGATCTCACGCTCGCTTCCCCCGCTTTCGCGCGCAGGGTACACGACTGGAGGGTCGTCGAGGAGGTGGAATCTGGTTCCGATCACCGGTACATCCGGTTCCAGATCTCCACCCAGACCTCCGACCCTCCAGTCCAAACCCCGCGGTCCGACCGTCCCCAGTGGGCGTTAAAACAGCTTGACCGGGAGCTGTTAGAGGAGGCAGCCATCGTCCAGGCGTGGGTGCCCATACCGGAGGTCCTGGACGACGTCAGCGCTGAGGCCGAGTGGCTCACTCGCGCTCTGACGAGTGTGTGTGACGCGGGCATGCCGCGCGTGAAACCGCGCGGCCCTCGTCGACGGGTGTATTGGTGGAGCGAAGAGATCGCCTCTCTGCGCTCCGCGTGCGTCTCAGCTCGCCGCCCTTACACCCGTCACCGGAGTCGCCGTCGCGGTCGCCGGCTCGCGCCGGGTGAGGTGGACCCAGTGGAGGAGCAGCTCCACGCTGCCTACAAAGCGGCCAAAAAGGCGCTAAAACTGGCCATAGTTGCGGCGAAGGACCAGGCGCGCAAGGAAATGCTCGCGGCCTTGAGCGAGGACCCATGGGGGCGTCCCTACCGTCAGGTACGGGAAAAGCTCAGACCGTGGGCCCCGCCGTTGACAAGGTCGCTTGAGCCGAATTTCGTTGCGCAGGTCGTGGCAGCGCTGTTTCCGCGCAGGGAGGAGCACGACCCTCCGTGCATGAACCCGCCGCCATCCTCAGGGCTAGAGGATGAAGAGGAAACCTCCATCGAGGTTACCGCAGAGGAGCTAAAGATGGTCCTCCGTCGCCTCAGCGCCAAGAACACCGCCCCTGGGCCTGACGGCATACCGGGGCGCGCGCTCGTTCTGGCCTCGAGGCACTTGGGGGACCGTCTGAGGAGGCTGTTCACCGTCTGCCTGGAGCGAGGGGAGTTCCCTGCTCGGTGGAAGGTGGGCGGCCTCGTGCTCCTGCGGAAGGAGGGGAGGCCTTCGGACTCGCCATCGGCGTATAGGCCGATCGTTCTGCTGGATGAGGCGGGCAAGCTCTTCGAGCGTGTCATCGCCGCACGCCTCTCCAGCCACCTCGCCCGTACTGGGCCGGATCTCTCGGTACACCAGTACGGGTTTCGGAGGGAACGGTCGACCGTCGGCGCAATACTGCGCGTGAGGGCCCTCGCCGAGGAGGCCGTAAATGAGGGTGGAGTGCTGTTGGCGGTGTCCTTGGACATCGCCAACGCATTCAACACGCTGCCGTGGGCGTGCATCAGAGAGGCCCTGCGCTACCACCGCGTACCGGAATACCTGCGCCGCATCCTCGAGGCGTACCTGTCCGACCGGACGGTCGCCTTCGAGACGCAGGACGGGGGGCGGTGGTGGCGAATGACGTGTGGAGTTCCCCAGGGGTCGGTCCTCGGACCGCTCCTGTGGAACATAGGCTATGATTGGGTGCTTCGCGGTGCCCTTCTCCCTGGCGTGGCCGTCACGTGCTACGCGGACGACACGTTGGTCACGGCCAAAGGGAGGTCCCATCGCGAGGCCTCAATCTTAGCTACGGCGGGCACGGCGCACGTGGTCCAGAAGATCCGGAGACTGGGGCTTGAGGTGGCCCTTAGTAAGACCGAGGCCATTTGTTTTCACGGTCCCCGGATGAAACTACCGGCAGATTATCACCTCACCATCGGCGGCACCCGCGTCCCTGTCGGGTCAACCTTAAAATATCTGGGGTTGACTCTTGACAGCCGCTGGAATTTCCGGGCGCACTTTGTCCGGCTGGAGCCGAAGCTAATGGGAGCGGCTGGCGCGCTCTCAAGACTCCTGCCAAACTTAGGCGGACCGAGCGTAACTACACGACGCCTATACCTCGGTGTATTACGCTCGATGGCGTTGTACGGCGCACCTGTGTGGGCCGCTAGTTGCTCGGATGGCGTCATCGGCACACTCCGCCGCGTGCAGAGACTGATGGCCATCCGAGTGACGCGGGGATACCGCACGGTGTCAGCCGAAGCGGCCGTGGTTCTCGCCGGGTCCCTCCCTTGGGACCTCGACGCGAAATCCCTCGCGTCACTGTACCAGTGGCGTGAGGATGCGCGAAGTCGGGGCGACCGACCGGCGCAAAGGGTGGTGGACGAGCGCCGCGAGGAGCTCCGACAGGCCCAAGTGGAGGTGTGGCGGATGCGGCTGGAACAACCGTCAGCGGGAGTCTGGACGGTGGAGGCCATAAGGCCGGTTTTAGAGGAGTGGCTGGGCCGTAAACACGGTGCACTTTCGTTCCGCCTCTCCCAATTACTTACGGCACACGGGTGCTTCGGCACATACCTGTGCCGTATCGGTAGAGAGGCGGACGAACGATGCCACCACTGCCCCAGCGTAAGTGATAGTGCGGCACATACGCTCACTGAGTGCCCAGCCTGGGCCCAGGAGCGCACCGAGCTGGCGGCTGTCGTCGGCCCCGACTTGTCGCTGCCGGCCGTAGTCTCGACCATGGTCGACAGCGATGAGGCGTGGCAGGCCGTTCGACATTACGCGGAGGCCGTAATGAGCCAGAAAGAGGCCGCGGAACGAGAGCGCGAAACCACCCGCGACTCAAACCGCGTAGCGCGCACCCGGCGCGGAAGAAGAGTCAGAGATGACCTACTTCCGCCCTAAGCGGCTCTTGGCGGCGGACTCGGGGGAGTCCGTCGCCAAACAATGAGCCCCGAGATGGCGGCGGCGTGTCCACGCCGCCTCTCGAAGAGGGATTTTTTCCCCACCCTTGTGGGTTTTTTGGAGAAGGGGTCTGTGAAGACCACCCGCCGCTAGAGCCCACCGATGAACCTCCGAGAGGAATTCCGGTGGGCGCTAGCAATTGCGGAGCGCTGGACACCGAGGGGTTTAGTGGGTAAACCTCTGGCCGAAACACGGCCCCAGGCCAGAGGGACCCCCACACACCGGGCCGCTCTCCCCCGGGAGCGGCCTGAAGGTCTTAAGGCGATTCCCCTCGTTAAAAAAAAAAAAAAAAAAAAAAAAAAGGTTAGGTTAGGTTAGGTTAGGTTCCCCCCCGAGTTGCGTCCACCTTGTCGTGGTGGGGGGGCTCAGTAGCCGCTCACCATAGCAAGCCAGCTATGTTGGGCGGTGAAGCGAAGAGACGCATTAGGTAGGTACACTTTACATTCACTCATACACTTACACACACAACTCACACTTTCACACACACACACCACACACCCTCACATACACTACACACCAATAGGTGGGTACCCTTGCCTTAATTGGCCGGGGTACGTGTTAGAGTAGGTGCCTCCCGCGAAAGCGGGGATGGGTCGTTCGGGCTTGCCTTCACCGGCCGGCCCCGTGGAGAGACCACGTTAAAAAACCTGAAAGTCAAGTTGGTGACGCAGGGCGAGGACTGTGTGGCCGCCCAGTAGGCGGTCTTTACTGCGTCCCCAGGGGGGTACCTGCCGCCCCACCCTTGGGTTACAAATCAAGGCCCCACAGGTGCCGAACCGGCTCCGGCCCTAGTGGGAAACCAATCCGTGTGCTCGTGGGACATGTATGGAGTACTTAAAAGAAAAAACCCAAATGAAAGTTGTGAAGGAGGAGAAGAAGAGGGAGAGAAGGGAGAGGCGCGAGACGCGCAGGCGTAAGAAGGAGGAGCTTTTGCTCGAGGAGAATGCGTCAGGGCTCAAAAACCCTGTCCGGGGAGAGGAAGGTGACAGACCTAGGAGCCCAGTCGTGCGGCTTGAAAGGCTGAGCAGCACAGACCTGCACAAAAAGGTGTTATTAGAAGATCTGGACCTTTCGGAGTCCTCCAGCACCGCAACTAATACACCGGACAACTTGTCCCTGTCCGGATACGAAAGCGTCGCAAGCTCGGCCACTGTGGCAAGTGCCAAAAGGCCGCATTGCGATTTGGACAGTGATGAGGAGTGGGGTGTAAATAAGGTCGCAACCACCTCCACCAGCTCAGGACGAGGACGAGGCCGTGGTCGCCCCCCCACCTCTGGGGAATACGTGGGATTAGCCAAAGCAAGGCAAGAACTCCTAAATGTAGAAAAGGAGGCACTACGCTTGGAGGCGGAAAAAGACGTGGACTCTGCAGCGGCTACTGCCAGGGAACTTCGGCTTCGGTTCCCGACAAAGGCGGAGCGGCAGAAAACCACCTCTGAAGGAGGATCGACTGACGTCCCAATTGAAGCTCTAACCACTCAGGGACTTAGTGAAAGGATTGCTGGCGACATCACAGCAATTAACTTTGTCGCCAACAACTCCAAAAAGTTGCAAGGCAGGTTTGTCGCCTACTTAAAAAGCGCCGCGCTCAGCGTCGCCAATGTGCTGGAAGAGCTGAGTCAGCGAACTGTCAGCGACGAAACAGCTCTGTTGCAGGCGGAAAACCGCAAAATTAAAGCGGAAATGGCGGAACTCCGAAAGGAACTCTCCGCCATTAGAGGAGAAATGACAAGGGCGAATAACAATCGCCCTTCAACATCTCAGGATAGGCCCTCGGGTGTTGGTGGACAGACCACCCCGGTCACTACTGCCAGGCCTGAGACCAGCCTCATCGAGGAGTTAAAGCGGGCACTCATAGTCGAAGTGGGGACTATGGTAAGTGCCCGCCTCCAAGTACTGGAAGAGAGGCTGCCCCCTGCCCCAATAATGCGCCCGCCTCTGGCGGCTGACAGGGCGCGACTGGCAAATTCGTCACCGCCTCTGGTGACACATGAGGTCAGCCCTGCCTTACCTACTACCGCGGGTAATAAAGGCAAGGGCAAAGGGAAGGGGAAAGGAAAGGGCAAGGGTCCCGCATCATTGATAGCTCACGCTGCCAACCTCGGCCCCTCCACTTCCGCTGCTGCCTTAGGCCCTCCCACTGCGGTCGCTGGCCCTTCCAGCGCCCCCTCTGCTCCGTCTGTCCAACCGACTTCTCCAGATGGAGCTTGGACGACGGTAGTGAAGAGGGGCAGGAAGGCGCCCAGAAAGAAAGCGGCAGCTCAACAACCTCGGCAGGCGGCTGAACAGCCCCCGCCGGCTAAAAAGCCGAAGCTGCGGGTGCATCGAACGGCGGGCATCGTCGTCACCCTGCAGCCAGAGGCAGAGCAACGTGGCGAAACCTATGCGGCGGTCCTGGCCGAGGCCAAGAGTCGCATTGATTGGCGCTCTATGGGCATTGAGGGTGTCCGTATAGACAGGACGGCTACGGGTGCCCGAATCATTAAGATCCCGGGCCCCGCAAAGGCCGAACAAGCCGATGCTCTGGCGGCCAAGATCACCGAAACCCTGACCGCCGATCGGGTCCGGGTATATCGCCCGGTCGCAACCGCCGATCTTCGGATCACCGGGCTCGACGACTCGGTGACAATGACCGAGCTCGTGGACGCCATCGCACGTGCAGGAAATTGCTCCCCAGAGCAAGTGAAATGTGGGGAAATACGCCGAGAATCGCGCAGCATGGGCTCGGCGTGGGTCCGCTGCCCGGTGGAGGCCGCGAAAAAGGCAACGGAAAGTGGCCGCTTGCTTGTGGGCTGGGTTTCAGCGACCGTTAAGCTGCTGCAGCCCCAAGTACAGCGGTGCTTCCGTTGCCTGGAGGTTGGGCACGTGAGGGCCAAGTGCACGTCAGATGTCGATCGTAGCGACATATGCTACAGGTGCGGCCAACCTGGTCACAAAGCCGGAATCTGCTCAGCTGCAGTGCACTGCGCCCTGTGCGCAGCTGCAGGACTGCCAGCCGCACATAAGGTGGGCACTAAGGCGTGCAAGGACCCAAAGCTGTCCAAGAAGAAGAAGCCTGCAACTGGAGCATCATCTAGCCCCACTGCAGCGGTTCAAGTCGTCTCTGACACCCCGGAGGCGATGGATGCGATGGTCGATGTCCCGGCTCCGTAATGGACCACGACCCCATCCATCGCTTCCTGCAGACGAACTTGAACCACTGCTGGAATGCCCAAAACTTGTTTGTGGCATCAATGGCACAGTGGTCCATAGAAATTGCTGTGGCGGCGGACCCGCATAGTGTCCCCCCTGGGAGCAGTTGGCTCGCGGACGCGACGACCCCGAAACCGGCGGTCGTAATAATCCCGAGCAATGCTCTCTGTGTGCCGCCCCTCCGCCTCATCGCCCGCGGCGTTGGCTACGTTGCCGCGATGTGGCGGAGCACTGTCGTGGTCGGAGCGTATTTCACGCCAAACCGGCCAGACCGAGAGTTCGAGGACTTCCTGGAAGAGGTTGGGGCCCTGCTGGACCGTACACAACCTCTTCCTGTACTCCTCCTGGGAGACCTCAACTCTTGGTCCACACGATGGGGCTGCACACAGGCCAATTCGAGGGGAAGGCTTCTCGAGCCCTGGCTCGACTCATATGAGTTGACGCCCTGTAATCGGGGATCGGCAAGCACCTTCGTGCGTTGGCGGGCTCAGTCGATAGTGGACGTCACTCTCGCAAGTCCCGCCCTCGCGCAAAGGGTGTACGACTGGCGGGTTGAGGAGGCGGAGACTCTGTCCGACCACCTGTACATCAGGTTCGAGATCTCCGCCCAGACCTCGCCCCCAGTCCAGCCGGCCCCCCGGGCAGAACGCCCGAGATGGGCCCTTCGTCAACTCGACAAGGAGCTCCTTGAGGAGGCCGCCATCATCCAGGCGTGGGTGCCCGTACCGGAGGTCCTGGATGATGTGGATACAGAGGCGGAAAGGCTCACGAGGGTAATGACGAGTGTCTGTGACACGTCGATGCCCCGGGTCAAGCCGCGAGCTCGCTCGCGGCAAGTGTACTGGTGGAGCGCGGAGATTGCCACGCTACGCGCCTCCTGCGTGGCAATGCGCCGCCAGTACCAGAGACACCGGAGGCGTCGACACGGTCGGCCCCGTGAGCCTGAGGAGCCGGATCCGGAGGAAGACCGGATATATGAGGCCTGGAGGTCTGGGAGGAGGGCCCTTAGTAAGGCGATTAGCACGGCGAAGGACAGAGCTCGCGAAGAGCTACTCGCGTCATTGAGTCGGGACCCATGGGGGCGCCCCTACCGGTCAGCTAGGGGAAAGCTCAGACCGTGGGCCCCACCTTTGACTCAGACGCTGGAGTCGGGTTTTGTTGCTCGGACAGTGGCGACGCTTTTCCCGCAAGCGGAAGGGCACCTTCCGCCGAACATGGCTCCGCCTCCAACAGCAGAGCCGGCAACGATGGAGGAAGACCCCATAGAGGTCACTTCCTCGGAGATGGAGATGGTCCTCCGTCGCCTCAGCGCGAAGAGCACCGCCCCTGGGCCTGACGGCATACCGGGGCGTGCGGTTGTTCTCGCCTCCAGGCACTTGGGGGACCATTTCCGGGGGCTGTTCTCCGCCTGCCTCGAGCGTGGGGAGTTCCCAGCCCGATGGCGGGTGGGCAGCCTCATACTCCTGAGGAAGGAGGGGCGACCGGAGGACTCGCCGTCGGCGTACCGGCCGATTGTCCTCCTCGACGAGGGGTGTAAACTCCTCGAGAGGATAATCGCCGCTCGCCTAACGAGCCACCTCACCCGTACCGGGCCGGACCTGTCGGCATACCAGTACGGGTTCCGGAGGGAGCGCTCGACGGTGGGGGCCATCCTTCGGGTCAAGGCCCTAGCGGAGGAGGCCGTGGCCGGGGGAGAGGTGCTGTTGGCTGTGTCACTCGACATAGCGAACGCCTTCAACACTCTCCCCTGGGCCTGCATTAAGGAGGCACTCCGCTTCCATCGTGTGCCGGAGTATCTGCGGCGGATAATCGACGCGTATCTGTCGGAGAGATGGATCGCGTACGAGTCCCGGGAGGGGCCACAGAGGTGGCGGATGACCTGCGGTGTTCCACAGGGGTCGGTACTTGGGCCGCTCCTGTGGAACGTGGGTTATGATTGGGTGCTGCGCGGCGCTTTTCTCCCGGGCCTGTCGGTGACGTGTTACGCTGACGACACATTGGTCACGGCCCGGGGGAGGACCTGCCGCGAGGCGGCCGTCTTAGCAACGGCTGGTGTCGCCCACGTGGTGGCAAGGATCCGCCGCCTGGGCCTTCGAGTCGCCCTCGAAAAAACGGAGGCAATCGCATTCTGCGGTCAGAGAGTTCGGCCCCCGCCGGACTTTCACATTGTGGTTGGCGGGGTAAGAATAGCCATTGGCTCGGCTCTAAAATATCTGGGCCTAACACTGGACAGCCGGTGGAAGTTCGACGCCCACTTCAATCGCCTGATCCCGAGATTGGTGGGAGCGGCGGGGCCACTTGCCCGGCTCCTACCAAATCTTGGTGGTCCGAGCGCGTCGACCAGGCGTCTATATTTGGGGATCATCCGCTCCATGGCTCTGTACGGAGCCCCGGTGTGGGCCGCTAATACCCCTGATGGCGTCATCGGCAGACTCCTGCAAGTGCAGAGGCTGATGGCCATCAGGGTGACGCGGGCATACCGCACCGTGTCGGGCGAAGCAGCCGTTGTCCTCGCCGGTTCCATGCCCTGGGACCTGGAGGCGAGAGCCCTCGCGTCACTCTACGAGTGGCGCGAGGAGGCGCGGAACCGGGGCGACCGACCGTCGCTCCGTGTCGTTGAAGAGCGACGGGAGGAGCTCCGCCAGGACCAGTTGGCGGTCTGGCGACAACGGCTGCAAGAGCCTGGAGCGGGTCACTGGACCATATCGGCAATCCGGCCCGTCTTGGAGGATTGGCTCTCCAGGAGCCATGGGGCACTCGCCTTTCGTCTGACACAGGTGCTCACCGGTCACGGCTGCTTCGGCAGGTACCTGTGTCGGATAAAGAGGGAGGTTGATGAGCGGTGTCACCACTGTACTTCCAGTGACGACACCGCTCAACACACGATTGAGGTGTGCCCAGCATGGGATGCACCCAGACGTGACCTCATGGGGGCAGTGGGCAACAATCTCTCGTTGCCCGCTATCGTTGCATCAATGCTCGAGAGTGAGGATGCCTGGACAGCCATGCGCCAATTCTGCGAGGCCATAATGTCCTTGAAAGAGGAGGCGGAGAGAGCGAGAGAGCTCGTCCGCGACACACAGCGCCCAAGGCGCACCCGGAGGCGGGGTCGTGCGAACGACCTCGTGCCCCCATAATACGGCACTTGGCGGCGGGCTCGGGGGAGTCCGTCGCCAAACAATGTGCCCGAGATGGCGGCGGCGTGTCCACGCCGCCACTCGAGAGGTCCACCCTGTTAAGGGTCAGAGAGGAGGCCTGACGAGGCCAACCGCAGTCGGGACTCGCGGCTGTAATGCAACAGCGGATCTTCCCGTGAGTCCCGACAACATGCGGAGTGACGGACACCGAGGGGTTTAGTGGGTAAACCCTGGCCGCTTACCATCTTAGGCCAGCGGGACCCCCACACACCGGGCCGCTCTCCCCCGGGAGCGGCCTGATGGTCTTAAGGTGATTCCCCTCGTAAAAAAAAAAAAAAAAAAAAGGTTAGGTTAGGTTAGGTTAGGTTAGGTTAGGTTAGGTTAGGTTAGGTTAGGTTAGGTTAGGTTAGGTTAGGTTAGGTTAGGTTAGGTTAGGTTAGGTTAGGTTAGGTTAGGTTAGGTTAGGTTAGGTTAGGTTAGGTTAGGTTAGGTTAGGTTAGGTTAGGTTAGGTTAGGTTAGGTTAGGTTAGGTTAGGTTAGGTTAGGTTAGGTTAGGTTAGGTTAGGTTAGGTTAGGTTTTTTTTTTTTTTTTTTAAAGTTCCCACTTCTCAGTAGGAGTCTTTTCTTTCCCTATCATGAGGACAGGGGACTGTTATTCTTATTTTTATTTATATTTCGTATGTAGTTAACCCACTTTTGTGAAGGGGTAATAATATATAATAAATAGTGTATAATATGATACATTTTTCACCTAATATAATATGTTTTATCACAGTCATTTTGCTAACCTATATTTAAAATTGTATATTGAGATATAAAAAATTTTGCGTTAAAATTGTATAATTTGTCAAATATAATAATAATAAAAGCGTATAATCAAGTTAAAACTAATATAATAAAATGCTTACGTGATTCGTAATAGTCGAATTTAAATTTAGTCCATGTTTAAAACTTAAAACTAGGGTCGATTTTTGGTATCACAGGGTACTATCACAATTGGTATCGTCATTCTCTCTCTACTTTTTCCGCAGCGTTGCGAATGAGCCGTACTCCTCTTTCTCGTTCTATTTTTGCTGAGCTCGGGATTACTCAAAATCCCGTAGCCAGCAAACCATCTTTTTCCTTGCCAATTACTCTCCGACGGCTCCTTCGCCACGCTTCGGATCAGAGCTAGGGTGGGACAACCGATGTCTTGTTTTCCGCGTAGTTTTGTTTTTGTTCTGCATCGAAATGCCATATTTCGTGCGAGCAAATAATGAACCCCATCGGTTGTCCCGTCCCTTGCCCCACTTACGACCGCGGTTGCAATACCAAAGGTAGAGCGACAGGTCCCCGTGGCCACCTTAGCAGTATGCGACCGCACTCCGCGCAACTTCCTCCCACTTCTTCCGCACGGGGCAGCATCTGTCAAAAGCGTTGTGGTTGTACTCGCGTACCCCCGACTTTAGACAGACGCTGCACCGCGCGGGTTCGTCGAGGCGGTCGCATTCCGCTTTTTTGTGGTCGCCGCCACAATGGCTGCAGATCGCCTTTTCCTCCCCCGGGGCTTTGCAGAACCTCCGCCCATGTCCGTAGCCCAAGCACCTAGTGCACTGGACCAGTGGGCTTTGGTCCTGCACGACCACCCGCTGCAGGTCGACATGTATTCGCTCTGCAGCGGTCAGTCGCTGCCAGATGGAGGGAGACGTCTGCAGCACAACATGGCAGGTCAACTGGTTCCTCGCTCTCCTTCGGTATTTCACTCGCATCTCCTCCTTCTCCATGTCGATGCCCATGAGGGTAGCAGTGTTCTGCCGCTTGATGGCCGTTATCAATTCGTCATCCGTTATGTACGACATGACGTCCTTGATAACGACCATCGGGTTTTTATTTAGTGCCTGCTTGATTTCTAAGTCCTTCCCTCTTTCTTCTAGACTTTTCCTTACCCTGTCCAGATCCTCCCTTTCCCGGCAAGATACCACCACTCCTCCCTCTCTCGACTTCCTCACTCTCTCAACCCTGACCCCTGTCTCCCCGGCCTGCACCGCCGTCCTAATCCTCTTCATCACTTCGTCGGAATGCGATAGGTCCGTCGAAGTCACGATGACCGAATGCAACGCCTTGCGCTGCTGCCGTGCAGGCTCCCCAGCGTTTTGAGGAGCCGCCGCTACTTGCGCGTAGGTAGCCTTTTCGGTCAGTCGTGACTCCGCCAGCTCTATCGCCTCCTTCGTCTCGCGGTGCAGGTCCCTATTTCCCCCCACGTCTCTTCCTATCTCCTCTACCGCGTTCTTTGTGCCCTTTATCAGGGCAAGTCCCTCATCGGCCTTTCCCTCGAGGATGCTCCGCATGTCCCTCAGCTCTTCGAGGATTCGGGCGGAGCCGTTGGAGCTTCCCGGCGGCGTTTGCGGGACGGGTCTTGTGTCCCGCCGCACGCCGGGCAGCGGTGTCGCCTGCTCCAACTGCCTCACCATGCGGAACATTCGGTCGATGAGGGACTTGACCATAACTTTGATGGTCGTTTTTATATTCCCCGACTCCTCGAGTTGGAGATAGGCTTCCTCCATGACCCACCGTGCTTCGGCGGTCCGGTTTGGGAAGCCCTTCGGTTCCTCGAGGATCGGGGACGCCTCTGTCGGGGCCTTCGTTGGCGGCCTCCGCTTCGCCTTTTTATCCTTGAGGACGAAAGTCCTGTCGGTCTCACCCGATGTTGGTCTATCCGGCGAGACCGACAAGGCCCTCGCCTCCGCGTCCTCCCATTCATCGATACTCTTCCTGACACTTCGAGTGGTGGCAGGAAGAGTAACGACCGGGGGCCTCGTTGTTGTGGCCCCCTTGACCAGTCTGGAGCGAGTGGTCGGGGGGACGCCGGTGATCGGAGTTGAGGCCGCCAACGTGCCATCATTGTTAATTCCCTGCGCGAGGGTGGGGTCGTGACGGGTCGCGGGACCATCTAGGGCCCCCGCGTCCGTCGTCCTAGAAGGGCCAGGTGCGGCCAAGTCCGATGCCGCGGCCTGCGCGACGGTCGAATCGACTACGTCGTCGATTTTGTCGTTTTTGGCCCTTTGGGCCTGTCCCTGAGGGGTTCTAAACCCAAACATTGTCAAATATGTGGCCCACTGATGTGCCCTTTACAAGTTTAGGCGATTTAGATCGCCTCCCACCGAAAAAACCAAAGTTAAAATTACCGCCAAGCCAGAAGTCTAGCTTAGCGAGAGACCAAAGGGTGGGTGGGCGGGCAAAAAATGCGTAATTTGTGCGGGATAGGTACGGGATAGGTGTCTGAGGGTTTAGGGGATGTAGGAGGGGGTTGTTTGGAGTAGTTTTGAGGGAAATTCGCGAAAGTTTTCCTAAGAAAATTTCGAGAAAACGGGAAAATTCGCACAAAATTCACTAGAAATATGTAAAATTTGACAAAAATTTCGAAAATAACTGTTATTAACTGTGTCTATTGTATTTTTCAGGAGCAGGGAACACCACCGGGATGCCGCTGTATAGTCAAAAACTCAAAAAGTCTAATGAAAAATTTCCAAAAATCGACGATGTATGAAAAGTTGGTATCGGTTACGTGAATTTTCTAAGTCCCAAATTAGTAGGTATGCAGGCAAAAATGCGTAATTTGTGCGGGATAGGTACGGGATAGGTGTCTGAGGGTTTAGGGGATGTAGGAGGGGGTTGTTTGGAGTAGTTTTGAGGGAAATTCGCGAAAGTTTTCCTAAGAAAATTTCGAGAAAACGGGAAAATTCGCACAAAATTCACTAGAAATATGTAAAATTTGACAAAAATTTCGAAAATAACTGTTATTAACTGTGTCTATTGTATTTTTCAGGAGCAGGGAACACCACCGGGATGCCGCTGTATAGTCAAAAACTCAAAAAGTCTAATGAAAAATTTCCAAAAATCGACGATGTATGAAAAGTTGGTATCGGTTACGTGAATTTTCTAAGTCCCAAATTAGTAGGTATGCAGGCAAAAATGCGTAATTTGTGCGGGATAGGTACGGGATAGGTGTCTGAGGGTTTAGGGGATGTAGGAGGGGGTTGTTTGGAGTAGTTTTGAGGGAAATTCGCGAAAGTTTTCCTAAGAAAATTTCGAGAAAACGGGAAAATTCGCACAAAATTCACTAGAAATATGTAAAATTTGACAAAAATTTCGAAAATAACTGTTATTAACTGTGTCTATTGTATTTTTCAGGAGCAGGGAACACCACCGGGATGCCGCTGTATAGTCAAAAACTCAAAAAGTCTAATGAAAAATTTCCAAAAATCGACGATGTATGAAAAGTTGGTATCGGTTACGTGAATTTTCTAAGTCCCAAATTAGTAGGTATGCAGGCAAAAATGCGTAATTTGTGCGGGATAGGTACGGGATAGGTGTCTGAGGGTTTAGGGGATGTAGGAGGGGGTTGTTTGGAGTAGTTTTGAGGGAAATTCGCGAAAGTTTTCCTAAGAAAATTTCGAGAAAACGGGAAAATTCGCACAAAATTCACTAGAAATATGTAAAATTTGACAAAAATTTCGAAAATAACTGTTATTAACTGTGTCTATTGTATTTTTCAGGAGCAGGGAACACCACCGGGATGCCGCTGTATAGTCAAAAACTCAAAAAGTCTAATGAAAAATTTCCAAAAATCGACGATGTATGAAAAGTTGGTATCGGTTACGTGAATTTTCTAAGTCCCAAATTAGTAGGTATGCAGGCAAAAATGCGTAATTTGTGCGGGATAGGTACGGGATAGGTGTCTGAGGGTTTAGGGGATGTAGGAGGGGGTTGTTTGGAGTAGTTTTGAGGGAAATTCGCGAAAGTTTTCCTAAGAAAATTTCGAGAAAACGGGAAAATTCGCACAAAATTCACTAGAAATATGTAAAATTTGACAAAAATTTCGAAAATAACTGTTATTAACTGTGTCTATTGTATTTTTCAGGAGCAGGGAACACCACCGGGATGCCGCTGTATAGTCAAAAACTCAAAAAGTCTAATGAAAAATTTCCAAAAATCGACGATGTATGAAAAGTTGGTATCGGTTACGTGAATTTTCTAAGTCCCAAATTAGTAGGTATGCAGGCAAAAATGCGTAATTTGTGCGGGATAGGTACGGGATAGGTGTCTGAGGGTTTAGGGGATGTAGGAGGGGGTTGTTTGGAGTAGTTTTGAGGGAAATTCGCGAAAGTTTTCCTAAGAAAATTTCGAGAAAACGGGAAAATTCGCACAAAATTCACTAGAAATATGTAAAATTTGACAAAAATTTCGAAAATAACTGTTATTAACTGTGTCTATTGTATTTTTCAGGAGCAGGGAACACCACCGGGATGCCGCTGTATAGTCAAAAACTCAAAAAGTCTAATGAAAAATTTCCAAAAATCGACGATGTATGAAAAGTTGGTATCGGTTACGTGAATTTTCTAAGTCCCAAATTAGTAGGTATGCAGGCAAAAATGCGTAATTTGTGCGGGATAGGTACGGGATAGGTGTCTGAGGGTTTAGGGGATGTAGGAGGGGGTTGTTTGGAGTAGTTTTGAGGGAAATTCGCGAAAGTTTTCCTAAGAAAATTTCGAGAAAACGGGAAAATTCGCACAAAATTCACTAGAAATATGTAAAATTTGACAAAAATTTCGAAAATAACTGTTATTAACTGTGTCTATTGTATTTTTCAGGAGCAGGGAACACCACCGGGATGCCGCTGTATAGTCAAAAACTCAAAAAGTCTAATGAAAAATTTCCAAAAATCGACGATGTATGAAAAGTTGGTATCGGTTACGTGAATTTTCTAAGTCCCAAATTAGTAGGTATGCAGGCAAAAATGCGTAATTTGTGCGGGATAGGTACGGGATAGGTGTCTGAGGGTTTAGGGGATGTAGGAGGGGGTTGTTTGGAGTAGTTTTGAGGGAAATTCGCGAAAGTTTTCCTAAGAAAATTTCGAGAAAACGGGAAAATTCGCACAAAATTCACTAGAAATATGTAAAATTTGACAAAAATTTCGAAAATAACTGTTATTAACTGTGTCTATTGTATTTTTCAGGAGCAGGGAACACCACCGGGATGCCGCTGTATAGTCAAAAACTCAAAAAGTCTAATGAAAAATTTCCAAAAATCGACGATGTATGAAAAGTTGGTATCGGTTACGTGAATTTTCTAAGTCCCAAATTAGTAGGTATGCAGGCAAAAATGCGTAATTTGTGCGGGATAGGTACGGGATAGGTGTCTGAGGGTTTAGGGGATGTAGGAGGGGGTTGTTTGGAGTAGTTTTGAGGGAAATTCGCGAAAGTTTTCCTAAGAAAATTTCGAGAAAACGGGAAAATTCGCACAAAATTCACTAGAAATATGTAAAATTTGACAAAAATTTCGAAAATAACTGTTATTAACTGTGTCTATTGTATTTTTCAGGAGCAGGGAACACCACCGGGATGCCGCTGTATAGTCAAAAACTCAAAAAGTCTAATGAAAAATTTCCAAAAATCGACGATGTATGAAAAGTTGGTATCGGTTACGTGAATTTTCTAAGTCCCAAATTAGTAGGTATGCAGGCAAAAATGCGTAATTTGTGCGGGATAGGTACGGGATAGGTGTCTGAGGGTTTAGGGGATGTAGGAGGGGGTTGTTTGGAGTAGTTTTGAGGGAAATTCGCGAAAGTTTTCCTAAGAAAATTTCGAGAAAACGGGAAAATTCGCACAAAATTCACTAGAAATATGTAAAATTTGACAAAAATTTCGAAAATAACTGTTATTAACTGTGTCTATTGTATTTTTCAGGAGCAGGGAACACCACCGGGATGCCGCTGTATAGTCAAAAACTCAAAAAGTCTAATGAAAAATTTCCAAAAATCGACGATGTATGAAAAGTTGGTATCGGTTACGTGAATTTTCTAAGTCCCAAATTAGTAGGTATGCAGGCAAAAATGCGTAATTTGTGCGGGATAGGTACGGGATAGGTGTCTGAGGGTTTAGGGGATGTAGGAGGGGGTTGTTTGGAGTAGTTTTGAGGGAAATTCGCGAAAGTTTTCCTAAGAAAATTTCGAGAAAACGGGAAAATTCGCACAAAATTCACTAGAAATATGTAAAATTTGACAAAAATTTCGAAAATAACTGTTATTAACTGTGTCTATTGTATTTTTCAGGAGCAGGGAACACCACCGGGATGCCGCTGTATAGTCAAAAACTCAAAAAGTCTAATGAAAAATTTCCAAAAATCGACGATGTATGAAAAGTTGGTATCGGTTACGTGAATTTTCTAAGTCCCAAATTAGTAGGTATGCAGGCAAAAATGCGTAATTTGTGCGGGATAGGTACGGGATAGGTGTCTGAGGGTTTAGGGGATGTAGGAGGGGGTTGTTTGGAGTAGTTTTGAGGGAAATTCGCGAAAGTTTTCCTAAGAAAATTTCGAGAAAACGGGAAAATTCGCACAAAATTCACTAGAAATATGTAAAATTTGACAAAAATTTCGAAAATAACTGTTATTAACTGTGTCTATTGTATTTTTCAGGAGCAGGGAACACCACCGGGATGCCGCTGTATAGTCAAAAACTCAAAAAGTCTAATGAAAAATTTCCAAAAATCGACGATGTATGAAAAGTTGGTATCGGTTACGTGAATTTTCTAAGTCCCAAATTAGTAGGTATGCAGGCAAAAATGCGTAATTTGTGCGGGATAGGTACGGGATAGGTGTCTGAGGGTTTAGGGGATGTAGGAGGGGGTTGTTTGGAGTAGTTTTGAGGGAAATTCGCGAAAGTTTTCCTAAGAAAATTTCGAGAAAACGGGAAAATTCGCACAAAATTCACTAGAAATATGTAAAATTTGACAAAAATTTCGAAAATAACTGTTATTAACTGTGTCTATTGTATTTTTCAGGAGCAGGGAACACCACCGGGATGCCGCTGTATAGTCAAAAACTCAAAAAGTCTAATGAAAAATTTCCAAAAATCGACGATGTATGAAAAGTTGGTATCGGTTACGTGAATTTTCTAAGTCCCAAATTAGTAGGTATGCAGGCAAAAATGCGTAATTTGTGCGGGATAGGTACGGGATAGGTGTCTGAGGGTTTAGGGGATGTAGGAGGGGGTTGTTTGGAGTAGTTTTGAGGGAAATTCGCGAAAGTTTTCCTAAGAAAATTTCGAGAAAACGGGAAAATTCGCACAAAATTCACTAGAAATATGTAAAATTTGACAAAAATTTCGAAAATAACTGTTATTAACTGTGTCTATTGTATTTTTCAGGAGCAGGGAACACCACCGGGATGCCGCTGTATAGTCAAAAACTCAAAAAGTCTAATGAAAAATTTCCAAAAATCGACGATGTATGAAAAGTTGGTATCGGTTACGTGAATTTTCTAAGTCCCAAATTAGTAGGTATGCAGGCAAAAATGCGTAATTTGTGCGGGATAGGTACGGGATAGGTGTCTGAGGGTTTAGGGGATGTAGGAGGGGGTTGTTTGGAGTAGTTTTGAGGGAAATTCGCGAAAGTTTTCCTAAGAAAATTTCGAGAAAACGGGAAAATTCGCACAAAATTCACTAGAAATATGTAAAATTTGACAAAAATTTCGAAAATAACTGTTATTAACTGTGTCTATTGTATTTTTCAGGAGCAGGGAACACCACCGGGATGCCGCTGTATAGTCAAAAACTCAAAAAGTCTAATGAAAAATTTCCAAAAATCGACGGTTAGGTTAGGTTAGGTTAGGTTAGGTTAGGTTAGGTTAGGTTAGGTTAGGTTAGGTTAGGTTAGGTTAGGTTAGGTTAGGTTAGGTTAGGTTAGGTTAGGTTAGGTTAGGTTAGGTTAGGTTAGGTTAGGTTAGGTTAGGTTAGGTTAGGTTAGGTTAGGTTAGGTTAGGTTAGGTTAGGTTAGGTTAGGTTAGGTTAGGTTAGGTTAGGTTAGGTTAGGTTAGGTTAGGTTAGGTTAGGTTAGGTTAGGTTAGGTTAGGTTAGGTTAGGTTAGGTTAGGTTAGGTTAGGTTAGGTTAGGTTAGGTTAGGTTAGGTTAGGTTAGGTTAGGTTAGGTTAGGTTAGGTTAGGTTAGGTTAGGTTAGGTTAGGTTAGGTTAGGTTAGGTTAGGTTAGGTTAGGTTAGGTTAGGTTAGGTTAGGTTAGGTTAGGTTAGGTTAGGTTAGGTTAGGTTAGGTTAGGTTAGGTTAGGTTAGGTTAGGTTAGGTTAGGTTAGGTTAGGTTAGGTTAGGTTAGGTTAGGTTAGGTTAGGTTAGGTTAGGTTAGGTTAGGTTAGGTTAGGTTAGGTTAGGTTAGGTTAGGTTAGGTTAGGTTAGGTTAGGTTAGGTTAGGTTAGGTTAGGTTAGGTTAGGTTAGGTTAGGTTAGGTTAGGTTAGGTTAGGTTAGGTTAGGTTAGGTTAGGTTTTTTTTTTTTTTTTTTTTTTTTTTTTTTTTTTTTTTTATAGGGCCTCTAAGGCCCCTCTACCAACTCCCACTCCAGTGAGCGGACTTTTTTCCTCCTTTTCTCATTCATTCTTTTCATGCTTTCTTTTTTAAATAATGGGATTTTAGGGTTTTTATTTGTATCGCTCTTTTCCGCGCTTAAGCGCGTTGTTCCTTTTTTACTTTTTTCTTCTTAATGCTATTACAGATTTTTCTTGCTTCTAGTTTTAAAATACATACATCAATTCTAAAATACATACATAATCTTATTACTTTCCCCGGGTTCATAAACATACACATTGTCTTATATACTATATCACAGAACATATTCTTACACATTAACAATTTACAATCACAGTCAGTCTTATTTGCTAATATCACAGATGCTGTTGTCAATAAAATACTAATAATAATATGCTGTGTATGTGGGTGTGTGTAGCTGTTCTCGTGTAGTGTGCCTGTCTGTGTCGTGCAAAGGTTGTTGGCTGGGGGCGATCGCGATTCCGCGCGTTGTCCCCCCTCCCGCTCTACTTTTGTCGAGCCGCGTTCATGCCGCCCGACAAAAGAGTCGGGACGGAGTTCACCGCGCCTCGCCGCCGTCTCACCTTGTCCGGACCTCTTCTCAACCTTCCTTCGCCCAGTGTTGCCTGGGGTCTCCCGCACTTCCTCAGAAAGTTGGGAGGCTTCATGGACTCTAGAGTCCAGAGGAAGCCACCCCGACAACACTAAGGCGAAGTTCAGGGAGCCCGTCCTTTGACCTTCTTCATTTTCAAATACCAACATCCTCTGCGCGACCCCGAATACTTTTTTGCCAAATCGTTGTCTTGCGAATTTTTTATTTGCTTCATCGTTGCCCTTAGCAATAGGCTACTCTTGATCTGGCCAGTCCCTCCCACTTTTGTCTAATGGGGCAGATTCTGTTAAAACAGCTGTGCTCTACATTTGTTGCACCCTCCCTTTTGCAATTTATGCACGTCGGCAGTTTCTCCTTGTTTCCGCACGCGACACTCAGGTGACCCTCCCCACAGTGGCTGCAGCTGTCCAACTGCTCCTTACAAACCCGTCTGCTGTGGCCGTAGCCCAGACAGCGGGAGCATTGGATTAAGGGGGACTGGTCCTCGACGGGGGACTTGCCCCATCGAAGTTGTACAGTCCCCTCCTCTGTCAGCTGCCTCCACACTGGGGGAGTTACTCTCAGCACCATGTGCGTCACGTGCGGGTTCCTCGTCTTCTTTTCGTATAACGCCTCAACGTGCTCCTCCACCTTGACCTCTCCCTTTCTCTCCTTCTCCATTGCCCTTTTAACTCCCTCCATGACCTGCCTGGTTTTGTCCTCACCTCTTACATACTTTACCACCACTAGCGGGTTTTTGTTTATCGCTCTTTCCGCCTTTAAGTTGTCCTTTCCCTCTATCCTTTCCTTCATCTTTTCTGCTTCCTCCTTCTTTTCAAATCCCAAGACCACCTTCTGGTCCTTAGCCTTCCTAATTCTACTGACCTCAAACCACTCCCCGCCCCCGTCCCTGTCGACCGACTGCTTCACCATATCTATTACTTCGTCACTCGTTTTTGTGGCGTCGGTCGACGATACTATGACTGAGTGGAGCGTTCTCGGTGGCGGGGGTGGTTTTTTCCTTACTCTGTCGGCGTATGTTTCCTCTCTTCCTACTCTCTTGCTTTCCTCTCTTACTGTTTTCCCTTTCTCAATATCCTTTTTCAGCTCTTCCATTATTCTGTTCCCCTGACTCACCATTTCTTTAATGTTTTTCTGTTCCTCTTCCACACTCTTACTTCCTTCTGTTTGCTTGCTTATTCTTTCTATCATCTCCACTATCTCCTGCTTCTCCTTCTTTGCTTCCCTTTTCCTTTCCACTTCTGCCTTTTCTATTCTCTCTTGTACTTCCATAATTTTCTCTATATCTACCCCTCCACTCATTCTTTGCATTGCCGTCTTCATTTCTTCTACTGCCTTGTTGGTCTCCTCCACCATGTCCCTCATGTCCTTCATTTCAGCTTCCGTTATGATATTGGCCCTCATCTTACTGCACATCTTCCCCATCAATTCCCTCATTTCCTGTCTCTCTCTTCTAAACTCTTCTTTCTCCTCTTTGTCCACCTTCTCTATTTTCTCCGGTTCCTCTGTTGTTTTCCTTGCCTCAATTTTCTCTCCCATTCTCTCCATTTCTTCTCTCATTTTCTTCATTTCTTCCTTTTGCTGCTTTATCATATTTATGAATGCTGTTTGGCATTTCTTCGCCTCCGCCACGCTCAAGTGGACTTGTTCCCTGACTATTTCCTCTATTCTTACTTCCTTTTCCCTGCTCGCCTCCTTTATCATTTCTGTACGCTCTATGTATGCTCCTTTCATAAGTTCGTCCCGTTCCATTATCTCCTCTCTTTGGTTTTTTATCTCCTTCCTCGCCTCTTCCATTAATTTCCGGTCCTTTTCTCTCATCTCTTTGACTTCTTTCAACATTTCCATCATCAGTTTCTTCATTTCACCCCTCTCCAGTTCCTTCTCCCCATTGCCATCCTTCTCGCTTTTCTTATGTTCAACTGCTCCTGCTTTCTCCTTCCTGTTCACTCCCTTCTCCAGTTCCTGGTTTCTTTCTACAATCTCCTTCACTATCTCCACCAATTCCTTGACCTCTTCCACAATCTTAGCCTTGTTTTCCCGGGTAACCGATTTTACCGGCCCCTTTGCCTCCATTTGCTGGTGGATGGTCTCCTGCGCTCTCACCGCTCTCCTTTGCAGGTCACCGACATCCATGGCGGGCCTCAGGCTCTCCATCCCCAGCATTCTCGATGTACCCCCTTTGGGAGAGGGTGTCTTGGGCTTTGATTTGGGTTGGTTTTCAAGTTTTTTACAAATGTCAAGGCTCATTCTTACTTGTCTAGGGTAAATTGGGTCTTTACTTGTATACATTTTGATGTTACGTCGCTAAAATTTAATTAAGTTCGGCCTATTTGAAGTTAAAATTGAAAATAAATAAAGTTAAAATTGAATAATAATTAAAAATTGAATTAAAATTGAGGATTTAATTAAATTTGAAAATTGAATTAAAATTGAATACTGGGTTAGAGTTAAAAAATATTGAATTAAATTTAAAATTGAATTAAAATGACTAGAATGGTTATTAAAATTGGGGGGAGATAAGTTTTTAAAATGTGCGTATCGGGTGTGTTGTTGTTCCGTGTCTATAGCTTGTTGTGTTGTGTATGTCTGTCTATGTATGTACTGTTTGTGGGAGTGGTATTGTCAAATAATAATATAAATGTGTCAGCCTAAACCTAACGTAACCTATGTCAAAATGATAAAATAAAATTGTAAAAGTTGTATAAAACTTAAGTCTAATCAGTCAAAATATAATAAATACAATAAAATACAATAAAACACAGTTTAAAAGTTGTATAACTTAGGTCTATATCACAGTCAGAATAAAAGTATTAAAATTAAAGAAAATAAAATAAAATTGTTAAAAGGTTTGTAAAAGTTGTATAAAAGGGGACGTCACACACTTAAAAACTACTTGGTCGCTACCCCTGTATCAATCTCCGTCAAAAACAATCTTTTTTTACACCAACTCTATCGGTGCTCTACCGGTAGAGTTTGTCAAAAATCAATCTTCAGTCAAACCAGTTGACTCGTTACACTAACTCACGGAGTTAATCTAAAAATACTAAAATTTTTAAAAATCTAAAAAATTTTTGGTGCGACCAAAAATGGCCACCGGTCCAAACGCAAGGAGACCCTGCCCAGGGGGTAGCTTGGGGCCGGAGAAGAGCTCCAGAAAAAATCCCAAGCTCGTAGCTCCCCTAGTTCCGGAGATATGTCCAATCTAAACTTTTCAAGATGGCGGCCAATATGGCGGCCGAAGCTTAGATAGGCTATATCTCCGCAGCCAGTCACGCTAGACCCCTAGTATGCGGGTTTCCCGAGTCGGGCTCGGTGAGAGCTGTCGATTGGTGGGGTGATCCGGCCCAAAAAGTTTCACCCCTCCGATTTCCAAATTTTGACTCTAGGGACGTAGAGCAGCTCGCGGGGGTGTCCCCTAAGAAAACCCCGTGGCTCTACGACCGACGGTGCCGGAGATATTCACGTTTTTGTCAAAACAAGATGGCGGACCAAGATGGCCGCCAACTTTTTGACCCGCTGTATCTCCGTCACCGGTGGCCGCACGGACTTGTGCGAGGGCTCGTTCAAACGGGCTCGTCGAGATCTACCCGGGCCCGTGTAGAGCTCAACTATGTAGAGTCGCAAAATTATTTTTGTGACTCTACCTAGAGTCAGTCGCTTATCCTAACACAGAAACAAGTTGCGCTGCCTAATAACTAACTTCCGTGTTCCGGGTATTCCAAAGTTCCCGTAAAAAAGGGTTTTTACCCCCTCTCTACCTGGGGAGTGCTCTACCACTAAAACTCTCTATGAGAAGTTTGTAGCCCTCGGCGAGCTACACAATTAGGAAAAAACCGCGTAATTTTAAGCCTAATAGTTGCCGAGTTATGTAATTTTGAAAATCCCGATTTACGTAAATAATTTCCGAAAATGACCCCCCTCAATTTTGAATTTAAAAATTTGGAAAAATTATGGCAGGTAGATTCCCCCAAAAAAAATGACTTCTGCGAAGAAAAATAATAAAAAAGTCAATTTGGGGGGCAGTTATGACCCCGGGAACTCTGAAATTTTTTCCGCCTGGAAGGGTTTGTTTACCTTTTTTAATACTTAATAGCTATGTCATTAATACACATAAAAATCGGGAGAAAGTGCAATCCTGTAGAGTATATCCTGTAGAATATTACAATATTTTTAAAACAATTTAATTTCCAATTTTTGATTACTTTTTGCACTTTTTCCCGAAATGTAAAAATTTTTCCTAAAAAATCGAATAATTTCTAAATTAAAAGTCAGAAAATTTTAAAAACAACAAAACAGGGTAAAACAAACACAGGTCAATAAATTATGACAAAAATAAAAAATTAAAATCAATAAATAAAAAAGTTATAGGGTTAAAACAAAATTTTTAAAATTCGGGTCTTAAGTTTGTAACTAAAATATCTCAAAATTTTTCCCGGGGAAAGTTTCCTAATTTTTTGTTACAAACTATTTCAACAGAATCCCTACAATATCACAGTTTAAAAATCACAGCTTGTCACTCTACTTTTTGAAATATAGAGTCTGCAAAGTTATTATTTGGTACTTTTGTCAAGTCGAAATTTTTGAGGTCCTATAACTTTTGATCCACTTATCTTTTGGTACTTTTTCTTCCTGTTCCTTCTTCTTCTCGACGTCCTCTATCTGCTCGTGTCTTCAAAGTTGATCCAGCTCCTCTGCTTCTTTTTCAGGTGCACGTGGCGGGACCGGAAAACGGCCCGTGTCTCCCTGGTCCCGTTCCGGAAAAATCCGATGATAGTCTCGGGAGATAGATCTCACCGAGACGCGTCGATAGTGTCCAAAAAATATATGTGTTGTCGCTTAAACGCCGGAGATATCGGCGTTTTTGTCGAATTTTTAGACACTTTGGTTCACTTTTGCACTGAAATTTTTGTAAAAACTGTAAATATTCACTTTTCGCACTTTTTTCGATTTTCGCTGAATCACTCGCGACCTTAGGAATACGTTGCACTTTTTCCCGGCGCGATTGGACGATTTTTGCCTATTTTTGCTATTTTTCGACCGCGGAGCGCTCTAATTTCTGGGCGCTCTCGACGGCGGGTGGCGCGCAACTGGGTTAGGTTAGGTTAGGTTAGGTTAGGTTAGGTTAGGTTAGGTTAGGTTAGGTTAGGTTAGGTTAGGTTAGGTTAGGTTAGGTTAGGTTAGGTTAGGTTAGGTTAGGTTAGGTTAGGTTAGGTTAGGTTAGGTTAGGTTAGGTTAGGTTAGGTTAGGTTAGGTTAGGTTAGGTTAGGTTAGGTTAGGTTAGGTTAGGTTAGGTTAGGTTAGGTTAGGTTAGGTTAGGTTAGGTTAGGTTAGGTTAGGTTAGGTTAGGTTAGGTTAGGTTAGGTTAGGTTCCCCCCCGAGTTGCGTCCACCTTGTCGTGGTGGGGGGGCTCAGTAGCCGCTCACCATAGCAAGCCAGCTATGTTGGGCGGTGAAGCGAAGAGGCGCATTAGGTAGGTACACTTCATTCGCTCATACACTTACACACACAACTCTCATTTTTCACACACACACACACACACCACACACGTTCACACACACACATTTCACACACATATCAAAGTAGGCACACACAAAGCTGTGGATCAGCAAAAACAAAATATGGATAAAGTCGCTAATGCAAATATTCTCCGGGCGGGTCCTTCCTGCGACGCAGGAGGGGAATCCCGTCACGCTTCGGCGTGCTGCCCCACGTTATACGGAGGGGGCAACATTCGCGATGATAGCCTTGGGGATAAGGGGGGGAAATTGAAAGGTGGGGAACATGTGGCTCAGGGGAATGAGCCGAAAGGGGGAGGGGAAAAGGTTGCTCGGGGGAATGAGCAGAAGGGGAAGGAAAGTGTTGCTCAGGGGAATGAGCAGATAAAGGGGGGGAGTAAAAAGAGGGAGAGTAGACTGCGAAAGTCTGAAAGAGTGGCTGGGCGCAATTCGCCTATGTTACGGGAGAAAGAGAGGGAAATGGAATCGAGACCGTCGGTAAGACTCTGCCGAATCTCGGAGGACGTCCTCGAACGTCACCGCCAGCAAACTCGTGATCGGAGTCGGAGTACCAGTCTGGAGAGTCAACTGCGTCTCTCCGAGACTGACACCGAGAGCGGGGCAGGCGGTGGCGTCGACAGCGACGTCGAATTCTTTGATGTGGCGTCGGACGATGGGATGAGCACTGGGAGTGCCAAGGCTCAAAAACGTCCCCTTGACAAGGACGATGATGAGTGGGGTGGAGGCGGAAACGCACCCGCTATTAAAATCCGCGGACGTGGTAGACCCCCAACACATGGGAACTACGTCGGGCTTGCGGAAGCCAAGGAGAGGCTGGCCGAGGCTGAGAAGCAGCAGCTTCGGCTTGAAGCCGAAAAAGAGATTGCTGCAATGGCTGCATCGGCCAGAGTTCTGCGGCTAAAATACCCAACGAGGACGGAACTGTCCTCGAGGGGATTAACCAGCTCGGCTGAGCTAGTCGCTGGTCTCACTGACCAGTCCACGCTCGGTCTTGGCCTGCGTATCCAGGGGGATCTGGACAGCATCTCTCACGTGGCCAAGAACAGCAAGAATCTGTGCGGTAAGTTCCAGGGCTACTTGAGGGATGCCACCGCCAGCGTCAAAGAAGTTTTTGACGAGCTTAGTCGGAGGACCGTGTCGGAGGAAACCGCGGTCCTCCAGGCTGAGAATGCCAAAATGCGCAAGGAACTGGCCGACCTGCGCAAGGAGCTTTCGGCAATGAAAGAGGAGATGGGCAAATTGGTGCAATCTTGCCATCCTCCTAGGCCGGAGACAGCGCTTCAGGCGTCTATGGCCCCACAACCACTGGAGGAGCTTCGGCGGTCGCTATTGGTTGACTTGGGGACAATGATGTCGGCCCGTTTGGCGAATCTCGAGGAGAAGCTTCCGCCTGCACCTCGACTGCGGCCTCCACTTGCGGCGGACAGAATAGGTGAGGCCTCCACACCTGTTTCGTTGGCTCCGCCTGCTACCCATGTCCCTGCTGGCAAGGGAAAGGGAGTAGGAAAAAAGAGCAAGGGTGTGGCCTTGCAATCGGGTACCTTTGCTGCTGTGGCTGCTGGACAGTCAGGCATGGGCGGCGAAAAGGTACTTTCACCCCCAACCCCGTCGGTCTTGCCGACAACAGCAACACCTTCGAAGAAGGGCAAGGGAAGGGGCAAGAAGTCGGGCAGCAAAACTGTCACAGCCCAAACGGCTGATCGGGCTATAGCCGGACCTTCCTCGGCTTGGCCGCCGGTCCCCGCTGTTGCCGACAGGTCGGCCGCACTTCCTCCATCCAGAGAGTGGGTGCGTGTTGGCCGAAATGGTAGGCGGGAGGCTGGCGACAGGATACAGGTTCCTGTGCAGAAGGGCCCGAAAAAGCCCAAACTCCGGACTCCGAGGACGGCGGCTGTTGTGGTGACTCTACAGCCGGAGGCCGAAAAGAACGGAGTCACCTATGCGTCGGCGCTGTCGGAGGCCAAGAGGCAAATCGACTGGGCGGCTCTTGGCATCCCGGGGCTTCGTCCGCGACGGGCTGCAACAGGTGCCCGCATATTCGAAGTGGCGGGAGACGACAGAGGCGCAAAGGCCGACCAACTGGCTGAACTCATCAGGCGGATATTGGGTGATGAGTGTGTCCGAGTACAGCGCCCGGTGGCGACGGCTGACATCCGCATAGCCGGCTTGGACGACACCGTCACTGGACCGGAGCTCCTGGCGGCAATCGTTACAGCGAGTGACTGCGCCGCCGAGACGATAAAAGTTGGTGAAATCCGCCAGTCTTCGGGTGGCATGGGGGCCGCATGGGTTCGATGCCCAGTCGATGTGGCCAAAAAACTGGCGAGTGCCGGCCGCCTTCTTGTCGGCTGGGTGTCGGCTAGCGTCAAGCTGCTGACGCCCAGAGAGAGGCGTTGCTATAGGTGCCTCGAGACCGGACACGTTCGCACCCAGTGCAAATCGGAGGTCGACCGAAGCGACCTCTGTTACAGGTGCTCCCAGCCGGGGCACAAAGCAGGCAACTGCTCAACTGCCCCACGCTGCACTCTGTGCGCAGCGGCAGGGCTATCGGCAGGCCATCAGGTCGGGTCCAAGACCTGTAAAGCCCCCAAGCCCAAAAGACCCAAGAGGTCAGCTGTTGCAGCCGGCACAAAGCCATCTGCTCCAGCTCATCCGAACCCTTCTGAAGTCGCTGGGACTTCTCAAGAAGGGATGGATGAAGCTGCGGATGTTGAAGTCGAGTGCCCCTGATGGATCAAGTTCACACTCATCAATTCTTACAGGTGAACTTGAACCATTGTGGTGCAGCACACGATCTGCTTATGCAGACGGTTGCTGAAGAGGGCATAGAGATGGCTGTCCTGGCGGAACCTCTATTCATCCCCCGGGGGAGCAATTGGATAGTGGACGCGGCGACCCCGGCGCTGGTCGCGATGGTCCCGTCCAGGGCCCTGTGCGTCCCGCCTCCTAGACCCATCGCTTGCGGCGTGGGCTACGTCGCGGCAACGTGGAGAGACGTCGTCGTTGTTGGGACGTACTTCTCGCCCAACAGGGACGATGACGAGTTCGAGTCTTTCTTGGGCGAGGTTGGGGCCCTTCTGGACCGCATACAGCCTCGCCCGGTTCTCCTCCTGGGAGATTTGAACTCGTGGTCCACAAGGTGGGGCAGCGTACGGGCCAATTCCAGGGGGTTGATACTGGGGCCATGGCTCGACTCCCATGACCTCGAGGTCCTTAACCGCGGGAGGACAAGCACCTGTGTGGCGTCGCGGGGAGAGTCCATCGTGGACGTCACGTTCGCCTCCCCCGCACTTGTCCGCAGAGTGCAAGACTGGCGGGTTTTGGAGGGGGTGGAGACCTACTCGGATCACCGGTATATCCGGTTCGGGATCTCCACCCAGACCCCTAACCCCGCGGTCCAGTCCCCACGGACAGGCCGCCCTCGTTGGGCATTGAAGCAGCTGGACAGGGAGCTGCTCGAGGAGGCTGCCATCGTCCAGGCATGGTTGCCCATGCCGGACGTCCTGGAGGATGTGCATGCCGAAGCCGAGTGGCTTACCGAAGCCGTGTCCAGTGCCTGCGATGCAGCGATGCCGCGAGTGAAGTCGCGGGGTCCTTCGAGGCAGGTGTATTGGTGGTGCGCGGAAGTGGCCTCCCTGCGCGCCGCTTGCGTGCGCGCGCGCCGCCCGTACACCCGTCACCGAAGCCGCCGACGTGGTCGCCGGCCCGCTCCAGGCGAGGTCGACGTCGTAGAGGAAGAGCTGCACGCTGCTTATAAAGCAGCCAAAAAAGCCCTCAAGGCGGCCATTGCTGTGGCGAAGGATGAGGCGCGCAAGGAGCTTCTTGCGTCTCTCGATGGGGACCCGTGGGGGCGTCCCTACCGGTTCGCCAGGGACAGGCTCCGGCCATGGGCCCCACCATTGACGGAGACGCTTGAACCCGAATTCGTCTCGGAAATTGTCTCGTCGCTGTTCCCACTCCGGGACCGGCACGTGCCGCCACAAATGGCTCTACCTGCGTCCTCAGGGCCGCTTGCCGAGGAGGAATCAACGGAGGTCACCGCACAGGAGCTGAAGATGGTCCTCCGTCGCCTCGGCGCCGGGAACACCGCCCCCGGGCCTGACGGCATACCGGGGCGCGCGTTGGTACTGGCGCTGGGGCACTTGGGGGATCGTTTTCGGAGGCTGCTCTCCGTTTGTCTTGAGCGTGGGGAATTCCCCGCTCGATGGAGGGTGGGCAGCCTCGTGCTCCTGCGGAAGGAGGGGCGACCGGAGGACTCGCCGTCGGCGTATCGGCCGATTGTCTTGCTCGATGAGGGGTGTAAACTCCTCGAGCGGATAATCGCCGATCGTCTAATGTGCCACCTCACCCGGACTGGGCCGGATCTTTCGGCACACCAGTTCGGGTTCCGGAGGGAGCGCTCGACGGTGGGGGCCATCCTCCGGGTAAAGGGGCTTGCGGATGAGGCCGTGGCCGGGGGAGGTGTGTTGTTGGCTGTGTCGCTTGACATCGCCAACGCTTTTAACACTCTCCCCTGGGCCTGTATTATGGAGGCCCTTCAATACCACAGGGTGCCGACGTATCTACGGCGAATTGTCCAGTCGTACCTGACGGACAGAGTTATCGCGTACGACAGTCGCGATGGACCACGCAGGTGGCGAATGTCATGCGGTGTTCCGCAGGGGTCGGTCCTCGGGCCTCTCCTGTGGAACATCGGTTATGACTGGGTGCTTCGCGGTGCCCTGCTCCCAAACTTGGCCGTGACGTGTTACGCGGATGACACGCTAGTCACGGCCAGGGGGAGCACGCACCGCGAAGCGGCCATCTTGGCAACGGCGGGAGTTGCACACACAGTGCAAAGGATTCGTCGCTTGGGGCTAGAAGTAGCCCTAAGTAAAACAGAATGCGTGGTTTTCCATGCCCCGCGCAATAAACCGCCACCAAACTTCCACCTGGTGATAGGTGGAACGCCAGTCGCTGTCGAGTCGACGTTAAAATACCTCGGATTAGTCCTCGACAGCGCCTGGAATTTCCGGGCTCACTTCGCCCGGTTGGAAATGAAACTGCTGGGAACGGCAGGGGCACTGTCCAAACTCCTGCCGAATATTGGCGGCCCCAATGTTTACACCAGGCGCCTGTACATGGGCGTGCTCCGTTCGATGGCGCTTTACGGTGCCCCCGTGTGGGCCTTCTGCCTCTCTGATGGCGTCATCGGCACACTCTGCCGTGCGCAGAGACTGATGGCCATCAGGGTGGCTCGGGGCTACCGGACGGTGTCAGGCGAGGCAGCCGCTGTCCTCGCTGGGTCCCTCCCTTGGGACCTGGACGCGAAATCCCTCGCGTCTCTCTATGAGTGGCGCGAGGAGGCGCGAAGTCGGGGCGACCGACCGGCGCAAAGGGAGGTGGAAGAGCGTCGTGAGGAGCTCCGACTGTCCCAAGTGGAGGTGTGGCGGGCGCGGCTAGAGCGGCCGAGAGCTGGCCATTGGACGGTGCAGGCCATCAGGCCCGTGCTGGAGGAGTGGCTGAGTCGCAGCCACGGGGCACTTTCGTTCCGCCTCACTCAGTTGCTGACGGCACATGGTTGCTTCGGCAAATACTTGTGCCGAATACGCAGAGAGGCGGACGAAAGGTGCCATCACTGCCCGTCGGGCTGCGACAGCGCCGAGCATACGCTCACAGCGTGCCCAGCATGGGCCCAACAGCGCCGGGCAATGTCAGCGGTAATTGGCCTTGACTTGTCGCTGCCGACCGTAGTTCGCGCTATGGTCTGCGGTGATGAAGCTTGGCGGGCCGTTCGGACCTTTGCCGAGGGCGTTATTTCCCTCAAGGAGGAAGCGGAGCGAGCACGCGAGCTCCTTCGCGGAACGTCGCGCCCCAGGCGCAACCGGCAAGTGGTCAGAAATGACC
>OX442336.1:19422500-19442500 GCA_949358125.1 Idaea dimidiata
CTGCATTTGTGTTAAGTGCTTGTGTGTGTCATGCGGAGAGTGTTGGCTGGGCGCGACCGCGGTTCCGCTCCCCTGCCATCCATCGCGTTCTACTTCGGCCGAGCCGCGTACATGCCGCCCGACAGAGGAGGCGCGACGGCTGCCAAAGTGCGACACGGCCGCCACCACTATTTCAGACCTTTCCTCAACCTTTCTCCCCCTGGTGTTTCCTGGGGTCCCCCGTACTTCCTCAGAAAGCAGGGAGGCTTCTTGGGCCCTAGAGCCCAGAGGAAGCCATCCCGACAACACCAAGGTGGAGTTAAGGGAGCCCGTCCATTTACTTCCTACAACTTCCAAAGTCAAAACTTTCCGCACGACTCCGAATGTGTTGTTGCTACTTATATTTTTTGCCTGATTTACTCTAGTTACCGTCATCTTGCCCTTAGCAGTATGCTACCCTCGCCCTTGCTAATTTGTCCCACCGCTGTCTTATTGGGCAGACACTGCTAAAACTACTGTGTTCCGTATTTTCTACCTTTTCTTTCTTGCAGTTAATACACCTAGGCAATTTATCCTTATTTGGGCACGCGACGCTCAGGTGGCCCTCCCCACAGTGGCTGCAGCTGTCCAGCTGCTCCTGGCAAGCCCGTCTGCTGTGGCCGTAGCCCAGACAGCGGGAGCACTGGATTAGAGGGGACTGGTCTTCGACGGGTGACTTGCCCCATCGAAGCTGGAGAGTCCCCTCCTCTGTCAGCCGCTTCCACACCGGGGGAGTTACCTTGAGCACCATGTGCGTCACGTGCGGGTTTTTGGTCTTCTTATCATACAACGCCTCGACATGCTCTTCTACCTTTACCACCCCCCCTCTTTCCTTCTCCAATACCCTCTTAATCCCCTCCAGTACCTGCTTGGTTTTGTCGGCGCCTCGTATGTACTTCACCACTATGAGCGGGTTCTTGTTTACTGCCCTTTCCACTTTCAATCCTTCCTTACCCTCTATTCTTTCCTTCATCCTGTCCGCCTCTACCTCGCTCTCGAATCCTAGGATCGCCTTTTGGTCTTTTGCCTTCCTTATCCTACTCACCTCAAACCACTCCCCTCCCCCGTCCCCGTCGACCGACTGCTTTACCATGTCTATAACCTGGTCGCTGGTCTTCGAGCTGTCGGTCGACGAGACTATGATGGAGTGGAGTGCCTTGGGGGGAGCGGGTACCTTTTTCTTCACTCTATCCGCGTATGTTTCTGCTTTTCTTGCTTCCCTGTTTACTTCTCCTGTTCCTTTTCCTTTCTCTATATCCTGCCTCAACTTCTCGATTATTTTATTATTTTGGCTGACCATTTCCTTAATACTCTCCTGGTCCTCTACTGTGTTTGTATTGCCTTTCGTCTGCTCTCCTATCCTCTCTATTATCTTCGCCAGCTCCTGTTTTTCCTTTTTTGCTTCCTTCTTCCTATCCGCTTCTGCTTTTTCCATTCTTTTCTGTACTTCCGTTATCTTTTCCATCTCTACCTTCCCACTCATCTCCTTTATCTCCGTTATCACTCCCTTCATTTCTTCAACCGATTTATTTGTTGCTTCCATCCATTCTTTCATTTGCTGTAGCTCAGCCTCTGTTATGAGGCTGGCCCTAAACTTGCTGCACATGCTTCCTATCATTTCTTTCATCTCTTGCCTCTCTTTCCTAAACTCTTCCTTCCCTTCTTTGTCCACTTCTTCTATCCTCTCCTGTATGCCAGTTGTTTCCTTTGTGACTGTCTTCTCACCCATCCTTTCCATCTCCTCCCTCATTTTCTTCATTTCCTCCTTCTGCTCTTTCACCATCTTTGTCAGGAACATCTGGCATTTCTTCACCTCTACTACGCTTATATGTACTTCCTGTTTGACTATCGTTTCTATCCTCTCTTCCTTTTCTTTGCTTGCTTCTTCCATCATCTCTTTGCGTTCCAGGTATGCTCCTTTCATTAATTCGTTCTGTTCTATTATTGTTTCCCTCTGGCTTCTTATCTCCTTTCTGGCTTCCTCCATCACTTTTTGATCCTTTTCTCTTATTTCTCTGACTTCCTTCATCATCTCCATCATTATCTTCTTCATCTCACTTATCTCTGTTCCCATTTCTTCGTTGTTCTTCCCGCCTTGTTTTGATTCCACTGCTTCTGCCACTCTACCTTTCTTCCCTATTCCCTTCTCCAGAACGTTGTTTCTTCCGACTACCTCTTTTATAATTTCGACTAGTTCCTTTACCTCTTCTACTATCCTCGCCTTGTTTTCTCTAGTCACTGACTTCACCGGTCCCTTTGCCTCCATCTGCTGGTGGATCTTCTCCTGGGCTTTCATTGCCCTCCGTTCCAGGTCGCCGACGTCCATTGCAGGTCTGAGGTCGTCCATTTGCAGACTTTCCCTTTGGGGGGGTGTCTTGGTTTTTGGTTTTTGTGAGTTTTCCATCTCTCTGCATATGTCGAGGCTCATCTTTACCTGTTTTGGTTGAATGGGGTCTTTGCTGGTGGTTGGGGTTCTATACATTTTGGGCGATTAGAATAAAGTTTGTAAAAGTTTTAAAGTCAAAAATAATATCGATAATAATAATAATAAATACGACAATACACGACTACACACAAGTTAAAACTGACTAGACTAATTTTAAAATGTTTCTACTGACTAGAAAAGGTAATTAAATTAATTCGGATTAAAATTGGATAAAATTTAATAAAATTGGATAAAATTGAATAATTTGAATAAAGTTAAAATAAATTTAAATGACTTTAATTTAATAATTAATATAGATTTTAGTGCGTTTTAAAGAGAATTTGGGTAATTTAACTATTTTGAGTGTGCATTCGGGTGTGTATTTGGTTGTGTCAATTTTTGCTGTGTGTTGTTTGTCTGTATATGCGTGTTCTGTGTGTTGAGTAAGTGGGAGCAATAAGTCACTTTATAAAATCCTAGCCTATACCTAACGTAACCTATGTCAAAATAATAAAATAAAATTGTAAAAGTTGTATATAACTTAAGTCTAATATCACGGTCAATAAAATAAAATAAAATAACAATTTAAGTTTAATAACTTAGGTCTATATCACAGTCAGAGCACACAAAATAATAGATTTACAATAATTTTTAAAAAGAAAAGTTAAAAAGTTTGTAAAAGTTGTATAAAGGGGGACGTCACACACTTAAAAACTAATTGGTCGCTACCCCTGTATCAATCTCCGTCGAATTTGACCTTTTTCAATGGCTCTACCAGGTGCTCTACCGGTAGAGTTGTCAAAGAATTTTTTGTTTCAGTCAAAACGTTGACTAGTTACCGTCCAAATGCGGAGTTGTACTTATCCTAACACAAAAAATAAAAATCTAAAAATTTTTTGGTGCGACCAAAAATGGCCACCGGTCCAAACGCAAAGAAACCCTGCCCAGGGGGTAGCTTTGGGCCAGAGAAGAGCTCTAGAAAAAATCCCGAGCTCGTAGCTCTTCTAGTTCCGGAGATACGTCCAATCTAAACTTTTCAAGATGGCGGCCAATATGGCGGCCGAAGCTTAGATAGGCTATATCTCCGCAGCCAGTCGTGCTAGACCCCTAGTGTGCGGGTTTCCTGGGTCGGGCTCGGTGAGATCTGGCGATTGGTGGGGTAATCGGGCCCAAAAAATTTTACCTCACCAATTTGAAAAATTTTTGCCCAGGGATATCAGGTAGCCCACGGGAGTGTCCCTAGAGAAAGTCCCGAAGCTCTACGACCAGCGGTTTCGGAGATATTCGTGTTTTAAACAAAACAAGATGGCGGACCAAGATGGCCGCCGACTTTTTGTCACGCTATAACTCCGTCACCGGTGGTCGCACAGACTTGTGCGAGGGCTCGTTAGAACGGGCTCTTAAAGCTCTACACGAATCCGTGTAGAGTGCAACTATGTAGAGTCGCCAGAAAGTTTTTGTGACTCTAGGTAGAGTCAGTTCCTAAAACTACTTAAGATCTAAGTTGCGCTGCTAAACTACTCCCTTCCGTTCTCCTAAAATTCCCAAGTTCCCAAACAAATCGGTTTTTGCCCCCCCTCTACTAGGAAAGTGCTCTACCAGTCAAACACTCTATAGAAAAGTTGTAGCCCTCGGCGAGCTACACAATTTAGAAAAAATCCCGAATTTCTACGCCTAATAGTTGCCGAGTTATTAAATTTTGAAAATCCCGATTTACGTAAAAAATTTCCGAAAATGACCCCCCTCAATTTTGAATTTAAAATTTTGAAAAAAATTTGGGTAGGTAGATTCCCCCGAAAAAATGACTTCTGTGAAATGAAAATTTAAAAAAGTCAATTAGGGGGGCAGTTATGACCCCGGGAACTCTGAGAATTTTTTGACCTGAAAATGTTTGTTTACCTTTTTGTAACTTTAATAACTTTGTCAAAATACAACCTAAAAATCGGGAGAAAGTGTCAAAGTATGTCAAATATATTGAGCTATTTTGTTATATTTTTAAAAGTATTTAATTCTACTTTTTTAGTTCCTTTTTGCACTTTTTCCCGAAATCCTAAAAATTTTTCTAAAATTTGCAATAATTCCTAAAATAATAACACAAAATTTTTTAAAAACAAAATAATTAGATGTAAAAACACACAGGTCAATTATATATACAAGAATAAAAAATTTACGTCACGAAATAAAAAAGTTATTAACTAAAAACAAAATTTTCAAAATTCCACTCTTAAGTTTGTAACCTTAATAACTAAAAATTTTTCCCGGGGAAAGTGTCCTAATTTTTGGTTACAAATTATTTCAGCTCTAGATCTATCTAGTCACAATTTAAAAAGTTCTAGTTACCGATCTAGATCTAGAGTTATACTGTCTACAAAGTTCTATTTTTGTACTTTTGAGAAGTGAGAATTTTGAAAGTCTAATAATTCCTGAACCACTTAACTTTTTTCAGTTTTTCTTTCTTCTTTATCGTCCTCTGGGCTTCCTCTTCCTTGGCCGCTGGTTCAATTGACTCCTAGTCCGCGGGATGAATTTGCCCTCCACGTGGTGGGAGCGGACTGAGTCCTGTAGTTTCCGCTTCCGGAACCGGAAAAATCCGTGATTGGTCTCGGGAGATAGATCTCACCGAGACGCGTCGTTTGACCCCAAAAAAGTATAGGGTCGTCGCTGAAACGCCGGAGTTATCGGCGTTTTTGTCAAATTTTTAAGTGTTTTACACTAAGTTTCACTGTGAATTTTTGAAAAACACTGAAATTTCACACTTTTTGCACTTTTTCAATATTCACTGCATTCCTCGCGTCCTTAGGATAGTGTAGCACTTTTTCCCGGCGCGATTTGTCAACTTTTGCCAATTTTTGGATTTTTCGGCTGCGGAGCGCTCTAATTTCGTGACGCTCTCGACGGCGGGTGCCGCGCAACTGGTTAGGTTAGGTTAGGTTAGGTTAGGTTAGGTTAGGTTAGGTTAGGTTAGGTTAGGTTAGGTTAGGTTAGGTTAGGTTAGGTTAGGTTAGGTTAGGTTAGGTTAGGTTAGGTTAGGTTAGGTTAGGTTAGGTTAGGTTAGGTTAGGTTAGGTTAGGTTAGGTTAGGTTAGGTTAGGTTAGGTTAGGTTAGGTTAGGTTAGGTTAGGTTAGGTTAGGTTAGGTTAGGTTAGGTTAGGTTAGGTTAGGTTAGGTTAGGTTTTTTTTTTTTTTTTTGGTAAAGTTTATGGGATAATGGTGTTCCCGCCGCGCTAACGATATACACCGCGGGGCACCATAAGACAATTTAGCTGTAGTCACTTTTGCGCCGCTCGGACCTCGCTAATGTGTACGGGCGTCCTCACGGTGAAGCAAAAGTGACCACATCATTTTGATTTCCAATTTAGGACTTAGAATATTCTTGATATTATTGGGGGACTTGGAGTTTGAAGAGATATCAAAATATATATTAATATATATTATGCGAAAGGAAATCAATATATAACTATAACAAATACGAAGGGGTAAGATCGAAGAGTAGGTCAGAAAAATTGATGATTTTATTGGGCGAATTTGGTGATCATTTGGATCCATAGTCGATCCTGATTGTCACTTTGGTGGACATTGATTGGTGGATGGGACAATGAGTGGATGTGGCGGTATGATCGACCGCCTTGGACAAATTGAATTTGGTATTGTGCGTAGCACAATTTACGCACTTAGGCGGAGATTTTTTATTGGGACAACTCCGGAACGTGTGTCCCGCCTCAGAGCAGTGGGAGCAGGCCGAGGTCTGGTTCGTGCATCTCGCTTGGATGTGGCCATATTGCAGGCACTTGAAGCATTGAAGGAGAGGCACGAACTCCTCGGCGCGCACCCGCTGGTGGTCGATGTTGACCTTGGCGAGTTGGATGATGCTACGCCAGATCTTCGGCGTAGTGATGAACACCGCGTTGTAAAGCTGCGGGTTCTTATTGGCCTTCTTGAAGCGGAACACCAGCTCCCCGGAGTTGGCCGCTAAGTTGATGGTGGGGTTTTGTGCTTGGATTATGGAGACTAACTCCTCCGGCTTGGTGTCACCGTGAATTCCTTTGAGCACGACCATTGGTCGTAGCTTCTTGGCAGGTTCTGCGGTGACGACGCTGGAGGAGCCGAGCCTCTCGAGCACAGTGTTTTGCTGTTCGACGGTGTCGAATTCGACCCGTAGTTTATTGTTGGATACAGGGAGGGTGCGGGCCGGAGCGAAGTTAGTATCCCTAAAGGAGATACACTTCCTCCAGGCACCAAGCACATCCTCCTTGCTCCCCGCCTTTTCCTTGGACGAGATGATGATCGCCGGTTTGGAAGCACTAGGTGTTTTCGGCTTTTTCCTGGGCTGTGCGGTAACAGCGCCAGCGTATGTGGCGTTGGCCAAGGATGGAGAAGGCGTGGGGCCCGGAAGAGGCGCCTGTTTGAGCACCTTGCTCATTACATCTCTGACTGCCTCCCTGACAACGTTCGGGGTATCCGTAGGGAGAGTCGGCGGTTGTTGGGCGGGCATCTCCTTGATTGCCCGACCCATCTCCTCCCTGATGGTATCCCTGATTGTCTCGGAGGCAGCCACAGACGATGTTGTTGGAGGGCGAGGGATGTGCTCGAGCTCCTCCCTGATGAAGTCGCAGATGACTCTTGGTTGGTCTTGTTGGGACTGCGTCTGAGTCTGCAAGATTGTGACTATGTGTTTTATCTCCCGGAGTTCCCGAAGGATCTCGGGAGACGTCTTGTCAACGATGGCGGGCTCCTTGGGCGCGGGGGGCATTCCCTCGGAGATATCTATAAGGTCGGTTTCCGTCAGCCTGCCCATTGTTTTTTCGCTCTTGACGACGAGGCTGTAGAGCGTTTGGATGCAGGCTAGAACGTTCACCTTTATGCTGGTTTTGATATTTCCGGATTGATTCATTTGGGCGCGAGCTTGGTCGTATGCAGCTCGAGCAGCAGAGACGATGGACTGTGGGGGGGCGCCGGTGTCGAGCACCGCGGCCCGAGGCACCGCGGAGTCCGCAGGTGTCGGTGCCGCGGGGCCCGGCACGGCCGTACCCCGAGGAGAGTCGAATGTGGGGTAGAAGTCGAGCTGAGCTCTTGATGTTCCTTGGGGGGGGGAGCGCTGAACGGCTCGTTGTTTGGACTTCGGAGGAGTCTTAAACATGTTGGCGATTGATTGCGCGAAGCAGAACAAACTTTAAAATTTGTCGAACGACGTGTCCAGCTAAGCGGTAAGACCAAAGGGTGGGCGGGAGGGCGAAAAATGCGTTTTTTATGATAGATTTCGACCGGAAACGACTCGGGACGATTAGGGTAGGTAATTGGGGGTATGTATTGACGATTTTGAGCAAAAACGGGGGTACTTGTCCTGAGAAAAATTTGGAAAAACTACTGAATTGACTATTATTTGGACGATTTTCAGAGACAAAAATTTTAAAAAGTTGAAAAAAACTTAGAAAATTGGTATTGATCCTTATGAATTTCCTTTTACAGGTTAGCTGAGGGCTGCTGGTACACGATAGAAGCGAATTTGAGTTGGTCAGGTAGAATTAGAAATTTCAAAATTCGATAATGTATGGGAGTGCGAACTCGGTTAGGTGGATTCTCAAAGAAAGACAAAGTGTAGGCAGGAGGACGAAAATGCGTTTTTTATGATAGATTTCGACCGGAAACGACTCGGGACGATTAGGGTAGGTAATTGGGGGTATGTATTGACGATTTTGAGCAAAAACGGGGGTACTTGTCCTGAGAAAAATTTGGAAAAACTACTGAATTGACTATTATTTGGACGATTTTCAGAGACAAAAATTTTAAAAAGTTGAAAAAAAAACTTAGAAAATTGGTATTGATCCTTATGAATTTCCTTTTACAGGTTAGCTGAGGGCTGCTGGTACACGATAGAAGCGAATTTGAGTTGGTCAGGTAGAATTAGAAATTTCAAAATTCGATAATGTATGGGAGTGCGAACTCGGTTAGGTGGATTCTCAAAGAAAGACAAAGTGTAGGCAGGAGGACGAAAATGCGTTTTTTATGATAGATTTCGACCGGAAACGACTCGGGACGATTAGGGTAGGTAATTGGGGGTATGTATTGACGATTTTGAGCAAAAACGGGGGTACTTGTCCTGAGAAAAATTTGGAAAAACTACTGAATTGACTATTATTTGGACGATTTTCAGAGACAAAAATTTTAAAAAGTTGAAAAAAACTTAGAAAATTGGTATTGATCCTTATGAATTTCCTTTTACAGGTTAGCTGAGGGCTGCTGGTACACGATAGAAGCGAATTTGAGTTGGTCAGGTAGAATTAGAAATTTCAAAATTCGATAATGTATGGGAGTGCGAACTCGGTTAGGTGGATTCTCAAAGAAAGACAAAGTGTAGGCAGGAGGACGAAAATGCGTTTTTTATGATAGATTTCGACCGGAAACGACTCGGGACGATTAGGGTAGGTAATTGGGGGTATGTATTGACGATTTTGAGCAAAAACGGGGGTACTTGTCCTGAGAAAAATTTGGAAAAACTACTGAATTGACTATTATTTGGACGATTTTCAGAGACAAAAATTTTAAAAAGTTGAAAAAAACTTAGAAAATTGGTATTGATCCTTATGAATTTCCTTTTACAGGTTAGCTGAGGGCTGCTGGTACACGATAGAAGCGAATTTGAGTTGGTCAGGTAGAATTAGAAATTTCAAAATTCGATAATGTATGGGAGTGCGAACTCGGTTAGGTGGATTCTCAAAGAAAGACAAAGTGTAGGCAGGAGGACGAAAATGCGTTTTTTATGATAGATTTCGACCGGAAACGACTCGGGACGATTAGGGTAGGTAATTGGGGGTATGTATTGACGATTTTGAGCAAAAACGGGGGTACTTGTCCTGAGAAAAATTTGGAAAAACTACTGAATTGACTATTATTTGGACGATTTTCAGAGACAAAAATTTTAAAAAGTTGAAAAAAAACTTAGAAAATTGGTATTGATCCTTATGAATTTCCTTTTACAGGTTAGCTGAGGGCTGCTGGTACACGATAGAAGCGAATTTGAGTTGGTCAGGTAGAATTAGAAATTTCAAAATTCGATAATGTATGGGAGTGCGAACTCGGTTAGGTGGATTCTCAAAGAAAGACAAAGTGTAGGCAGGAGGACGAAAATGCGTTTTTTATGATAGATTTCGACCGGAAACGACTCGGGACGATTAGGGTAGGTAATTGGGGGTATGTATTGACGATTTTGAGCAAAAACGGGGGTACTTGTCCTGAGAAAAATTTGGAAAAACTACTGAATTGACTATTATTTGGACGATTTTCAGAGACAAAAATTTTAAAAAGTTGAAAAAAAAACTTAGAAAATTGGTATTGATCCTTATGAATTTCCTTTTACAGGTTAGCTGAGGGCTGCTGGTACACGATAGAAGCGAATTTGAGTTGGTCAGGTAGAATTAGAAATTTCAAAATTCGATAATGTATGGGAGTGCGAACTCGGTTAGGTGGATTCTCAAAGAAAGACAAAGTGTAGGCAGGAGGACGAAAATGCGTTTTTTATGATAGATTTCGACCGGAAACGACTCGGGACGATTAGGGTAGGTAATTGGGGGTATGTATTGACGATTTTGAGCAAAAACGGGGGTACTTGTCCTGAGAAAAATTTGGAAAAACTACTGAATTGACTATTATTTGGACGATTTTCAGAGACAAAAATTTTAAAAAGTTGAAAAAAAAACTTAGAAAATTGGTATTGATCCTTATGAATTTCCTTTTACAGGTTAGCTGAGGGCTGCTGGTACACGATAGAAGCGAATTTGAGTTGGTCAGGTAGAATTAGAAATTTCAAAATTCGATCGGTTAGGTTAGGTTAGGTTAGGTTAGGTTAGGTTAGGTTAGGTTAGGTTAGGTTAGGTTAGGTTAGGTTAGGTTAGGTTAGGTTAGGTTAGGTTAGGTTAGGTTAGGTTAGGTTAGGTTAGGTTAGGTTAGGTTAGGTTAGGTTAGGTTAGGTTAGGTTAGGTTAGGTTAGGTTAGGTTAGGTTAGGTTAGGTTAGGTTAGGTTAGGTTAGGTTAGGTTAGGTTAGGTTAGGTTAGGTTAGGTTAGGTTAGGTTAGGTTAGGTTAGGTTAGGTTAGGTTAGGTTAGGTTAGGTTAGGTTAGGTTAGGTTAGGTTAGGTTAGGTTAGGTTAGGTTAGGTTAGGTTAGGTTAGGTTAGGTTAGGTTAGGTTAGGTTAGGTTAGGTTAGGTTAGGTTAGGTTAGGTTAGGTTAGGTTAGGTTAGGTTAGGTTAGGTTAGGTTAGGTTAGGTTAGGTTAGGTTAGGTTAGGTTAGGTTAGGTTAGGTTAGGTTAGGTTAGGTTAGGTTAGGTTAGGTTAGGTTAGGTTAGGTTAGGTTAGGTTAGGTTAGGTTAGGTTAGGTTAGGTTAGGTTAGGTTAGGTTAGGTTAGGTTAGGTTAGGTTAGGTTAGGTTAGGTTAGGTTAGGTTAGGTTAGGTTAGGTTAGGTTAGGTTAGGTTAGGTTAGGTTAGGTTAGGTTAGGTTAGGTTAGGTTAGGTTAGGTTAGGTTAGGTTAGGTTAGGTTAGGTTAGGTTAGGTTAGGTTAGGTTAGGTTAGGTTAGGTTAGGTTAGGTTAGGTTAGGTTAGGTTAGGTTAGGTTAGGTTAGGTTAGGTTAGGTTAGGTTAGGTTAGGTTAGGTTAGGTTAGGTTAGGTTAGGTTAGGTTAGGTTAGGTTAGGTTAGGTTAGGTTAGGTTAGGTTAGGTTAGGTTAGGTTAGGTTAGGTTAGGTTAGGTTAGGTTAGGTTAGGTTAGGTTAGGTTAGGTTAGGTTAGGTTAGGTTAGGTTAGGTTAGGTTAGGTTAGGTTAGGTTAGGTTAGGTTAGGTTAGGTTAGGTTAGGTTAGGTTAGGTTAGGTTAGGTTAGGTTAGGTTAGGTTAGGTTAGGTTAGGTTAGGTTAGGTTAGGTTAGGTTAGGTTAGGTTAGGTTAGGTTAGGTTAGGTTAGGTTAGGTTAGGTTAGGTTAGGTTAGGTTAGGTTAGGTTAGGTTAGGTTAGGTTAGGTTAGGTTAGGTTAGGTTAGGTTAGGTTAGGTTAGGTTAGGTTAGGTTAGGTTAGGTTAGGTTAGGTTAGGTTAGGTTAGGTTAGGTTAGGTTAGGTTAGGTTAGGTTAGGTTAGGTTAGGTTAGGTTAGGTTAGGTTAGGTTAGGTTAGGTTAGGTTAGGTTAGGTTAGGTTAGGTTAGGTTAGGTTAGGTTAGGTTAGGTTAGGTTAGGTTAGGTTAGGTTAGGTTAGGTTAGGTTAGGTTAGGTTAGGTTAGGTTAGGTTAGGTTAGGTTAGGTTAGGTTAGGTTAGGTTAGGTTTTTTTTTTTTTTTTTTTTTTTTTTTTTTTTTTGGGTTTTTAATTTTGAGAAGTTAATGTTCCCGCGGCGCTAATGGGTTACACCGCGAGACATCACTATATTGTTTAATTTACATTTGAATTAGACTTGTTGAATTCCTTTAGTGTGTTTACGATGTTAACTATTAATTTTTGGAAGCTGTTTGTTGTGGTTTCTTTCTTGATGATGTCATTGAGATTGAATGGGTTAAGATTAAATATTCTAGAAGCGATTAGATGTTGTGAGCGGATGGCTGTGTATCTGGGGCATTCCTCTATGAGGTGCCGCCAGCTTTGGACTGAGGAGTTGTCACATGGACACAGATCGTCGCTCAGTATTTTGAAGCGGAACAGATACTCTTTGTGGTATCCGTGGTTAGATAGAAGTTGGGTGATGGGAAAGGTGGGTTTAATGGTTTTTAAAAATTCGAGAAGGAGAGGGTATGAAGGAAGAAGAGATTTGGTGTGGATAGCGGATTCCGGGTTCTCATAGAACTTTTGTGAGGCTTTCTGCATCTTGATTTTGTTAAGGTGTTTAACGTGGCTGATAGGAATGGCGACGTAGTCGGGCGTGCGGTGAAGATTGGCAGCCGCCTTTGCCGCAGCATCCGCCTGCTCGTTGCCGTCAAGGCCAACGTGAGCCTTAATCCACGCGAACTCCACTATGAGGCCTGATGTTCTGGCTGAGTGTACCTTTCTGTGGATTGCAACCGCAAAAGGGTTGTAACTGTTGCGGTTGCAGAGCTCCATGAGACCGGACTTACTATCGGAGAGGATGAGGGTATTCGGGAGTCTGTGGTGCAGGATGTAGTTGCACGCCTCCCTGATAGCCAGGAGTTCCGCCTGGAAAACGGAGCAGCAGTCGTGAAGCTTGTACTTCTCAACTGCCGTCCGCCTCCCCGACGGGTCATAGGCGACAAAGGCAGCACCGACTGAGTCGTCGTGCTTGCTACCGTCGGTGTAGATCTTGGATGAAGATGCGACTATTTCTAGGTTTGGGAGTTCCAGGAAGTCGTCCAAGGATGAGACTTCCTGGAACTCTATTGTGACTCTGTCAGCAGGATGTAGAAGTGTGGCAGGCCGACAGAGCTTCTCAATCGGAACGTCATCGGGTAACTGCGAAGTGACGCCCATCAGTTTGGAGCGCTCAATGTCGGCTACTGCTTCCACTTTGGAGGGGAGTGGGATGAGTTGGGCAAGCGATATGGATGCAGTGGTGCTGAGGGTTCTGAAGCCCTGTACGATTTTTATTGCAAATAGTCGTTGTAATGAGAGAAGTCTGTGATAAATGTATTTATATTTGAGCGCGTGGGACCAGATGGCTGCACCGTAACAGATGATTGGTTCGATGACCATTAGATAAATGGTGCGCACGTTCTCGGGGTGAACACCCCATGTTGGCCTAATGAAGAGGCTTAACTTATTGAATAGCTTTTTGGCCTTTTGTATTACGTAGTCAACATGTTTTGTGAAGTGAAGTCTCCTGTCGATGATTATACCGAGGTATTTTATTTCGTTGACAAATGTGAGTGGTGACTGGTTCATACGGATACGGCAGCGAGTAGCCCGGGCCGTGAAGGCAATCACCTGGGTTTTGTCAGGTCCGAATTCGAGCTTCACCGAACTGCCCCATCGGTGAATGAGGTCAAGGGCTGTGTTGATTTTTTGCTCTAGGGGCGCAGTACCTTTGTCGTGTGCGATCAGCAGCACGTCATCGGCATAAGCCTGAAGGCTGCACCCTTCGGGCATGGTCATGGACAGGAGCTCGTCAAGGACAAGATTCCATAGGGTGGGTCCGATGACTGAGCCCTGGATGCAGCCTCTGGTCATGTTTTTGGAGACGTTGGAGTCCGCAAGGTTGATATGCACCTCTCGATCTCGGACGTAACTGAGTAGCATTCTGTAGACGTTACTAGGGCAATTGCTGTCTCTGAGCCTTTTGAATATCGCCGGCCACCAGGCACGGTCGAAAGCGGCTTTGATGTCAAGTGAGACAGCAATCACCTGTTCACCGGCAGACTTAGCGGCATTGACCACTTCGAGAGCCCTGCTGATCGCCATTGTGGTGGAGATCTGGGTCTTGAAACCGTATTGTTTCGATGAAGAGGTGTTGGTCTTTTCCATGTGGTAATTGAGGCGGTTGTTTATGAGCCTTTCGAGGAGTTTTCCGAACACATTGAGAAGACCGATGGGGCGAAAACTAGATGGCGAGCTGTATTCTGGTTTGCCTGGTTTAGGTATAATTTTTGCCGTGGCAACCTTCCAGCACTTCGGAAAATGTTGGAGACGGAGGCAGCAATTAAGAATGCCCAGGGTTTCATGCGGGAACCACTTAGCGACCCAGAGGCAAATGTCCGATGTGAGATGGTCGAGGCCAGGAGCTTTTTTGGGGTTCATGCTTTGAAGTGAGTCCAATACCTCATCGAGGGTAAAGGGAGCTTCCGGAGTGGAATCGATGGCCTTGTGCATTTCCGACCGAAGGCATCGCTGTCCACCCGTATCCACGGTGTCATCGGGATAGAATTTGTCCAGCAAAGCTCGGGCGGTGTCTTGGGGATTAGCAGTGTAGGTACCGTCGTCGAGTCGGAGGGTCGCAGGGGCCTGTGCTAGAGGCTTTGTTTTGAGGACGCGATTGGTAACCGACCAGACGTCCTCCTTTTTCTGCCTGCCACAGAACTCCCTGAAATTTTCAGTGGAGGCAGCGCAGAAAGCGTCCGAGTATTGACGCCTGAGTCGGTTACGTTCCTCGACAAGTTGCTCGAGTGGTTGTCGCCGCCGAACGGCTTTAGACAGTTTGTGGTGAGCCCGGATGACAGACTTCTTGAGTTCTTCCAAGTTCTCGCTCCACCACGGCGCGCGCTGCGGTCTGGGACGAGATCTTGGAAGTATATTGTCGCAAGTAGTCTGTATGGCAGAGATGAAATCGTCGACATATCCATCGAGTTGACATACGTTAAGGTCATCGAAATTCGGCAATGTCGGAAGATGTCGGTTCATCTCCGCATCGAACCGTTCATGGATTTGGTCCCATTTGACGTGGCCGGTTGAGTATTTGAAGGTGGAGAGTTTCATATTTTTTGTTGGTCTGGCACCCAAAGATGCATTGAAACGGATTGCGCTGTGGTCTGAGGACGGGCAGACGCCAGGATCGACCGCCCAATCCGCGACGACAACGCCGGGGTCGTTCACTATGGTAATGTCGACGATGGAGGTCCGAGGAACTCCACGCGCGACCGTGTGATAGGTAGGAGTGTCCCCGACGTTGCATATTGTAAGGTCTCGGGCGGAGATCAAGTTCGCGACCGCCTCGCCCCGACTGTTGTTGTCCGGCGAACCCCAGAAGTAATGGTGGCCATTGAAGTCTCCACCAATTATATGGCTGGAGTCCGAGGTCTGCATCAAGAGTTGCTCCAGCTTGTCGAGGGTGTTGTGTACGTCTGAGCGAGGTTCGACGTATACCGAAGTTAGGAACACCCTGCGACCAGAGCGGTCCCTGATGCAGACCACCGATAGGTTCGGGTTCGAATATTCGGAGACGCCAAGCGTTGCCGCGAAGTTACTCCGGACAAGCAGCGCCGCTCGGACTGGGCGATCGGTGTGAAACTGGTAGGTGGTGTATCCTGCAATTGGTTTCAGCAGTCCAGTGTTTGACGTGTAGGGTTCAGTGACGAATGCCACGTGGCATTCGGTTTGGGAGAGGAATACTGCAAGTTCATGCGTTGCATTGAAACTGCGCGCAAGGTTGACTTGAACGCAGTTGAGGATAAAAGAGGAAGGATGGGGATTTGAGTTATTAGACCTAGGATCCATAGTTGGTGCGGGAACGAAGGGTAAGGAGCATAAAGGAAATTCGAGGACATGATTGGGAGGTGGCGCTGTGGTCAGCCTTGCACTTGGTGTTATTTGTTTTGGCGTGTTCTATGCAGTTTCGGCACTGGGCCTTATCCGGATTGTTTTTCTCGGGGCAGGCGCGGAACTCGTGCCCGGGAAGAGAGCAGTGTGAGCAAACCGTGACTTGACGGTCACACCTGGCCTTAGTGTGCCCGAACTGCAGGCACTTAAAGCACTGAAGGAGCGGGAGATATTCTTCGGCGTGGACACGTTGGTGGTCGAGGTTTATCTTAACCTGTGTCGTGATGACCTTCCAGGTGGGGGGGGTGGTGATAAAAACCGCGTTGTACAAGTCTTTGTTTCGATTAGCTCGTTTGAAGCGGAAGGCTAAGTCGGTGTCTTTGGATATAGCTGCTTTAATATTGGGGTTTTGGTTCCGAATTATACCGACGAGTTCGTCGGCTGGTATATCCTTCGGGACTCCCTTTAAGACGATCATCGGGCTGAGTGTCTTTGAGGCCTCAGCTACTACTGTGCACTCGGAACGCTTCAACTTGGTAAGTGTCTCTTCCCGGTGCTCCATTGTGTCGAACTCGACACGGATCTTATTTTTAGACACGAACTTTATGTTCGAGGGAGCGAAGGTAGTGTCCCGGAAAGAGACAGACTGCTTGAAATTGTTAAGCGTTTCAGTAGCGCTGAGGACGCTCTTCTTCGAGCTGACTATGATGGCCGGCTTGGTTTTGGGGGTAGGAGCTGGCACGTGTGAGGTCCCCGGGGACACCGACGGCCCCGCCGCAAGATGATCCCGCCTTATCCCTCGCCTGACGCACATCGGTATGCACCTCGTCCAGTTTGGACTTGAGGTCCCTGATGTGGTCGGTGGCAGCGCAGGTGTTGGAAAGCTCCTGTGCCTCCTTTATCTCCATCAGCAACGCGGTGTTGGTCCTGACGCCCGAGTACAACTGGGACAAAAGCTCCTCGTTGGACCCGGGCATCAGGTCCACCTGCGTGCCGACAGAGTGGCGGGAAGCAGGAGCGGTGGGCGCGGAGCGGGCGAGTGCGGGGTCGGTAGCCGTCCGAGTTACCGGAGGGGATTGGAGGGAGAGCCGGTGAGTTGGAGGGAGAGCGCCGGAAGGAGAGTTGTGCCTCCTGCGCTCCCTCTCCAAGTCGGCTTCCGATTCCCGTAGAAGTCTATGGAGGTTTTCGATCGCGAGCGTCACTCCTTTCTTAATATCAGTTTTGATATTGCCCGAGTTCGCGAGTTGGGATTTGGAGTGGGCGTTCCACAACTTCCCCTGTTGGAGTCGCGATCTCGTGGCAATATCTGAGGGGATAGGCACCACCTCGACTAGGGTTCGGGCAAAGCCCCGTTTGGCCTTAGCCTGGTTCGGCGCCGTATCCCCCGAGCTGGTTGAGGATTGGGTGTTATTGTCCTCTGGCGAAAAAGGTACGACCTCGGCTCGAAAGACAGGGCTGCGGGTCGGCGGGTGGTTCTTATTGCCCATATCTACTATGAAGGTAGAGTTGGCCCGGCTTGTGGAGGCCCTGTTCTTGTCAGGCGGCGGAGTATTAAACATTTTGTTTAATAGGGATTTCTAAATCTGGAGGGGGGGGGGGGGGTGCTATGCAAAGTTCAATTTGCGGGTGTCGCCGCGCGCGGCGACGAAAAATTTTTGGGGTATATCACTATTTCAGCAGAGGGGGGGTGAAGGGGTAGCGGGGGGGTACACTTTTAGGCAATTTGGAGAAAACTTTAGCTCAAAAAACTTTGATAAAATTTTTAATGTGAGATCGCTTAGGTGGATTTTACAAGTTTGAAATTTGAAGATCGGCGAAAACTATGTTTGTAATTAAACTTTTTCTGACTTTTTTCAGGTGACGGGGTGAAGATGGACTGAAGCTACTATTCTGGAGAAAAAACTTTGAAAAATTTTGAACTTTGGATTTTTGAAGAACGAAACTTAGAAAAATTATTGATTTTACACGGAAACTGAGGGAAAACTACAAAATTTTTGGGGTATATCACTATTTCAGCAGAGGGGGGGTGAAGGGGTAGCGGGGGGGTACACTTTTAGGCAATTTGGAGAAAACTTTAGCTCAAAAAACTTTGATAAAATTTTTAATGTGAGATCGCTTAGGTGGATTTTACAAGTTTGAAATTTGAAGATCGGCGAAAACTATGTTTGTAATTAAACTTTTTCTGACTTTTTTCAGGTGACGGGGTGAAGATGGACTGAAGCTACTATTCTGGAGAAAAAACTTTGAAAAATTTTGAACTTTGGATTTTTGAAGAACGAAACTTAGAAAAATTATTGATTTTACACGGAAACTGAGGGAAAACTACAAAATTTTTGGGGTATATCACTATTTCAGCAGAGGGGGGGTGAAGGGGTAGCGGGGGGGTACACTTTTAGGCAATTTGGAGAAAACTTTAGCTCAAAAAACTTTGATAAAATTTTTAATGTGAGATCGCTTAGGTGGATTTTACAAGTTTGAAATTTGAAGATCGGCGAAAACTATGTTTGTAATTAAACTTTTTCTGACTTTTTTCAGGTGACGGGGTGAAGATGGACTGAAGCTACTATTCTGGAGAAAAAACTTTGAAAAATTTTGAACTTTGGATTTTTGAAGAACGAAACTTAGAAAAATTATTGATTTTACACGGAAACTGAGGGAAAACTACAAAATTTTTGGGGTATATCACTATTTCAGCAGAGGGGGGGTGAAGGGGTAGCGGGGGGGTACACTTTTAGGCAATTTGGAGAAAACTTTAGCTCAAAAAACTTTGATAAAATTTTTAATGTGAGATCGCTTAGGTGGATTTTACAAGTTTGAAATTTGAAGATCGGCGAAAACTATGTTTGTAATTAAACTTTTTCTGACTTTTTTCAGGTGACGGGGTGAAGATGGACTGAAGCTACTATTCTGGAGAAAAAACTTTGAAAAATTTTGAACTTTGGATTTTTGAAGAACGAAACTTAGAAAAATTATTGATTTTACACGGAAACTGAGGGAAAACTACAAAATTTTTGGGGTATATCACTATTTCAGCAGAGGGGGGGTGAAGGGGTAGCGGGGGGGTACACTTTTAGGCAATTTGGAGAAAACTTTAGCTCAAAAAACTTTGATAAAATTTTTAATGTGAGATCGCTTAGGTGGATTTTACAAGTTTGAAATTTGAAGATCGGCGAAAACTATGTTTGTAATTAAACTTTTTCTGACTTTTTTCAGGTGACGGGGTGAAGATGGACTGAAGCTACTATTCTGGAGAAAAAACTTTGAAAAATTTTGAACTTTGGATTTTTGAAGAACGAAACTTAGAAAAATTATTGATTTTACACGGAAACTGAGGGAAAACTACAAAATTTTTGGGGTATATCACTATTTCAGCAGAGGGGGGGTGAAGGGGTAGCGGGGGGGTACACTTTTAGGCAATTTGGAGAAAACTTTAGCTCAAAAAACTTTGATAAAATTTTTAATGTGAGATCGCTTAGGTGGATTTTACAAGTTTGAAATTTGAAGATCGGCGAAAACTATGTTTGTAATTAAACTTTTTCTGACTTTTTTCAGGTGACGGGGTGAAGATGGACTGAAGCTACTATTCTGGAGAAAAAACTTTGAAAAATTTTGAACTTTGGATTTTTGAAGAACGAAACTTAGAAAAATTATTGATTTTACACGGAAACTGAGGGAAAACTACAAAATTTTTGGGGTATATCACTATTTCAGCAGAGGGGGGGTGAAGGGGTAGCGGGGGGGTACACTTTTAGGCAATTTGGAGAAAACTTTAGCTCAAAAAACTTTGATAAAATTTTTAATGTGAGATCGCTTAGGTGGATTTTACAAGTTTGAAATTTGAAGATCGGCGAAAACTATGTTTGTAATTAAACTTTTTCTGACTTTTTTCAGGTGACGGGGTGAAGATGGACTGAAGCTACTATTCTGGAGAAAAAACTTTGAAAAATTTTGAACTTTGGATTTTTGAAGAACGAAACTTAGAAAAATTATTGATTTTACACGGAAACTGAGGGAAAACTACAAAATTTTTGGGGTATATCACTATTTCAGCAGAGGGGGGGTGAAGGGGTAGCGGGGGGGTACACTTTTAGGCAATTTGGAGAAAACTTTAGCTCAAAAAACTTTGATAAAATTTTTAATGTGAGATCGCTTAGGTGGATTTTACAAGTTTGAAATTTGAAGATCGGCGAAAACTATGTTTGTAATTAAACTTTTTCTGACTTTTTTCAGGTGACGGGGTGAAGATGGACTGAAGCTACTATTCTGGAGAAAAAACTTTGAAAAATTTTGAACTTTGGATTTTTGAAGAACGAAACTTAGAAAAATTATTGATTTTACACGGAAACTGAGGGAAAACTACAAAATTTTTGGGGTATATCACTATTTC
>OX442336.1:19447500-19455000 GCA_949358125.1 Idaea dimidiata
CTTATCTTACTGCACATCTTCTCCATCAGTTCCTTCATCTCTTTCCTCTCATTTCTAAACTCTTCTCTCCCCTCCTTGTCCACTCTCTCTATTTCCTCTGGTTTCTCTGTATTTTTCCTATTCTCAATCTTCTCCCCCATTCTCTCCATCTCCTCTCTCATTTTCTTCATTTCCTCCTTTTGCTGTTTGATCATGTTTACAAACGCTGTCTGGCATTTCTTCGCCTCCGCCACACTCAGGTGGACTTGTTCCCTAACTATCTCCTCTATTCTCACTTCCTTTTCCCTGCTAGCTTCCTGTATCATTTCCTTACGCTCCAAGTATGCTCCCTTCATAAGTTCGTCCCGCTCCATTATCTCCTCTCTTTGGTTTTTTATCTCCTTCCTCGCTTCTTCCATTAGTTTCCGGTCCTTTTCTCTCATTTCTTTGACTTCTTTCAGTATTTCCATCATCAGCTTCTTCGTTTCACCCTTCTCCGATTCCTTCTCCTCATTGCCATCCTTGTCGCTTTTCCTATGCTCCACTGCTCCTATTTTCTCCTTCCTTCCTACTCCCTTCTCCAGTTCCTTGTTTCTTCCGGCAATCTCCTTCACTATCTCCACCAATTCCTTAACCTCTTCCACTATCTTCGCCTTGTTTTCTCGGGTTACCGATTTTACCGGCCCCTTTGCCTCCATTTGCTGGTGAATGGTTTCCTGCGCTCTCACCGCTCTCCTTTGCAGGTCACCTACATCCATGGCGGGCCTCAGGCTATCCATCCCCAGCATTCTCGAAGTTCCCCCTTTGGGGGAGGGTGTCTTGGTTTTCGGATTGGGTGGGTTTTCCAGTTTTTTACATATGTCGAGGCTCATCTTAACTTGCCTGGGGTAGATAGGATCCTTACTTGTATACATCCTGAATGACGACGCTCCTAAAACCTTTGATTGATTCGCTACTGTTCTGAATTAGTATTAAAAGAGTTAAAATTAATTTTGTAAAAGTTGTAAATTAAAGGGACGATACACAATCACACACACGTTAAAATTGAATAAATTATTTATACTGTTAAAATTTAGAATTAAAATTGACCCAGATTGAATTATATTTGAATTAAATTAAATTGGAATAAAATTGTATTAAAATTTGAATTTAAAATGACTAGATTGGGTAATTAAAATAGTTGGATAAGTTGATAATTAAATATTAAATATTAAGATTTGAGACTTTGTTAAAATTGGATGGGCAGATGTAAAAACTTTTGTTAAACAGTTCAACTCACAAATATTTAGCCTAAAAGTATGTATTCGGGTGTGTAATTGATCTGTGTAAGTTCTTGTTATGTACTGTATGTCTGAGTATGTATGTTCTGTATGTTATAAATATAGTGGGAGCGGTATATCAATTTACAAAATGGTTTTTGAGATCCAAATCTAACTAACCTATGTCAAATCACAAAACAAAACAATATAAAATTATATAAGTTTGATTACTTAAGTCTATTATATCACAGTCATTAATCGCAGGGGTCAAGTTTACAGTTTAATCAGTCAAATAACAAAATAAAATAAATTTGTATAAGTTTTATAACTTAAGTCTAGTATCACAGTCAATAATCACGGGGGTCAAGTTAACAATTTAAAATACAATACAAAATAGAATAAATGAGATTTAAAAGAATTTTAAGTTCAGCTCAATTTAAACTTGGTCTATATAACAGTCCAATTTTTACCCCTGGTTAACACAAAATTAAATAGTATACTAGAAAAGAGAATTGTATAAGTTTAAAAACTTAAGTCTAATATCACAGTTATGTACTAGTTAAAATGTAAAGTTACTCTTAGTCTAATATCACAGATAGTTGGTGTATACAGCCAACTTGTCACTACTTATTCTAATTCTGTTCGTCTTACCTCTCTTTCTGTTTCAGGTCACCGGCGGCGAGCCCTGCAGTTGCAGTACACGGCGCGGCAACAGTGGCGACGGAGGACACCACTGGTATACAAGGAGGTAAGTCGAACTCGTTCCTTAATCCTATTACCCACTAACTATGCAGTTTTTGAAACTTAATTTTTATTTGCAGTGTCCTCTTGGACTATCTGCAACCGTCCTGTTGTACCCTGTCGATAGTCCTCCTCGTCCCGAATCCGATGGTGCAAGCCGCGTGATCCTACGACCCCTGGCTCCGGAGTTACAAGCCCCGCCGCCAAAACTCACTTAACCGACACCGACGGCGGCAAAGGAGGTAGTGTGTTTCGGCCTCGGACTGAGGGAACGAGGGCTCCAGGCGTCGCGGGGTCACTGCTATTCGGTCCTGTGGGACCTACCGGACGCGTCACGACTAGGACTGGGTAAGGTGGAGTAGGGTGGGCTTGGTAAGTACACTATTTTGTTTATTTGCAATAATATTCAAGTTAAAATCAATATATAGTATCTTTGGTCAAAGCTAAAGTAAAATTAATCCTATATTATTATTGCAATATGTCTTACAACTATACACCTTAACCTAAATCAATATAAAAGAGTAAATTTGTATAAGTTTTATATAAAAACAGTCACCTAATACTAACTAATATTTACTAATTTGTACAGAGTTGGTGTAAATGGCCAACTTGTCAATATTTACACTAATTTTGTTAACTAACCTTCCCTTTTTTCTGTTACAGGTTACCGGCGGTGAGTCCTGCGGTCACAGTACACGGCGCGGCAACGGTGGAGTCAGGTGGTACCACTAGTATGGGGAGGTAAGTCAACACGTACTTTAAAACTAATTTTTCCTAACAAAATTTCAGTCTTTTTACAACTTAATTTTTGTTTTCAGTGCCCTCCTGGACTATTCGCCTCCGTCCACTGGTACCCCGTCGATAGTCCTCCTCGTCCCGGTTCCGGCAGTGAAAGCCGCGTGATCCTACGACCCCTGGTTCCGAAGTTACAAGCCCCGCCGCCAAAACTCACTTAACCGACACCGACGGTGGCAAAGGAGGTTGTGTGTTTCGGCCGCGGACTGAGGGAACGAGGGCTCCAGGCGTCGCGGGGTCACTGCTAGTTGGTCCTGTAGGACCTACCGGACACGTCACGACTAGGACTGGGGTTGGGCGGGGTAGGGCGGATAGGGCGGGGTAGGGCGGGCGGGCGCAGAACTTGTGGTGATGCACCTCGGGTGCTGGCGGCTGTCGGCGGCTCCTCTCCTGTGGCTCCGGACGTGCAGGTACTTCCTGCGGTGGTGGTCGGGCCGAGTCGGCACGTTTCGGAGTCGCTGCAGTGGTCCAGGCTTCGCAGGTACGTCCCTCGGATCGTGATGCCTACTAGCAGTCTGTGAACAAATTTACGTTAATCCGGCAATTTCAGTTGATATGGCTGCTCCGGCCTAAAAATCGGATCCGCTGTTTTATGGAGATTTAGTCCAGGTTACACAACCAGAATAACCTGACCCGTCGTTGGCCCACAATCTCACACTTCCCTTAACAAGGCGGGGGTCTAACTATACTGGTTAGCCCTTTTAAAACTTGTTAGCCCCGTTTTTAGGGATTGCGATGTTGCGGGTTTCTTCGACTAGGTCTGGCTATATTCGGGGACACTAAAAGGTTCACTTTAACACAGATTTTGGTTAAATTTCACTATAATTTTCTAATTTTTAAGTCACTGCTTTTTCACTTTACTGTCAACTATATTACTTTTCTGTCTAAGTTTTTTCACTCCAATCTGTTTATTTCCTACTTATTCTCACTTAAACACGTTGTATACAATTTAAATTTGTTGTTTATAGTCTATTTTGTTAATTTTTGTCACTGATTATACCTATATTTATGCTATTTAAGTTTCAATTTTTACACCCTATTTAGTCACTTTTTCACTTACTATCAACTATTTACTATTTTCTGTCTGAGTTTTTTACATTAATAACTGCTTTTTTCCTAGGTATTTTCACTAAATCACGTAATATACTTATTATATTTATTGTTTTTAGCTAGTTTTGTCAGTTTAAGTCACTATTTATTCCTATATTTATGTTGTTTGAGTTTCAATGTTTTCACTTTGGTACTTAACCTACAATGTTCACTATGTACTTATTTTGTCTATTTTTTTTGCTTTATTTTTGCACTTTTGATTGTTTTTACCTACTAATTATGTTCTTAACTTCTATCACTTGCTGTTTTGTATGTATTTTGCCGGTTCTGTTCTATTTTAACACTATTTTTAAAGAATTTTAAGTTCACTTTATTGTAAAAAATTTTTAGGAAATGTCACTCGGCGGCACTTTGTAGTCGTGATATCTTCGTCGTTCCTGGGCCTAGAAGGGTGCTGCTTGCACCGCAGGGTCCGGGGCCGTCCCGGCCTCGATCCTACACCGACTGCCGACCTCCGCCTCCCGAGGGTCCCGCAGGAACACCCGCCGCAAGCCGCGAGACCGTCGATTTCGATGGCCCACAAACTTGCGGCGGCTATATCTCGGGACTCCGACGTCGTAGGACCTCGGGAGTCGCAACGCCAGGTGCAGGAGAGGCCAGAGAAGGCCCGTAGACGCAATCCCGGCCTACGGGAACGACGGGAACACTTTCGAGTTCTCGTGTAAAATGTCAACACAAAAACACAATTTTGCTTCGTCACTTAAACACTATATTAAAGTCTACAAACACTATCACAGTATATTTAAGCTACAAATTACACGTTAAACTACTATTTAGGACTAGAAATACACTAAAAATAAATGAAATAAAAATTTAAAAATTTACTAAGGTTAAGTATGGGGTTAAAGATGTCAACCCGAAGAGCGCGAAACTCAAACCGGGTTAGGTTAGGTTAGGTTAGGTTAGGTTAGGTTAGGTTAGGTTAGGTTAGGTTAGGTTAGGTTAGGTTAGGTTAGGTTAGGTTAGGTTAGGTTAGGTTAGGTTAGGTTAGGTTAGGTTAGGTTAGGTTAGGTTAGGTTAGGTTAGGTTAGGTTAGGTTAGGTTAGGTTAGGTTAGGTTAGGTTAGGTTAGGTTAGGTTAGGTTAGGTTAGGTTAGGTTAGGTTAGGTTAGGTTAGGTTAGGTTAGGTTAGGTTAGGTTAGGTTAGGTTAGGTTAGGTTAGGTTAGGTTAGGTTAGGTTAGGTTAGGTTAGGTTAGGTTAGGTTAGGTTAGGTTAGGTTAGGTTAGGTTAGGTTAGGTTAGGTTAGGTTAGGTTAGGTTAGGTTAGGTTAGGTTAGGTTAGGTTAGGTTAGGTTAGGTTAGGTTAGGTTAGGTTAGGTTAGGTTAGGTTAGGTTAGGTTAGGTTAGGTTAGGTTAGGTTAGGTTAGGTTAGGTTAGGTTAGGTTAGGTTAGGTTAGGTTAGGTTAGGTTAGGTTAGGTTAGGTTAGGTTAGGTTAGGTTAGGTTAGGTTAGGTTAGGTTAGGTTAGGTTAGGTTAGGTTAGGTTAGGTTAGGTTAGGTTAGGTTAGGTTAGGTTAGGTTAGGTTAGGTTAGGTTAGGTTAGGTTAGGTTAGGTTAGGTTAGGTTAGGTTAGGTTAGGTTAGGTTAGGTTAGGTTAGGTTAGGTTAGGTTAGGTTAGGTTAGGTTAGGTTAGGTTAGGTTAGGTTAGGTTAGGTTAGGTTAGGTTAGGTTAGGTTAGGTTAGGTTAGGTTAGGTTAGGTTAGGTTAGGTTAGGTTAGGTTAGGTTAGGTTAGGTTAGGTTAGGTTAGGTTAGGTTAGGTTAGGTTAGGTTAGGTTAGGTTAGGTTAGGTTAGGTTAGGTTAGGTTAGGTTAGGTTAGGTTAGGTTAGGTTAGGTTAGGTTAGGTTAGGTTAGGTTAGGTTAGGTTAGGTTAGGTTAGGTTAGGTTAGGTTAGGTTAGGTTAGGTTAGGTTAGGTTAGGTTAGGTTAGGTTAGGTTAGGTTAGGTTAGGTTAGGTTAGGTTAGGTTAGGTTAGGTTAGGTTAGGTTAGGTTAGGTTAGGTTAGGTTAGGTTAGGTTAGGTTAGGTTAGGTTAGGTTAGGTTAGGTTAGGTTAGGTTAGGTTAGGTTAGGTTAGGTTAGGTTAGGTTAGGTTAGGTTAGGTTAGGTTAGGTTAGGTTAGGTTAGGTTAGGTTAGGTTAGGTTAGGTTAGGTTAGGTTAGGTTAGGTTAGGTTAGGTTAGGTTAGGTTAGGTTAGGTTAGGTTAGGTTAGGTTAGGTTAGGTTAGGTTAGGTTAGGTTAGGTTAGGTTAGGTTAGGTTAGGTTAGGTTAGGTTAGGTTAGGTTAGGTTAGGTTAGGTTAGGTTAGGTTAGGTTAGGTTAGGTTAGGTTAGGTTAGGTTAGGTTAGGTTAGGTTAGGTTAGGTTAGGTTAGGTTAGGTTAGGTTAGGTTAGGTTAGGTTAGGTTAGGTTAGGTTAGGTTAGGTTAGGTTAGGTTAGGTTAGGTTAGGTTAGGTTAGGTTAGGTTAGGTTAGGTTAGGTTAGGTTAGGTTAGGTTAGGTTAGGTTAGGTTAGGTTAGGTTAGGTTAGGTTAGGTTAGGTTAGGTTAGGTTAGGTTAGGTTAGGTTAGGTTAGGTTAGGTTAGGTTAGGTTAGGTTAGGTTAGGTTAGGTTAGGTTAGGTTAGGTTAGGTTAGGTTAGGTTAGGTTAGGTTAGGTTAGGTTAGGTTAGGTTAGGTTAGGTTAGGTTAGGTTAGGTTAGGTTAGGTTAGGTTAGGTTAGGTTAGGTTAGGTTAGGTTAGGTTAGGTTAGGTTAGGTTAGGTTAGGTTAGGTTAGGTTAGGTTAGGTTAGGTTAGGTTAGGTTAGGTTAGGTTAGGTTAGGTTAGGTTAGGTTAGGTTAGGTTAGGTTAGGTTAGGTTAGGTTAGGTTAGGTTAGGTTAGGTTAGGTTAGGTTAGGTTAGGTTAGGTTAGGTTAGGTTAGGTTAGGTTAGGTTAGGTTAGGTTAGGTTAGGTTAGGTTAGGTTAGGTTAGGTTAGGTTAGGTTAGGTTAGGTTAGGTTAGGTTAGGTTAGGTTAGGTTAGGTTAGGTTAGGTTAGGTTAGGTTAGGTTAGGTTAGGTTAGGTTAGGTTAGGTTAGGTTAGGTTAGGTTAGGTTAGGTTAGGTTAGGTTAGGTTAGGTTAGGTTAGGTTAGGTTAGGTTAGGTTAGGTTAGGTTAGGTTAGGTTAGGTTAGGTTAGGTTAGGTTAGGTTAGGTTAGGTTAGGTTAGGTTAGGTTAGGTTAGGTTAGGTTAGGTTAGGTTAGGTTAGGTTAGGTTAGGTTAGGTTAGGTTAGGTTAGGTTAGGTTAGGTTAGGTTAGGTTAGGTTAGGTTAGGTTAGGTTAGGTTAGGTTAGGTTAGGTTAGGTTAGGTTAGGTTAGGTTAGGTTAGGTTAGGTTAGGTTAGGTTAGGTTAGGTTAGGTTAGGTTAGGTTAGGTTAGGTTAGGTTAGGTTAGGTTAGGTTAGGTTAGGTTAGGTTAGGTTAGGTTAGGTTAGGTTAGGTTAGGTTAGGTTAGGTTAGGTTAGGTTAGGTTAGGTTAGGTTAGGTTAGGTTAGGTTAGGTTAGGTTAGGTTAGGTTAGGTTAGGTTAGGTTAGGTTAGGTTAGGTTAGGTTAGGTTAGGTTAGGTTAGGTTAGGTTAGGTTAGGTTAG
>OX442336.1:19457500-19470758 GCA_949358125.1 Idaea dimidiata
TCTCGTCTTTTGTCACCCTGATTTTGCTGAACTCGGGATTTTTCAAAATCCCGTAGACAGCAAACCGTCTCTTTATTTGCCTGTCTCTATCCGACGGCTCCTTCGCCACGCTCCGGGTCAGAGCAGAGATGGGACAACTGAGGGTTTCCAGCTTTGTCTCATGGGGTTTTGCTATTGACCCACAGCGAAATTTCATATTTCGTGTGAGCAATTCACCATCGACTGCCAATTTTTTGTGCCTCTCAATTGTCCCATCCCTTGCACCGAACCAAGATTTGGGTGAACCACCGAAGGTAGAGCGACAGGTCCCCGTGACCACCTTAGCAGTATGCGACCGCACTCCGCGCGACTTCGTCCCACTTCTTCCGCACGGGGCAGCATCTGTCGAAGGCGTTGTGGTTGTACTCGCGTACCCCCGACTTTAGACAGACGCTGCACCGCGCGGGTTCGTCGAGGCGGTCGCATTCTGCCTTTTTGTGGTCGCCGCCACAGTGGCTGCAGATCGCCTTTTCCTCCCCCGGGGCTTTGCAGAACCTCCGCCCATGCCCATAGCCCAAGCATCTTGTGCACTGGACCAGTGGGCTTTGGTCCTGCACGACCACCCGCTGCAGGTCGACATGGATTCGCTCTGCAGCGGTCAGTCGTTGCCAGATGGAGGGAGACGTCTGCAGCACAATGTGGCTGGTCAGCGGGTTCCTCGCCCTCCTTCGGTATTTCACCCGTATCTCCTCCTTCTCCAAATCGATCCCCTTGAGGGTGGCAGTGTTCTGCCGCTTGATGGCCGTTATCAACTCGTCGTCGGTTATATACGACATGACGTCCTTGATAACGACCATCGGGTTCTTGTTTTGTGCCTGCTTAAATTCTAATTCTGTGCCTCTTTCCTCCAAACTCTTCAATACCTTATCAAGATCCTCCTTTTCGCGGCAAGACACGACCACTCCTCCCTCTCTTGACTTCCTAACTTTCTCCACTCTGACCCCTGTCTCCCCAGCCTGCACCGCCGTCCTAATCCTCTTCATCACTTCATCGGAGTGCGATAGGTCCGTCGAAGTCACGATAACCGAATGCAACGCCTTGCGCTGCTGCCGTGCAGGCTCCCCTACGATTTGAGAAGCCGCCGCTACTTGCGCGTAGGTAGCCTTTTCGGTCATTCGTGACTCCGCCAGCTCTATCGCCTCCTTCGTCTCGCGGTGCAGGTCCCTATTTCCCCCCACGTCTCTTCCTATCTCCTCTACCGCGTTCTTTGTGCCCTTTATCAGGGCAAGTCCCTCATCGGCCTTTCCCTCGAGGATGCTCCGCATGTCCCTCAGCTCTTCGAGGATTCGGGCGGAGCCGTTGGAGCTTCCCGGCGGCGTTTGCGGGACGGGTCTTGTGTCCCGCCGCACGCCGGGCAGCGGTGTCGCCTGCTCCAACTGCCTCACCATGCGGAACATTCGGTCGATGAGGGACTTGACCATAACTTTGATGGTCGTTTTTATATTCCCCGACTCCTCGAGTTGGAGATAGGCTTCCTCCATGACCCACCGTGCTTCGGCGGTCCGGTTTGGGAAGCCCTTCGGTTCCTCGAGGATCGGGGACGCCTCTGTTGGGGCCTTCGTTGGCGGCCTCCGCTTCGCCTTTTTGTCCTTGAGGACGAAAGTCTTGTCGGTCTCACCCGATGTTGGTCTATCCGGCGAGACCGACAAGGCCCTCGCCTCCGCGTCCTCCCATTCATCGATACTCTTCCTGACACTTCGAGTGGTGGCGGGAAGAGTAACGACCGGGGGCCTCGTTGTTGTGGCCCCCTTGACCAGTCTGGAGCGGGTGGTCGGGGGAACGCCTGTGATCGGAGTTGAGGCCGCCAACGCGCCATCATTATTGATTCCCTGCGCGAGGGTGGGGTCGTGACGGATCGCGGGACCATCTAGGGCCCCCGCGTCCGTCGTCCTAGAAGGGCCAGGTGCGGCCAAGTCCGGTGCCGCGGCCTGCGCGGAAGTCAAGTCGACCAAAATGCCGACTTTGTCGTTTTTCTCAGCTTGTGAGGGCCCCTGAGGGGTCCTGAATACGGACATCGTATGAAAAGTGGCCCACTAGTGTGCCCCTATCCGAAACTAACGATTAAAATCGTTTCCTCCCAGGAAAACCCAAGTTGGAATTTTCGCTAGGCTATGAGTCCAGCTTAGCGGTAAAACCACTGGGAGGGTGGGCGGGCGAAAAATGCGAATTTTGTGCGGGATACGTGCGGGATAGGTGTCTGAGGGTTTGGGGGATGCAAGAGGGGGTTGTTTGGAGTGGTTTTGAGGGAAATTCGCGAAAGTTTTCCTAAGAAAATTTCGAGAAAACAGAGGGAATTCGCACTTTTTCTATTAAAATAACTGAAATTTCGTCAAAATTACGTGAGTTACTGAAAATAACTGTGTCTATTGTCTTTTTCAGGAGCAGGGAGCACCACCGGGATGCCGCTGTAAAGTTATAATCTCAAAAAGTTTGCAAGAAAATTTCGAAAAATTGACAATGTATGGAGAATTTGTTGAGCTTAAGTAAACTTTCTATGTTCAAATTGTGTAGGTATTTACTCGAAAATACGAATTTATTACAGGATAGTTACCGGGAATGTGCCTGAAGGGTCGGGGGATGCAAATGGGGGTTGTTTGGAGTGGTTTCCGGGATAGTTGGCGAAAGTTTTCCTAAGAAAATCTGAAGAAAACGGGAAAATTCACACTTTTTGCACTTTGATATATATAAAATTTGATCAAAATTTCGAAAATAACTATAATTAACTTTGTCTTTTTATTTTTCAGGAGCAGGGAACACCACCGGGATGTCGCTGTATTTTCAAAAATTCAAAAGTCAGAGAAAATTTTCCAAAAATCGTCGATGTAAGTATGTAAAATTTGGTATCGGTTAAATGAAATTTTTCTAAGTCCCAAAATAGTAGGTATGCAGGCGAAAATGCGAATTTTGTGCGGGATACGTGCGGGATAGGTGTCTGAGGGTTTGGGGGATGCAAGAGGGGGTTGTTTGGAGTGGTTTTGAGGGAAATTCGCGAAAGTTTTCCTAAGAAAATTTCGAGAAAACAGAGGGAATTCGCACTTTTTCTATTAAAATAACTGAAATTTCGTCAAAATTACGTGAGTTACTGAAAATAACTGTGTCTATTGTCTTTTTCAGGAGCAGGGAGCACCACCGGGATGCCGCTGTAAAGTTATAATCTCAAAAAGTTTGCAAGAAAATTTCGAAAAATTGACAATGTATGGAGAATTTGTTGAGCTTAAGTAAACTTTCTATGTTCAAATTGTGTAGGTATTTACTCGAAAATACGAATTTATTACAGGATAGTTACCGGGAATGTGCCTGAAGGGTCGGGGGATGCAAATGGGGGTTGTTTGGAGTGGTTTCCGGGATAGTTGGCGAAAGTTTTCCTAAGAAAATCTGAAGAAAACGGGAAAATTCACACTTTTTGCACTTTGATATATATAAAATTTGATCAAAATTTCGAAAATAACTATAATTAACTTTGTCTTTTTATTTTTCAGGAGCAGGGAACACCACCGGGATGTCGCTGTATTTTCAAAAATTCAAAAGTCAGAGAAAATTTTCCAAAAATCGTCGATGTAAGTATGTAAAATTTGGTATCGGTTAAATGAAATTTTTCTAAGTCCCAAAATAGTAGGTATGCAGGCGAAAATGCGAATTTTGTGCGGGATACGTGCGGGATAGGTGTCTGAGGGTTTGGGGGATGCAAGAGGGGGTTGTTTGGAGTGGTTTTGAGGGAAATTCGCGAAAGTTTTCCTAAGAAAATTTCGAGAAAACAGAGGGAATTCGCACTTTTTCTATTAAAATAACTGAAATTTCGTCAAAATTACGTGAGTTACTGAAAATAACTGTGTCTATTGTCTTTTTCAGGAGCAGGGAGCACCACCGGGATGCCGCTGTAAAGTTATAATCTCAAAAAGTTTGCAAGAAAATTTCGAAAAATTGACAATGTATGGAGAATTTGTTGAGCTTAAGTAAACTTTCTATGTTCAAATTGTGTAGGTATTTACTCGAAAATACGAATTTATTACAGGATAGTTACCGGGAATGTGCCTGAAGGGTCGGGGGATGCAAATGGGGGTTGTTTGGAGTGGTTTCCGGGATAGTTGGCGAAAGTTTTCCTAAGAAAATCTGAAGAAAACGGGAAAATTCACACTTTTTGCACTTTGATATATATAAAATTTGATCAAAATTTCGAAAATAACTATAATTAACTTTGTCTTTTTATTTTTCAGGAGCAGGGAACACCACCGGGATGTCGCTGTATTTTCAAAAATTCAAAAGTCAGAGAAAATTTTCCAAAAATCGTCGATGTAAGTATGTAAAATTTGGTATCGGTTAAATGAAATTTTTCTAAGTCCCAAAATAGTAGGTATGCAGGCGAAAATGCGAATTTTGTGCGGGATACGTGCGGGATAGGTGTCTGAGGGTTTGGGGGATGCAAGAGGGGGTTGTTTGGAGTGGTTTTGAGGGAAATTCGCGAAAGTTTTCCTAAGAAAATTTCGAGAAAACAGAGGGAATTCGCACTTTTTCTATTAAAATAACTGAAATTTCGTCAAAATTACGTGAGTTACTGAAAATAACTGTGTCTATTGTCTTTTTCAGGAGCAGGGAGCACCACCGGGATGCCGCTGTAAAGTTATAATCTCAAAAAGTTTGCAAGAAAATTTCGAAAAATTGACAATGTATGGAGAATTTGTTGAGCTTAAGTAAACTTTCTATGTTCAAATTGTGTAGGTATTTACTCGAAAATACGAATTTATTACAGGATAGTTACCGGGAATGTGCCTGAAGGGTCGGGGGATGCAAATGGGGGTTGTTTGGAGTGGTTTCCGGGATAGTTGGCGAAAGTTTTCCTAAGAAAATCTGAAGAAAACGGGAAAATTCACACTTTTTGCACTTTGATATATATAAAATTTGATCAAAATTTCGAAAATAACTATAATTAACTTTGTCTTTTTATTTTTCAGGAGCAGGGAACACCACCGGGATGTCGCTGTATTTTCAAAAATTCAAAAGTCAGAGAAAATTTTCCAAAAATCGTCGATGTAAGTATGTAAAATTTGGTATCGGTTAAATGAAATTTTTCTAAGTCCCAAAATAGTAGGTATGCAGGCGAAAATGCGAATTTTGTGCGGGATACGTGCGGGATAGGTGTCTGAGGGTTTGGGGGATGCAAGAGGGGGTTGTTTGGAGTGGTTTTGAGGGAAATTCGCGAAAGTTTTCCTAAGAAAATTTCGAGAAAACAGAGGGAATTCGCACTTTTTCTATTAAAATAACTGAAATTTCGTCAAAATTACGTGAGTTACTGAAAATAACTGTGTCTATTGTCTTTTTCAGGAGCAGGGAGCACCACCGGGATGCCGCTGTAAAGTTATAATCTCAAAAAGTTTGCAAGAAAATTTCGAAAAATTGGTTAGGTTAGGTTAGGTTAGGTTAGGTTAGGTTAGGTTAGGTTAGGTTAGGTTAGGTTAGGTTAGGTTAGGTTAGGTTAGGTTAGGTTAGGTTAGGTTAGGTTAGGTTAGGTTAGGTTAGGTTAGGTTAGGTTAGGTTAGGTTAGGTTAGGTTAGGTTAGGTTAGGTTAGGTTAGGTTAGGTTAGGTTAGGTTAGGTTAGGTTAGGTTAGGTTAGGTTAGGTTAGGTTAGGTTAGGTTAGGTTAGGTTAGGTTAGGTTAGGTTAGGTTAGGTTAGGTTAGGTTAGGTTAGGTTAGGTTAGGTTAGGTTAGGTTAGGTTAGGTTAGGTTAGGTTAGGTTAGGTTAGGTTAGGTTAGGTTAGGTTAGGTTAGGTTAGGTTAGGTTAGGTTAGGTTAGGTTAGGTTAGGTTAGGTTAGGTTAGGTTAGGTTAGGTTAGGTTAGGTTAGGTTAGGTTAGGTTAGGTTAGGTTAGGTTAGGTTAGGTTAGGTTAGGTTAGGTTAGGTTAGGTTAGGTTAGGTTAGGTTAGGTTAGGTTAGGTTAGGTTAGGTTAGGTTAGGTTAGGTTAGGTTAGGTTAGGTTAGGTTAGGTTAGGTTAGGTTAGGTTAGGTTAGGTTAGGTTAGGTTAGGTTAGGTTAGGTTAGGTTAGGTTAGGTTAGGTTAGGTTAGGTTAGGTTAGGTTAGGTTAGGTTAGGTTAGGTTAGGTTAGGTTAGGTTAGGTTAGGTTAGGTTAGGTTAGGTTAGGTTAGGTTAGGTTAGGTTAGGTTAGGTTAGGTTAGGTTAGGTTAGGTTAGGTTAGGTTAGGTTAGGTTAGGTTAGGTTAGGTTAGGTTAGGTTAGGTTAGGTTAGGTTAGGTTAGGTTAGGTTAGGTTAGGTTAGGTTAGGTTAGGTTAGGTTAGGTTAGGTTAGGTTAGGTTAGGTTAGGTTAGGTTAGGTTAGGTTAGGTTAGGTTAGGTTAGGTTAGGTTAGGTTAGGTTAGGTTAGGTTAGGTTAGGTTAGGTTAGGTTAGGTTAGGTTAGGTTAGGTTAGGTTAGGTTAGGTTAGGTTAGGTTAGGTTAGGTTAGGTTAGGTTAGGTTAGGTTAGGTTAGGTTAGGTTAGGTTAGGTTAGGTTAGGTTAGGTTAGGTTAGGTTAGGTTAGGTTAGGTTAGGTTAGGTTAGGTTAGGTTAGGTTAGGTTAGGTTAGGTTAGGTTAGGTTAGGTTAGGTTAGGTTAGGTTAGGTTAGGTTAGGTTAGGTTAGGTTAGGTTAGGTTAGGTTAGGTTAGGTTAGGTTAGGTTAGGTTAGGTTAGGTTAGGTTAGGTTAGGTTAGGTTAGGTTAGGTTAGGTTAGGTTAGGTTAGGTTAGGTTAGGTTAGGTTAGGTTAGGTTAGGTTAGGTTAGGTTAGGTTAGGTTAGGTTAGGTTAGGTTAGGTTAGGTTAGGTTAGGTTAGGTTAGGTTAGGTTAGGTTAGGTTAGGTTAGGTTAGGTTAGGTTAGGTTAGGTTAGGTTAGGTTAGGTTAGGTTAGGTTAGGTTAGGTTAGGTTAGGTTAGGTTAGGTTAGGTTAGGTTAGGTTAGGTTAGGTTAGGTTAGGTTAGGTTAGGTTAGGTTAGGTTAGGTTAGGTTAGGTTAGGTTAGGTTAGGTTAGGTTAGGTTAGGTTAGGTTAGGTTAGGTTAGGTTAGGTTAGGTTAGGTTAGGTTAGGTTAGGTTAGGTTAGGTTAGGTTAGGTTAGGTTAGGTTAGGTTAGGTTAGGTTAGGTTAGGTTAGGTTAGGTTAGGTTAGGTTAGGTTAGGTTAGGTTAGGTTAGGTTAGGTTAGGTTAGGTTAGGTTAGGTTAGGTTAGGTTAGGTTAGGTTAGGTTAGGTTAGGTTAGGTTAGGTTAGGTTAGGTTAGGTTAGGTTAGGTTAGGTTAGGTTAGGTTAGGTTAGGTTAGGTTAGGTTAGGTTAGGTTAGGTTAGGTTAGGTTAGGTTAGGTTAGGTTAGGTTAGGTTAGGTTAGGTTAGGTTAGGTTAGGTTAGGTTAGGTTAGGTTAGGTTAGGTTAGGTTAGGTTAGGTTAGGTTAGGTTAGGTTAGGTTAGGTTAGGTTAGGTTAGGTTAGGTTAGGTTAGGTTAGGTTAGGTTAGGTTAGGTTAGGTTAGGTTAGGTTAGGTTAGGTTAGGTTAGGTTAGGTTAGGTTAGGTTAGGTTAGGTTAGGTTAGGTTAGGTTAGGTTAGGTTAGGTTAGGTTAGGTTAGGTTAGGTTAGGTTAGGTTAGGTTAGGTTAGGTTAGGTTAGGTTAGGTTAGGTTAGGTTAGGTTAGGTTAGGTTAGGTTAGGTTAGGTTAGGTTAGGTTAGGTTAGGTTAGGTTAGGTTAGGTTAGGTTAGGTTAGGTTAGGTTAGGTTAGGTTAGGTTAGGTTAGGTTAGGTTAGGTTAGGTTAGGTTAGGTTAGGTTAGGTTAGGTTAGGTTAGGTTAGGTTAGGTTAGGTTAGGTTAGGTTAGGTTAGGTTAGGTTAGGTTAGGTTAGGTTAGGTTAGGTTAGGTTAGGTTAGGTTAGGTTAGGTTAGGTTAGGTTAGGTTAGGTTAGGTTAGGTTAGGTTAGGTTAGGTTAGGTTAGGTTAGGTTAGGTTAGGTTAGGTTAGGTTAGGTTAGGTTAGGTTAGGTTAGGTTAGGTTAGGTTAGGTTAGGTTAGGTTAGGTTAGGTTAGGTTAGGTTAGGTTAGGTTAGGTTAGGTTAGGTTAGGTTAGGTTAGGTTAGGTTAGGTTAGGTTAGGTTAGGTTAGGTTAGGTTAGGTTAGGTTAGGTTAGGTTAGGTTAGGTTAGGTTAGGTTAGGTTAGGTTAGGTTAGGTTAGGTTAGGTTAGGTTAGGTTAGGTTAGGTTAGGTTAGGTTAGGTTAGGTTAGGTTAGGTTAGGTTAGGTTAGGTTAGGTTAGGTTAGGTTAGGTTAGGTTAGGTTAGGTTAGGTTAGGTTAGGTTAGGTTAGGTTAGGTTAGGTTAGGTTAGGTTAGGTTAGGTTAGGTTAGGTTAGGTTAGGTTAGGTTAGGTTAGGTTAGGTTAGGTTAGGTTAGGTTAGGTTAGGTTAGGTTAGGTTAGGTTAGGTTAGGTTAGGTTAGGTTAGGTTAGGTTAGGTTAGGTTAGGTTAGGTTAGGTTAGGTTAGGTTAGGTTAGGTTAGGTTAGGTTAGGTTAGGTTAGGTTAGGTTAGGTTAGGTTAGGTTAGGTTAGGTTAGGTTAGGTTAGGTTAGGTTAGGTTAGGTTAGGTTAGGTTAGGTTAGGTTAGGTTAGGTTAGGTTAGGTTAGGTTAGGTTAGGTTAGGTTAGGTTAGGTTAGGTTAGGTTAGGTTAGGTTAGGTTAGGTTAGGTTAGGTTAGGTTAGGTTAGGTTAGGTTAGGTTAGGTTAGGTTAGGTTAGGTTAGGTTAGGTTAGGTTAGGTTAGGTTAGGTTAGGTTAGGTTAGGTTAGGTTAGGTTAGGTTAGGTTAGGTTAGGTTAGGTTAGGTTAGGTTAGGTTAGGTTAGGTTAGGTTAGGTTAGGTTAGGTTAGGTTAGGTTAGGTTAGGTTAGGTTAGGTTAGGTTAGGTTAGGTTAGGTTAGGTTAGGTTAGGTTAGGTTAGGTTAGGTTAGGTTAGGTTAGGTTAGGTTAGGTTAGGTTAGGTTAGGTTAGGTTAGGTTAGGTTAGGTTAGGTTAGGTTAGGTTAGGTTAGGTTAGGTTAGGTTAGGTTAGGTTAGGTTAGGTTAGGTTAGGTTAGGTTAGGTTAGGTTAGGTTAGGTTAGGTTAGGTTAGGTTAGGTTAGGTTAGGTTAGGTTAGGTTAGGTTAGGTTAGGTTAGGTTAGGTTAGGTTAGGTTAGGTTAGGTTAGGTTAGGTTAGGTTAGGTTAGGTTAGGTTAGGTTAGGTTAGGTTAGGTTAGGTTAGGTTAGGTTAGGTTAGGTTAGGTTAGGTTAGGTTAGGTTAGGTTAGGTTAGGTTAGGTTAGGTTAGGTTAGGTTAGGTTAGGTTAGGTTAGGTTAGGTTAGGTTAGGTTAGGTTAGGTTAGGTTAGGTTAGGTTAGGTTAGGTTAGGTTAGGTTAGGTTAGGTTAGGTTAGGTTAGGTTAGGTTAGGTTAGGTTAGGTTAGGTTAGGTTAGGTTAGGTTAGGTTAGGTTAGGTTAGGTTAGGTTAGGTTAGGTTAGGTTAGGTTAGGTTAGGTTAGGTTAGGTTAGGTTAGGTTAGGTTAGGTTAGGTTAGGTTAGGTTAGGTTAGGTTAGGTTAGGTTAGGTTAGGTTAGGTTAGGTTAGGTTAGGTTAGGTTAGGTTAGGTTAGGTTAGGTTAGGTTAGGTTAGGTTAGGTTAGGTTAGGTTAGGTTAGGTTAGGTTAGGTTAGGTTAGGTTAGGTTAGGTTAGGTTAGGTTAGGTTAGGTTAGGTTAGGTTAGGTTAGGTTAGGTTAGGTTAGGTTAGGTTAGGTTAGGTTAGGTTAGGTTAGGTTAGGTTAGGTTAGGTTAGGTTAGGTTAGGTTAGGTTAGGTTAGGTTAGGTTAGGTTAGGTTAGGTTAGGTTAGGTTAGGTTAGGTTAGGTTAGGTTAGGTTAGGTTAGGTTAGGTTAGGTTAGGTTAGGTTAGGTTAGGTTAGGTTAGGTTAGGTTAGGTTAGGTTAGGTTAGGTTAGGTTAGGTTAGGTTAGGTTAGGTTAGGTTAGGTTAGGTTAGGTTAGGTTAGGTTAGGTTAGGTTAGGTTAGGTTAGGTTAGGTTAGGTTAGGTTAGGTTAGGTTAGGTTAGGTTAGGTTAGGTTAGGTTAGGTTAGGTTAGGTTAGGTTAGGTTAGGTTAGGTTAGGTTAGGTTAGGTTAGGTTAGGTTAGGTTAGGTTAGGTTAGGTTAGGTTAGGTTAGGTTAGGTTAGGTTAGGTTAGGTTAGGTTAGGTTAGGTTAGGTTAGGTTAGGTTAGGTTAGGTTAGGTTAGGTTAGGTTAGGTTAGGTTAGGTTAGGTTAGGTTAGGTTAGGTTAGGTTAGGTTAGGTTAGGTTAGGTTAGGTTAGGTTAGGTTAGGTTAGGTTAGGTTAGGTTAGGTTAGGTTAGGTTAGGTTAGGTTAGGTTAGGTTAGGTTAGGTTAGGTTAGGTTAGGTTAGGTTAGGTTAGGTTAGGTTAGGTTAGGTTAGGTTAGGTTAGGTTAGGTTAGGTTAGGTTAGGTTAGGTTAGGTTAGGTTAGGTTAGGTTAGGTTAGGTTAGGTTAGGTTAGGTTAGGTTAGGTTAGGTTAGGTTAGGTTAGGTTAGGTTAGGTTAGGTTAGGTTAGGTTAGGTTAGGTTAGGTTAGGTTAGGTTAGGTTAGGTTAGGTTAGGTTAGGTTAGGTTAGGTTAGGTTAGGTTAGGTTAGGTTAGGTTAGGTTAGGTTAGGTTAGGTTAGGTTAGGTTAGGTTAGGTTAGGTTAGGTTAGGTTAGGTTAGGTTAGGTTAGGTTAGGTTAGGTTAGGTTAGGTTAGGTTAGGTTAGGTTAGGTTAGGTTAGGTTAGGTTAGGTTAGGTTAGGTTAGGTTAGGTTAGGTTAGGTTAGGTTAGGTTAGGTTAGGTTAGGTTAGGTTAGGTTAGGTTAGGTTAGGTTAGGTTAGGTTAGGTTAGGTTAGGTTAGGTTAGGTTAGGTTAGGTTAGGTTAGGTTAGGTTAGGTTAGGTTAGGTTAGGTTAGGTTAGGTTAGGTTAGGTTAGGTTAGGTTAGGTTAGGTTAGGTTAGGTTAGGTTAGGTTAGGTTAGGTTAGGTTAGGTTAGGTTAGGTTAGGTTAGGTTAGGTTAGGTTAGGTTAGGTTAGGTTAGGTTAGGTTAGGTTAGGTTAGGTTAGGTTAGGTTAGGTTAGGTTAGGTTAGGTTAGGTTAGGTTAGGTTAGGTTAGGTTAGGTTAGGTTAGGTTAGGTTAGGTTAGGTTAGGTTAGGTTAGGTTAGGTTAGGTTAGGTTAGGTTAGGTTAGGTTAGGTTAGGTTAGGTTAGGTTAGGTTAGGTTAGGTTAGGTTAGGTTAGGTTAGGTTAGGTTAGGTTAGGTTAGGTTAGGTTAGGTTAGGTTAGGTTAGGTTAGGTTAGGTTAGGTTAGGTTAGGTTAGGTTAGGTTAGGTTAGGTTAGGTTAGGTTAGGTTAGGTTAGGTTAGGTTAGGTTAGGTTAGGTTAGGTTAGGTTAGGTTAGGTTAGGTTAGGTTAGGTTAGGTTAGGTTAGGTTAGGTTAGGTTAGGTTAGGTTAGGTTAGGTTAGGTTAGGTTAGGTTAGGTTAGGTTAGGTTAGGTTAGGTTAGGTTAGGTTAGGTTAGGTTAGGTTAGGTTAGGTTAGGTTAGGTTAGGTTAGGTTAGGTTAGGTTAGGTTAGGTTAGGTTAGGTTAGGTTAGGTTAGGTTAGGTTAGGTTAGGTTAGGTTAGGTTAGGTTAGGTTAGGTTAGGTTAGGTTAGGTTAGGTTAGGTTAGGTTAGGTTAGGTTAGGTTAGGTTAGGTTAGGTTAGGTTAGGTTAGGTTAGGTTAGGTTAGGTTAGGTTAGGTTAGGTTAGGTTAGGTTAGGTTAGGTTAGGTTAGGTTAGGTTAGGTTAGGTTAGGTTAGGTTAGGTTAGGTTAGGTTAGGTTAGGTTAGGTTAGGTTAGGTTAGGTTAGGTTAGGTTAGGTTAGGTTAGGTTAGGTTAGGTTAGGTTAGGTTAGGTTAGGTTAGGTTAGGTTAGGTTAGGTTAGGTTAGGTTAGGTTAGGTTAGGTTAGGTTAGGTTAGGTTAGGTTAGGTTAGGTTAGGTTAGGTTAGGTTAGGTTAGGTTAGGTTAGGTTAGGTTAGGTTAGGTTAGGTTAGGTTAGGTTAGGTTAGGTTAGGTTAGGTTAGGTTAGGTTAGGTTAGGTTAGGTTAGGTTAGGTTAGGTTAGGTTAGGTTAGGTTAGGTTAGGTTAGGTTAGGTTAGGTTAGGTTAGGTTAGGTTAGGTTAGGTTAGGTTAGGTTAGGTTAGGTTAGGTTAGGTTAGGTTAGGTTAGGTTAGGTTAGGTTAGGTTAGGTTAGGTTAGGTTAGGTTAGGTTAGGTTAGGTTAGGTTAGGTTAGGTTAGGTTAGGTTAGGTTAGGTTAGGTTAGGTTAGGTTAGGTTAGGTTAGGTTAGGTTAGGTTAGGTTAGGTTAGGTTAGGTTAGGTTAGGTTAGGTTAGGTTAGGTTAGGTTAGGTTAGGTTAGGTTAGGTTAGGTTAGGTTAGGTTAGGTTAGGTTAGGTTAGGTTAGGTTAGGTTAGGTTAGGTTAGGTTAGGTTAGGTTAGGTTAGGTTAGGTTAGGTTAGGTTAGGTTAGGTTAGGTTAGGTTAGGTTAGGTTAGGTTAGGTTAGGTTAGGTTAGGTTAGGTTAGGTTAGGTTAGGTTAGGTTAGGTTAGGTTAGGTTAGGTTAGGTTAGGTTAGGTTAGGTTAGGTTAGGTTAGGTTAGGTTAGGTTAGGTTAGGTTAGGTTAGGTTAGGTTAGGTTAGGTTAGGTTAGGTTAGGTTAGGTTAGGTTAGGTTAGGTTAGGTTAGGTTAGGTTAGGTTAGGTTAGGTTAGGTTAGGTTAGGTTAGGTTAGGTTAGGTTAGGTTAGGTTAGGTTAGGTTAGGTTAGGTTAGGTTAGGTTAGGTTAGGTTAGGTTAGGTTAGGTTAGGTTAGGTTAGGTTAGGTTAGGTTAGGTTAGGTTAGGTTAGGTTAGGTTAGGTTAGGTTAGGTTAGGTTAGGTTAGGTTAGGTTAGGTTAGGTTAGGTTAGGTTAGGTTAGGTTAGGTTAGGTTAGGTTAGGTTAGGTTAGGTTAGGTTAGGTTAGGTTAGGTTAGGTTAGGTTAGGTTAGGTTAGGTTAGGTTAGGTTAGGTTAGGTTAGGTTAGGTTAGGTTAGGTTAGGTTAGGTTAGGTTAGGTTAGGTTAGGTTAGGTTAGGTTAGGTTAGGTTAGGTTAGGTTAGGTTAGGTTAGGTTAGGTTAG
>OX442337.1:0-15000 GCA_949358125.1 Idaea dimidiata
CTAACCTAACCTAACCTAACCTAACCTAACCTAACCTAACCTAACCTAACCTAACCTAACCTAACCTAACCTAACCTAACCTAACCTAACCTAACCTAACCTAACCTAACCTAACCTAACCTAACTCTAACCTAACCTAACCTAACCTAACCTAACCTAACCTAACCTAACCTAACCTAACCTAACCTAACCTAACCTAACCTAACCTAACCTAACCTAACCTAACCTAACCTAACCTAACCTAACCTAACCTAACCTAACCTAACCTAACCTAACCTAACCTAACCTAACCTAACCTAACCTAACCTAACCTAACCTAACCTAACCTAACCTAACCTAACCTAACCTAACCTAACCTAACCTAACCTAACCTAACCTAACCTAACCTAACCTAACCTAACCTAACCTAACCTAACCTAACCTAACCTAACCTAACCTAACCTAACCTAACCTAACCTAACCTAACCTAACCTAACCTAACCTAACCTAACCTAACCTAACCTAACCTAACCTAACCTAACCTAACCTAACCTAACCTAACCTAACCTAACCTAACCTAACCTAACCTAACCTAACCTAACCTAACCTAACCTAACCTAACCTAACCTAACCTAACCTAACCTAACCTAACCTAACCTAACCTAACCTAACCTAACCTAACCTAACCTAACCTAACCTAACCTAACCTAACCTAACCTAACCTAACCTAACCTAACCTAACCTAACCTAACCTAACCTAACCTAACCTAACCTAACCTAACCTAACCTAACCTAACCTAACCTAACCTAACCTAACCTAACCTAACCTAACCTAACCTAACCTAACCTAACCTAACCTAACCTAACCTAACCTAACCTAACCTAACCTAACCTAACCTAACCTAACCTAACCTAACCTAACCTAACCTAACCTAACCTAACCTAACCTAACCTAACCTAACCTAACCTAACCTAACCTAACCTAACCTAACCTAACCTAACCTAACCTAACCTAACCTAACCTAACCTAACCTAACCTAACCTAACCTAACCTAACCTAACCTAACCTAACCTAACCTAACCTAACCTAACCTAACCTAACCTAACCTAACCTAACCTAACCTAACCTAACCTAACCTAACCTAACCTAACCTAACCTAACCTAACCTAACCTAACCTAACCTAACCTAACCTAACCTAACCTAACCTAACCTAACCTAACCTAACCTAACCTAACCTAACCTAACCTAACCTAACCTAACCTAACCTAACCTAACCTAACCTAACCTAACCTAACCTAACCTAACCTAACCTAACCTAACCTAACCTAACCTAACCTAACCTAACCTAACCTAACCTAACCTAACCTAACCTAACCTAACCTAACCTAACCTAACCTAACCTAACCTAACCTAACCTAACCTAACCTAACCTAACCTAACCTAACCTAACCTAACCTAACCTAACCTAACCTAACCTAACCTAACCTAACCTAACCTAACCTAACCTAACCTAACCTAACCTAACCTAACCTAACCTAACCTAACCTAACCTAACCTAACCTAACCTAACCTAACCTAACCTAACCTAACCTAACCTAACCTAACCTAACCTAACCTAACCTAACCTAACCTAACCTAACCTAACCTAACCTAACCTAACCTAACCTAACCTAACCTAACCTAACCTAACCTAACCTAACCTAACCTAACCTAACCTAACCTAACCTAACCTAACCTAACCTAACCTAACCTAACCTAACCTAACCTAACCTAACCTAACCTAACCTAACCTAACCTAACCTAACCTAACCTAACCTAACCTAACCTAACCTAACCTAACCTAACCTAACCTAACCTAACCTAACCTAACCTAACCTAACCTAACCTAACCTAACCTAACCTAACCTAACCTAACCTAACCTAACCTAACCTAACCTAACCTAACCTAACCTAACCTAACCTAACCTAACCTAACCTAACCTAACCTAACCTAACCTAACCTAACCTAACCTAACCTAACCTAACCTAACCTAACCTAACCTAACCTAACCTAACCTAACCTAACCTAACCTAACCTAACCTAACCTAACCTAACCTAACCTAACCTAACCTAACCTAACCTAACCTAACCTAACCTAACCTAACCTAACCTAACCTAACCTAACCTAACCTAACCTAACCTAACCTAACCTAACCTAACCTAACCTAACCTAACCTAACCTAACCTAACCTAACCTAACCTAACCTAACCTAACCTAACCTAACCTAACCTAACCTAACCTAACCTAACCTAACCTAACCTAACCTAACCTAACCTAACCTAACCTAACCTAACCTAACCTAACCTAACCTAACCTAACCTAACCTAACCTAACCTAACCTAACCTAACCTAACCTAACCTAACCTAACCTAACCTAACCTAACCTAACCTAACCTAACCTAACCTAACCTAACCTAACCTAACCTAACCTAACCTAACCTAACCTAACCTAACCTAACCTAACCTAACCTAACCTAACCTAACCTAACCTAACCTAACCTAACCTAACCTAACCTAACCTAACCTAACCTAACCTAACCTAACCTAACCTAACCTAACCTAACCTAACCTAACCTAACCTAACCTAACCTAACCTAACCTAACCTAACCTAACCTAACCTAACCTAACCTAACCTAACCTAACCTAACCTAACCTAACCTAACCTAACCTAACCTAACCTAACCTAACCTAACCTAACCTAACCTAACCTAACCTAACCTAACCTAACCTAACCTAACCTAACCTAACCTAACCTAACCTAACCTAACCTAACCTAACCTAACCTAACCTAACCTAACCTAACCTAACCTAACCTAACCTAACCTAACCTAACCTAACCTAACCTAACCTAACCTAACCTAACCTAACCTAACCTAACCTAACCTAACCTAACCTAACCTAACCTAACCTAACCTAACCTAACCTAACCTAACCTAACCTAACCTAACCTAACCTAACCTAACCTAACCTAACCTAACCTAACCTAACCTAACCTAACCTAACCTAACCTAACCTAACCTAACCTAACCTAACCTAACCTAACCTAACCTAACCTAACCTAACCTAACCTAACCTAACCTAACCTAACCTAACCTAACCTAACCTAACCTAACCTAACCTAACCTAACCTAACCTAACCTAACCTAACCTAACCTAACCTAACCTAACCTAACCTAACCTAACCTAACCTAACCTAACCTAACCTAACCTAACCTAACCTAACCTAACCTAACCTAACCTAACCTAACCTAACCTAACCTAACCTAACCTAACCTAACCTAACCTAACCTAACCTAACCTAACCTAACCTAACCTAACCTAACCTAACCTAACCTAACCTAACCTAACCTAACCTAACCTAACCTAACCTAACCTAACCTAACCTAACCTAACCTAACCTAACCTAACCTAACCTAACCTAACCTAACCTAACCTAACCTAACCTAACCTAACCTAACCTAACCTAACCTAACCTAACCTAACCTAACCTAACCTAACCTAACCTAACCTAACCTAACCTAACCTAACCTAACCTAACCTAACCTAACCTAACCTAACCTAACCTAACCTAACCTAACCTAACCTAACCTAACCTAACCTAACCTAACCTAACCTAACCTAACCTAACCTAACCTAACCTAACCTAACCTAACCTAACCTAACCTAACCTAACCTAACCTAACCTAACCTAACCTAACCTAACCTAACCTAACCTAACCTAACCTAACCTAACCTAACCTAACCTAACCTAACCTAACCTAACCTAACCTAACCTAACCTAACCTAACCTAACCTAACCTAACCTAACCTAACCTAACCTAACCTAACCTAACCTAACCTAACCTAACCTAACCTAACCTAACCTAACCTAACCTAACCTAACCTAACCTAACCTAACCTAACCTAACCTAACCTAACCTAACCTAACCTAACCTAACCTAACCTAACCTAACCTAACCTAACCTAACCTAACCTAACCTAACCTAACCTAACCTAACCTAACCTAACCTAACCTAACCTAACCTAACCTAACCTAACCTAACCTAACCTAACCTAACCTAACCTAACCTAACCTAACCTAACCTAACCTAACCTAACCTAACCTAACCTAACCTAACCTAACCTAACCTAACCTAACCTAACCTAACCTAACCTAACCTAACCTAACCTAACCTAACCTAACCTAACCTAACCTAACCTAACCTAACCTAACCTAACCTAACCTAACCTAACCTAACCTAACCTAACCTAACCTAACCTAACCTAACCTAACCTAACCTAACCTAACCTAACCTAACCTAACCTAACCTAACCTAACCTAACCTAACCTAACCTAACCTAACCTAACCTAACCTAACCTAACCTAACCTAACCTAACCTAACCTAACCTAACCTAACCTAACCTAACCTAACCTAACCTAACCTAACCTAACCTAACCTAACCTAACCTAACCTAACCTAACCTAACCTAACCTAACCTAACCTAACCTAACCTAACCTAACCTAACCTAACCTAACCTAACCTAACCTAACCTAACCTAACCTAACCTAACCTAACCTAACCTAACCTAACCTAACCTAACCTAACCTAACCTAACCTAACCTAACCTAACCTAACCTAACCTAACCTAACCTAACCTAACCTAACCTAACCTAACCTAACCTAACCTAACCTAACCTAACCTAACCTAACCTAACCTAACCTAACCTAACCTAACCTAACCTAACCTAACCTAACCTAACCTAACCTAACCTAACCTAACCTAACCTAACCTAACCTAACCTAACCTAACCTAACCTAACCTAACCTAACCTAACCTAACCTAACCTAACCTAACCTAACCTAACCTAACCTAACCTAACCTAACCTAACCTAACCTAACCTAACCTAACCTAACCTAACCTAACCTAACCTAACCTAACCTAACCTAACCTAACCTAACCTAACCTAACCTAACCTAACCTAACCTAACCTAACCTAACCTAACCTAACCTAACCTAACCTAACCTAACCTAACCTAACCTAACCTAACCTAACCTAACCTAACCTAACCTAACCTAACCTAACCTAACCTAACCTAACCTAACCTAACCTAACCTAACCTAACCTAACCTAACCTAACCTAACCTAACCTAACCTAACCTAACCTAACCTAACCTAACCTAACCTAACCTAACCTAACCTAACCTAACCTAACCTAACCTAACCTAACCTAACCTAACCTAACCTAACCTAACCTAACCTAACCTAACCTAACCTAACCTAACCTAACCTAACCTAACCTAACCTAACCTAACCTAACCTAACCTAACCTAACCTAACCTAACCTAACCTAACCTAACCTAACCTAACCTAACCTAACCTAACCTAACCTAACCTAACCTAACCTAACCTAACCTAACCTAACCTAACCTAACCTAACCTAACCTAACCTAACCTAACCTAACCTAACCTAACCTAACCTAACCTAACCTAACCTAACCTAACCTAACCTAACCTAACCTAACCTAACCTAACCTAACCTAACCTAACCTAACCTAACCTAACCTAACCTAACCTAACCTAACCTAACCTAACCTAACCTAACCTAACCTAACCTAACCTAACCTAACCTAACCTAACCTAACCTAACCTAACCTAACCTAACCTAACCTAACCTAACCTAACCTAACCTAACCTAACCTAACCTAACCTAACCTAACCTAACCTAACCTAACCTAACCTAACCTAACCTAACCTAACCTAACCTAACCTAACCTAACCTAACCTAACCTAACCTAACCTAACCTAACCTAACCTAACCTAACCTAACCTAACCTAACCTAACCTAACCTAACCTAACCTAACCTAACCTAACCTAACCTAACCTAACCTAACCTAACCTAACCTAACCTAACCTAACCTAACCTAACCTAACCTAACCTAACCTAACCTAACCTAACCTAACCTAACCTAACCTAACCTAACCTAACCTAACCTAACCTAACCTAACCTAACCTAACCTAACCTAACCTAACCTAACCTAACCTAACCTAACCTAACCTAACCTAACCTAACCTAACCTAACCTAACCTAACCTAACCTAACCTAACCTAACCTAACCTAACCTAACCTAACCTAACCTAACCTAACCTAACCTAACCTAACCTAACCTAACCTAACCTAACCTAACCTAACCTAACCTAACCTAACCTAACCTAACCTAACCTAACCTAACCTAACCTAACCTAACCTAACCTAACCTAACCTAACCTAACCTAACCTAACCTAACCTAACCTAACCTAACCTAACCTAACCTAACCTAACCTAACCTAACCTAACCTAACCTAACCTAACCTAACCTAACCTAACCTAACCTAACCTAACCTAACCTAACCTAACCTAACCTAACCTAACCTAACCTAACCTAACCTAACCTAACCTAACCTAACCTAACCTAACCTAACCTAACCTAACCTAACCTAACCTAACCTAACCTAACCTAACCTAACCTAACCTAACCTAACCTAACCTAACCTAACCTAACCTAACCTAACCTAACCTAACCTAACCTAACCTAACCTAACCTAACCTAACCTAACCTAACCTAACCTAACCTAACCTAACCTAACCTAACCTAACCTAACCTAACCTAACCTAACCTAACCTAACCTAACCTAACCTAACCTAACCTAACCTAACCTAACCTAACCTAACCTAACCTAACCTAACCTAACCTAACCTAACCTAACCTAACCTAACCTAACCTAACCTAACCTAACCTAACCTAACCTAACCTAACCTAACCTAACCTAACCTAACCTAACCTAACCTAACCTAACCTAACCTAACCTAACCTAACCTAACCTAACCTAACCTAACCTAACCTAACCTAACCTAACCTAACCTAACCTAACCTAACCTAACCTAACCTAACCTAACCTAACCTAACCTAACCTAACCTAACCTAACCTAACCTAACCTAACCTAACCTAACCTAACCTAACCTAACCTAACCTAACCTAACCTAACCTAACCTAACCTAACCTAACCTAACCTAACCTAACCTAACCTAACCTAACCTAACCTAACCTAACCTAACCTAACCTAACCTAACCTAACCTAACCTAACCTAACCTAACCTAACCTAACCTAACCTAACCTAACCTAACCTAACCTAACCTAACCTAACCTAACCTAACCTAACCTAACCTAACCTAACCTAACCTAACCTAACCTAACCTAACCTAACCTAACCTAACCTAACCTAACCTAACCTAACCTAACCTAACCTAACCTAACCTAACCTAACCTAACCTAACCTAACCTAACCTAACCTAACCTAACCTAACCTAACCTAACCTAACCTAACCTAACCTAACCTAACCTAACCTAACCTAACCTAACCTAACCTAACCTAACCTAACCTAACCTAACCTAACCTAACCTAACCTAACCTAACCTAACCTAACCTAACCTAACCTAACCTAACCTAACCTAACCTAACCTAACCTAACCTAACCTAACCTAACCTAACCTAACCTAACCTAACCTAACCTAACCTAACCTAACCTAACCTAACCTAACCTAACCTAACCTAACCTAACCTAACCTAACCTAACCTAACCTAACCTAACCTAACCTAACCTAACCTAACCTAACCTAACCTAACCTAACCTAACCTAACCTAACCTAACCTAACCTAACCTAACCTAACCTAACCTAACCTAACCTAACCTAACCTAACCTAACCTAACCTAACCTAACCTAACCTAACCTAACCTAACCTAACCTAACCTAACCTAACCTAACCTAACCTAACCTAACCTAACCTAACCTAACCTAACCTAACCTAACCTAACCTAACCTAACCTAACCTAACCTAACCTAACCTAACCTAACCTAACCTAACCTAACCTAACCTAACCTAACCTAACCTAACCTAACCTAACCTAACCTAACCTAACCTAACCTAACCTAACCTAACCTAACCTAACCTAACCTAACCTAACCTAACCTAACCTAACCTAACCTAACCTAACCTAACCTAACCTAACCTAACCTAACCTAACCTAACCTAACCTAACCTAACCTAACCTAACCTAACCTAACCTAACCTAACCTAACCTAACCTAACCTAACCTAACCTAACCTAACCTAACCTAACCTAACCTAACCTAACCTAACCTAACCTAACCTAACCTAACCTAACCTAACCTAACCTAACCTAACCTAACCTAACCTAACCTAACCTAACCTAACCTAACCTAACCTAACCTAACCTAACCTAACCTAACCTAACCTAACCTAACCTAACCTAACCTAACCTAACCTAACCTAACCTAACCTAACCTAACCTAACCTAACCTAACCTAACCTAACCTAACCTAACCTAACCTAACCTAACCTAACCTAACCTAACCTAACCTAACCTAACCTAACCTAACCTAACCTAACCTAACCTAACCTAACCTAACCTAACCTAACCTAACCTAACCTAACCTAACCTAACCTAACCTAACCTAACCTAACCTAACCTAACCTAACCTAACCTAACCTAACCTAACCTAACCTAACCTAACCTAACCTAACCTAACCTAACCTAACCTAACCTAACCTAACCTAACCTAACCTAACCTAACCTAACCTAACCTAACCTAACCTAACCTAACCTAACCTAACCTAACCTAACCTAACCTAACCTAACCTAACCTAACCTAACCTAACCTAACCTAACCTAACCTAACCTAACCTAACCTAACCTAACCTAACCTAACCTAACCTAACCTAACCTAACCTAACCTAACCTAACCTAACCTAACCTAACCTAACCTAACCTAACCTAACCTAACCTAACCTAACCTAACCTAACCTAACCTAACCTAACCTAACCTAACCTAACCTAACCTAACCTAACCTAACCTAACCTAACCTAACCTAACCTAACCTAACCTAACCTAACCTAACCTAACCTAACCTAACCATCGAATTTTGAAATTTCTAATTCTACCTGACCAGCTCAAATTCGCTTCTATCGTGTCCCAGCAGCCCTCAGCTAACCTGTAAAAGAAAATTAATAAGGATTAATAGCAGTTTTCTACGTTTTTTCAACTTTTTAGAATTTTTGTCTCTGAAAATCGTCCAAATAATAGTCAATTCAGCAGTTTTTCGAAAATTTTCTCAGGACAAGTACCCTCGTTTTTGCTAAAAATCGTCAATACATACCCCCTATTACCTACCCTAACCGTCCCGCGTCGTTTCCGGTCGAAATCCCACATAAAAAACGCATTTTCGTCCTCCTGCCTACACTTTGTCTTTCTTTGAGAATCCACCTAACCGAGCTCGCTCTCCCATACATTATCGAATTTTGAAATTTCTAATTCTACCTGACCAGCTCAAATTCGCTTCTATCGTGTCCCAGCAGCCCTCAGCTAACCTGTAAAAGAAAATTAATAAGGATTAATAGCAGTTTTCTACGTTTTTTCAACTTTTTAGAATTTTTGTCTCTGAAAATCGTCCAAATAATAGTCAATTCAGCAGTTTTTCGAAAATTTTCTCAGGACAAGTACCCTCGTTTTTGCTAAAAATCGTCAATACATACCCCCTATTACCTACCCTAACCGTCCCGCGTCGTTTCCGGTCGAAATCCCACATAAAAAACGCATTTTTCGCCCTCCCGCCCACCCTTTGTTCTTACCGCTAAGCTGGACTCGTCCCTTAGGAAAAATTTTAAGTCTGGTTTTTCGCTGCGAATTTCTTTGCAAGCCTTAGCATCATGTTTAAGACTCCCCCTAAGCAGAAACAACGCGCAGTTCAGCGCACACCGCCCCGAGAAAAGTCACTATCAGCGACCAAAATGGACTTTTTCCCCAAATTTGACTCTTCACCGGAAGCGGCGGTGGCGGGCCCCGCGGCCTCCGCTCCCGCGGCACCCGTTGCACCCGCGGCAGCACGTGCGACAGCACCCGCGGCCGCACACGTGGCAACACTCGCGGCAGCTCAGTCCGCGGCACCCGTCTCCGGTGCTCCCCAAACAATTGTCGACGCAGCCAAAGCTGCATATGACCAGGCCCGCTCTCAGATGGCACTATCTGGCAACATAAAGACCAGCATTAAGGTCAACGTCCTGGCCTGTATCCAGTCGCTCTACCACCTTGTTCTGAAGAGCGAGAACACAAAGGGCAGGCTAACTGACAGGGACCTCACCGACATCACCGAAGGCATGCCACCTGAGCCCAAGGAGACTGTCGGCACCGACAAACTGTCACCCGAAATCCTCAGGGAACTGAAAGAGGTGAAGCGCATCGTCACCATGCTCCAAACTCAGTCCGAAACCCATTACTATGACGGACCTCAAATAATCCGCGATACAATACGCGACGAACTGGAGCACCTCCCTCATCCACCGCCGTCATCCTCGCTGGCCTCCTCCGAGGCAATCAGGGACACCATCAGGGAGGAGATGGGCCGGGCTATCAAAGATATCCCCGTTTCTCATGCCCCCACTCCCCCGACGGACACCCCCAAGGTTGTCAGGGAGGCGGTCAGAGAGGTGATGGACAAAGTGCTCCGCCGGGCTCCTCTTCCGAGCTCGACCACTCCTGCGCCTCGCGCCAGCGCTACCACCTATGCTGGCGCTGTCAGCGCACCGTCCAAACGCAAACAAGCGGCGTCTCATCCGGCCATTATCATCACGGCCAAGGACAAGGAGAAGGTTAAGAGCAAGGAGGAGGTGCTTGGCGCGTGGCGTAGAAGTATCTCCTTCAAAAACACGAGTTTTGCTCCCGTTCGCGCTCTCCCCGTTTCGAACAACAAGCTGCGCGTCGAATTTGAGACGGTGGAGCAGCAAAACTTGGTCCTCGAGAGACTCAGCAAATCCGGCGAGGTCTCTGCTGAACCGGCCAAGAGGCTCAAACCCATGGTGATCCTCAAGGGCATCCACAGCGACACCAAGCCGGAGGAGCTGGTCGAGATCATACGAGCACAAAACACCACCATCGGAATCGCTGCCAACTCGGAAGATGCAGTGTTTAGGTTCAAGAAAGCCAACAAAAACACAAAGTTGTACAATGCTGTGCTTCTGACAACACCAACTATCTGGCGGGCATTACTCAAGCTAGGAAATATCAACATTGACCACCAGAGGGTGCGGGCTGAGGAGTTTGTGCCCTTGCTGCAGTGCTTCAAATGCCTGCAATACGGCCACACTCAGGCGAGGTGCGCGAACGCGACCTCGGCTTGCTCCCACTGCGCTCTACAAGGTCACACCTTTAAGGATTGTCCGACCAAATCGTCTTCAACACCAAAATGCTTTAACTGCACCGAGCACAACCGCAGGTTCAGGACGTCGAAGTCAGAGGATCACACCGCTACTTCTAACTATTGCTCTATACACAAAACTATGGAAACCAAAATCATTAACAGGACCGACTATGGATCTAAATAGACAAACTACACGCAATAATCCAAATTCTTTAACCTTTCTCCAATGCAACCTCTATAGATCTTATACCTCTACGCACGAATTTAAGCGATACTTGTGTGACCATGACTTTGACGTCGGTCTGGTTACTGAACCCTACATCGGCGCTACTAACGGTATGCAGGCCGTCTCCGGATACCAGATCTTCCAGTTTCCGGGCACCACCGGGACGAAGGCCTGCATACTCATCAAAAACGGACTCGGCGCGGTCTTGGGCATGGCCCAATACTGCTCTCCCAATTTGAGTGTTGTCCAACTGTCGGTCTCCGGTCGCCACTTCTACATCACTTCGGTGTATGTCGAACCGGATGTGGATGTGGACGGCACTCTCAATAAACTGGAGGTGTTCTTGAAGTCCCACGGCGGTGCCTACCATGTCATCGCCGGGGACTTCAATGGACACCACCAACTCTGGGGTTCCGACAGGAGTAATTCCAGGGGCAACTCCATCACCAGATTCTTTCTCGCAAACAATCTCCACTTGGCTAACGTGGGCAACGTCCCCACATTCGAAAGAACCCTACGAGGTCAACCAGTCGAGTCAATAGTCGACCTAACGCTCGTCTCCGACAACTTGTCAGATAGGGTGGGCGACTGGAAAGTCGATGTAAATGCTTGTCCTTCATCAGATCATAATGCTATACAATTTAATCTACAACTAAATAAAAACCAAATCAATAAAAACCGAACTAAAACAACATATCGATATTCAACTAAATTCGTTAACTGGGACAACTTTGCAAACACTCTAACTAATGACACCGACATAAATAACTTAACGGACACTGACCTCACCATCTTGACACCGAATCGCATCGATGAGCTCGTCGTCGATCTAACCGAAGCCATTCAGGCGTGCTGCGACCGAGCCTTGCCCAGGAAACCGGGCCCAAGGGATCTTAGACCGTGGTGGACTGATGAACTGGAGGCACAAAAGAAGGAGCTCATACGTTACCATCACACTATACAGGACCTGAAGAAACATCATAAGCCAATAGAGAACATACTACGCGAAAGGCAAATACTCAAAAAGAAGTACGCTGAAGCCATCAGTAAAGCATCTTCAGACAATTTCAGAGAGTTCTGTAATAAGCAAGGCAAAGAGGACGTCTGGGCAGTGACGAACCGACTCATGAAATCCGGACCTCCTCCCCAGCCACCTTCTACACTGCGCCTAGACAACAACCGTCGCACTAACTCCAGTCAGGAAACCGCCGACGAGCTACTTAGTAGATTCTACCCGGATGACCACGGCGACGACTCCACCGCCCAAAAGACCATTCGCGAACGCTCGGTACTCGTCCCCAACACCTCTGACGAACCAGCGTTCACCAAGGAAGAGGTCATCAAGTGCCTACACTCGATGAACCCAAATCGCGCTCCGGGATCCGACCATTTAACTTCGGATATCTGCTCAGCTTTTGCAAATCTAATGAACCGATGTCTGAGCGCGTCCCATTTCCCGACCACCTGGAAAATGGCCTTTGTTAAAGCTCTACCTAAACCTAACAAGGATGACTACTCGGACATCGCTTCATATCGGCCCATAGGGCTCATCAATGTCTTTGGGAAGCTTCTCGAGAAGCTCATCACCAGCAGGCTGACCTACCATTTGTTTAAAAATCAATTGCATAGTCCACGACAGTTTGGCTTCAAGCCCCAAACCTCCACACTAGAGGCACTCAACTCTGCACTGGACGTTGTCAAAGCGGCTAAGGACCGGCGCCACTTAGTGATAGCGATTTCCCTCGACATCAAGGCCGCCTTCGACAATGCCTGGTGGCCCGCACTATTGCGGAGACTCCGCAAAATCAACTGCCCACAAAACCTCCACAAAATCATTCAAAACTATCTGCAGAACCGGCAAGTATTGCTACACTTCGCAGATGCTGTGAGCAGCAAAATCATGACTAGAGGGTGTGTACAAGGATCTGTCTGCGGACCCACTTTTTGGAATTTGATCCTCGACGAGCTCCTGGAGATGGCACTACCCGACGGTTGTCATCTCCAGGCGTTCGCCGACGATGTTCTCCTGGTTGTGGAAGCCCCGGATATCACCACCCTCCAACATACAGCAAACAAGGCGCTCACAATAATCTCCAAATGGGGCAATGAGGTTAAATTGACATTTGGACCCTCTAAAACTCAACTTATTCCATTCACACCTAAAGCCAGCAAAGCCAAAATAATCATGGATAATAATTCACTACAATTCGTAGATTCAATCAAATTACTCGGAGTTACCATAGACAAAAACCTTAAATTCATTAAACACGTCGATCAAATAATTATCAAATGTAGGAAACTATTCAACAAACTGTGTAAATTCATCCGTCCCACCTGGGGCATCTCCAGCGACAACGTGGCTATATTATATAACTACGTAATCGAACCCATCATCGCTTATGCCGCAGGCATCTGGGGCTCAGCCACCAAATTCAAAATAGTTCGCGATAAACTCCGGACTCTCCAGCGCGGCTTCGCTTTAAAAATACTAAGAGCATTCAGGACTGTGTCCGCAAATGCTGCGATCGCGCTGGCGGGACTGACACCACTACATCTCAAAGTCCGAGAAAGAGCTGCTACAGAGCGAACGCGGCTGACCGGACACTCTGAATTTCTGCCATCTGACGTCACTGTTGAAAAACCGGCTAAGCCGCATGAGCTCCTACATCCGGCACTCAGGAAACCTGTCGAATACAAATCGGCCAATAACCAGGACGACATTAACGAAATGCTCTTAAGCAGCATCGACGCCATACAAATATTCACCGATGGAAGTAAGACGGAGGACGGTGACGTCGGTGCTGCTTTCGTGGTTGACTTCCCCGACATCTCAAAACCAAGAGTCACCAAGAAATTCAAATTGGATCGCTCCTGCACAGTATTCCAGGCTGAACTCTTGGCCATTAAAAACGCATGTGACTGGGCATCAGAACATGCCCCAGCATCCAATAACATCATTATTTTATCAGACAGCTTATCTAGTCTACAAGAGATAAGCAACATGGACTCCACAAATCCATTTGTGGTCGCAATTCACAACTGCATCCAGAACAAAAACATCGCCTTTTGTTGGGTGAGGGCCCATGTTGGCATTGCGGGCAACGAGCTTGCAGACATCGCAGCGAAATCTGCAGCCAACTCACACAGGGCTATCACCTACACAAAATTTCCAATTAGTTACGTCAAAACATCAATCAAATCAACTAACAAATCTGAGGCTGAGCTGGAGTACCAAGAACACTCAACCGGCGCACATCTGCGCACTTGGTGCTCCAGCCTCAGCGAAATCGAGAACCTCAGACGTTCTCTTCCTATGAGCTTCCAGCTCACCCAAATTCTTACGGGGCACGGATACCATCTCCAATATCTTCATAGATTTAAAATCTCCAAAACAGATCGGTGTCCGTGCTCCCCCAACATAATACAAACCATTGAGCATCTCATTCGTGACTGCCCGCGCTTTAGCGCGGCCAGGCACGAACACATACAAACCTGTCAAAGTAATGAC